>CM073590.1:249903428-250265928 GCA_037074705.1 Zhengitettix transpicula | reverse complement strand
AATTATTTTAGTTTAATTACCTCAAGTATTATTATTTATTGTTTAATAATCAACTAAAACCTCACCACCCTTATGAAGGTGTAACTCCTGATGTCTCCACAATGGTCGCTCCTACAATAATTTCTCATAGGAGGAAAGTTGTGGAGAATTTAATCCTCTTTCTTATGCACTGCCGGGTTTCAAAAAATTCATCCTCAATTTACGAAAATACCCCTAAATTAAAGAGAAATACACGAGTCGTCATTATTTGATTGATTTTGACATCCATCAACCCTACTTTGTCACATTTAATTCAATTATTTGGTTAAATAATTATATTTCCCAAGCCGCCTTACTCTCTCAGCAAGGTCCTGTTATTGTTATTTAATAACGCCAAATACGTCTCTGCGTCCCCACAGCAAACTCCTCTCCCGCCATCCAGGGAAGGGCGTGGGACAAGTACCCAATGCCCGACCTACCTGATGCAGGTTTTTCTAGGGTTTTCCCTGCATTTCTTTAGGCGAATGCCGGGTAGTATCCTTAAAATTTAGCCCGGGGGCCCCTAGTTAACCCTTGTCTACCTTCCTCTACCCTTCCGCATCCCCCCTTTCAGATCCCTTCCTATACTATTAAAGGGGAGTTGCTACCATGTGGATTACCCTCATGTAGCCTGTTACCCTAAAAATAAATAAAAAAAACGCGTGTCTAAGGATGTCTGTGAGGGCTGTTCTCTCGCAGGCAGAACCTTGTAGGAGAGACGGGAAGGGGCTACCTATGGGGATGCCTCCTCCTCTCCGTTATTGTACTAAGGTTCCCACAAGCCGAGGCCTGTTCTGAGAGGTGTATGTTCCAGGGTCACAGACCTTGGGCATACGGTAAGAGTTGTTACTGTTCCCATTGGAACAGTCGGCCAGCTGCCTCCTAAACTGGTCGAGGTACGAAGAAGGGAATGCTGAGTCCCCACAGCAAACTCCTCTCTCGCGCCATCCAGGGAAGGGCGTGGGACAAGTACCCAAGAGCCCGACCTACCTGATGCAGGTTTTTCTACGGTTTTCCCTGCATCACTTTTAGGCGAATTGTCGGGTAAGATCCTTAAACTATAGCCCGGAGGCCCCTAGTTAACCCTTGGCTACCTTCCTCTACCCTTCCGCATCCCCCCTTTCAGATCCCTTCCTATGCTAGGAAAGGTGATTACCCTCATGTAGCCTATTACCCTAAAAAAATCGCGTGTCTAAGGACATGGACTTGAATGTTTATATGATATTTAGAATCCCCCCACACGTGTGTAACTACATATGGCTGTGATATAAGACAGAATCTGTATGATGTTTTCTAACCCACGTGACTGTCTCTAGTTTACTAGGTGTTAGACTAGATGTAGACTGCTGTAGTGCTGCTGTCACGTGGCAGAGGTGACGTGACATGACGTGACAGTGATACAATGACCTCTCCACCGTACCCGCTCATCCCCCCCCCCCTTGTGTTATGGTGAGGACGACGTGACTGCGTTGATACAATTCCCCCGCGTACCACATTCTTTTTCTTTTTTGAGTTCCCTTTCGAGGAGGAGTTACTTTCGGCTGTTGCCGGCGGTGCCGTTAGAGGACTTTTGCTGTTGCCCCGTTACGGCCTCAATAGGTTAGTTGAGTCAACAACACTGTCTTGCGTCACTCTCCTCGTGCCGGTGCTGCCACCTACAGCCTCCGTCTCCACGCGCCTGCACGACGGAAAGAGAATCTGCAAAACAACGCGGAAGTGGGCGCAGTGTTGTGCAACATGACCTTGTTATTGGGGGTGTTCCATTGTCTTGCAGTGGAAAGGTGAGCGAGGCAATGTGGGGGAAAACAGAGGGAAAGAATATTTTAAAAATTCAAAGAAAATGAGAAAACTTGAAAGAAAGAGTAAGGTTTAAGAGATGACGTGAAAGATCGTCTAGAAAATACAGAAAAAAAGGTGAGGATATTTTCTAGAAGCATAGAAAACAAGAAAAACAGAAAGAAAGAGTAAGGTTAAAGGCATGACGTGAAAGATTGTCTAGAAAATACAGAAAATAGGTGAGGATATTTACTACAAGCAAAGAAAACAATAAGAAAATAAGAAAAACAGTAAGGAAGAGGCAGGTAAAACAGATGACGTGAAATATCGTTTAGAAAATACAGAAAATAGGTGAGGATATTTACTAGAAGCATAGAAAACAAGAAAAACACAGAGAAATAGGCAGGTGAAACAGATGACGTTAAAGATCATCTAGAAGATCAGAAAAAAAGGTGAGGATGTTCACTACAAGCAAAGATAACAAGAAAAACAGAAAGAAAGAGGCAGGTTAAAGACATGACGTGAAAGATTGTCTAGAAAATACAAAAAAAAGGTGAGGATATATACTACAAGCAAAGAAAACAATAAGAAAAGAAGAAAAACAGAAAGAAAGAGGAAGGTTAAAGATATGACGTCAAATAGAAACTGGAAAATACAGAAAATAGGTGAGGATATTTACTAGAAGCATAGAAAAGAAGAAAAACAGAAAGAAAGACGCAGGTTAAAGAGATGACGTTAAAGATCATCTAGATCATCAGAAAAAAAGGTGAGGATGTTCACTACAAGCAAAGATAACAAGAAAAACAGAAAGAAAGAGGAAGGTTAAAGAGATGACGTGAAAGATCGTCTAGAAAATACAGAAAAAAAGGTAAGGATATATACTACAAGCAAAGGAAACAATAAGAAAAGAAGAAAAACAGAAAGAAAGAGGAAGTTTAAAGAGATGACGTCAAAAAAAATGGAAAATACAGGAAAAAAGGAGAGGATATATACTACAAGCAAAGAAAACAATAAGAAATGAAGAAAAACAGAAAGAAAGAGGAAGTTTAAAGTGATGACGTCAAAAATAAACTGGAAAATACAGAAAATAGGTGAGGATATTTACTAGAAGCATAGAAACAAGAAAAACAGAAAGAAAGACGCAGGTTAAACAGATGACGTTAAAGATCATCTAGAAGATGAGAAAAAAAGGTGAGGATGTTCACTACAAGCAAAGATAACAAGAAAAACAGAAAGAAAGAGGAAGGTTAAAGAGATGACGTCAAATATAAACTGGAAAATACAGAAAAAAAGAGAGGATATATACTACAAGCAAAGAAAACAATAAGAAAAGAAGAAAAACAGAAATAAAGAGGAAGTTTAAAGAGATGACGTCAAATATAAACTGGAAAATACAGAAAATAGGTGAGGATATTTACTAGAAGCATAGAAAACAAGAAAAACACAGAGAAATAGGCAGGTTAAAGAGATGACGTTAAAGATCATCTAGAAGATCAGAAAAATAGGTGAGGATGTTCACTACAAGCAAAGATAACAAGTAAAACAGAAAGAAAGAGGAAGGTTAAAGAGATGACGTGAAACATCAACTAGTAAATTCAGAAAAAAAAAATGTTGAAACTTCAAACGTTTCGAACAGTACCGAAAAAAATCTCTGTTCGTCACTCGGACTCCATACAGACTGGGCCAGCTGTCCCTCGAGGAACAGACCGAATTTAGTAGGACTGCCCCCCCCCCCCCCCCTGAAGAGTGTTCGGACCCTCATATCGCGTGTCTGCGCGTTATTCTCTCCCTGAGTGACGAACACAGTTTTCCCGGTAGTGTTCGAAACGTTTGGAGTTTCTACATTTTTTTTTCTGGATTTTCTAGACGATCTTTCACGTCATCTCTTTAACCTGCCTCATTTTCTCTGTTTTTCTTGTTATCTTTGCTTGTAGAGAACATCCTCACCTTTTTTTCTGATCTTCTAGATGATCTTTAACCTCATCTGTTTAACCTGCCTATTTCTCTATGTTTTTCTTGTTTTCTATGCTTCTAGTAAATATCCTCACCTATTTTCTGTATTTTATAGATTATCTTTGACATCATCTCTTTAACCTTCCTCTTTCTTTCTGTTTTTCTTCTTTTCTTATTGTTTTCTTTGCTTGTAGTAAATATCCTCACCTATTTTCTGTATTTTCTAGACGACCTTTCACGTCATGCCTTTAACCTGCCTGTTTCTTTCTGATTTTCTGGTTTCCTTTGCTTGTAGTAAATAACATTATCATTTCTTTCCTGATCTTGTAGACAATCTTTCACGTCATCTCTCTATAACCTAACTTGTTTCTTGCACACTACCTCTTTTTCTCCTGTTTTTTCTTGTTTTCCTTTTGTGTTCTTCGTTTGTAGTAAATCTCCTCACCATTTTTTTCCCCTGATCTTCTGGACGATATTTCACGTCATCTCTTTAACCTTCCTCATTTTCTCTGTTTTTCTTGTTATCTTTGCTTGTAGAGAACATCCTCACTTTTTTTTCTGATCTTCTAGATGATCTTTAACGTCATCTGTTTAACCTGCCTATTTCTCTATGTTTTTTTTTTCTATGCTTCTAGTAAATATCCTCACCTATTTTCTGTATTTTATAGATTATCTATGACATCATCTCTTTAACCTTCCTCTTCCTTTCTGTTTTTCTTCTTTTCTTATTGTTTCCTTTGCTTGTAGTAAATAACATTATCATTTCTTTCCTGATCTTGTAGACAATCTTTCACGTCATCTCTCTCTAACCTAACTTGTTTCTTGCACACTGCTTCTTTTTCTTCTGTTTTTTCTTGTTTTCTTCGTTTGTAGTAAATCTCCTCACCATTTTTTCCCTGATCTTCTGGACGATATTTCACGTCATATTTTTAACCTTCCTCATTTTCTGTCTGTTTTTCTTAAATTTCCTTCCCTTTTCTTTAACCTTTTGTTTTCTTTTCACTTTTTCCTTCTCACCTTTTTTTTTAAATTCCCGAATAATCTTAATAGTAATATGTTACCTCACCGTTGTCAACAAATTTGAAAATGAAGAGTAACCTGGACCCACCCGTTCAACTAAACCGGAACAGCAAAAAAAAATTATAACATAAAACATGGCTGTTAACCAGTGGAGACTTTAACGACCGAGCGGACGGCGAACTCTGCCACGACGACGAGGAGTCGAACCTTTTTATATTTTTATTTGCAGTGGGAGAGGGAGACAGAGAGAAATATTATGTGTGTGTACTAAATACTGTCAGCCACTTTTTATTTTTATTTTTAATCAGAAAGGTCTGTCCTTTGTTTACAATACTTGGTTGATGTTGTCAGAGACTCCTTAAAGATGGCCCCTCTCTTTTTTTGCAAGGCGAGGCGCGAGTCTCTCTTACGTGTTGTTGCGCAATACCTTGGAAAAATTTCCTTGTGGTGCAGAGAGAATTTTATATACTGTCTTTATTCTTCTCTCTGTGATTCCTTCTAAGATTCTCTCTCTCTCTCTCTCTCGCTCTCTCTCTCTCTCTCTCTCTCTCTCTCTCTCTCTCTCTCTTATTCTTTTTACTATTCTTATATCCTTTAATTGGGACTTTTGGGACTTTAGAGAGCAAGGCGTGGAGGTCTGCGAGGGCTATTCTCTCGCAGGCAGAACCTTGTAGTGAGAGTCAGGGAGGAAGTACGTTTGGGGATGCCTCCTCCTCATCTCTCCGTTTTTGAACTAAGGTTCACACAAGCCGAGGCACTTCGGCCTCTTTTGAGAGGTGTATGTTCCGGGGTCACAGACCTTGGGCATACGGTAAGAGTTGTTCTCTGTTCCCATTGGAACAGTCGGCCAGCTGCCTCCTAAACTGGCCAAGGCACGGCGAGGGGAAAGCTGCGACCCCACAGCAAACATCTCTCTCTATCTCTCTCTATCTCCCTCTCTATCTCTCTATATCTCTCTCTATCTCTCTCTATCTCTCTCTATCTCTCTATATCTGTCTATCTCTATCTCTCTCTCTATCTCTCTCTATCTCTCTCCCCCTCTCCTTATCTCTCTCTATCTCTCTCTATCTCTCTCTATCTCTCTATATCTGTCTATCTCTATCTCTCTCTCTATCTCTCTCTATCTCTCTCCCCCTCTCCTTATCTCTCTCTATCTCTCTGTCTCTCTTTCCCCCTCTCTCTATCTCCCTCTCTATCTCTCTATCTCTATCTCTCTCTCTATCTCTCTCCCCCTCTCCTTATCTCTCTCTATCTCTCTGTCTCTCTTTCCCCCTCTCTCTATCTCCCTCTCTATCTCTCTATCTCTCTCTCTATCTCTCTCTATCTCTCTCTATCTCTCTCTATCTCTCTATATCTGTCTATCTCTATCTCTCTTCCCCTCTCTCCTTATGTCTCTCTATCTCTCTATCTCTCTCCCCCTCTCTCTATCTCTCTCTATCTCTCTATCTCTGTCTATCTCTCTCTCTATCTCTCTCTATCTCTATCTCTCTCTCTATCTCTCTCTATCTCTCTCTATCTCTCCCCCCTCTCTCTCTCTATCTCTCTCTATCTCCCTCCCTCTCTCCCCCTCTCTCTTTCGTGTGTGTCTGTCTCTCTCGCAGCTGAATGAAATTCCAGAGGACACTGGAAAGGAAGGGTCTGAGTGTGTTCATCAAAGGACCGACCGTAGGCCTCTTCTTTTATCCCTCTGCAGCCCTAGCGGGACGTGTGTGTGTGTGTGTGTGTGTGAGTGCCTCAAGGTCGTACTGTTGTGCACGTACCATCAGCAGCAGCAGAGGTTATTGTGGTCAGTTCCTCCTCCTCCTCCTACTCCCAGCCATTCCCACGGTCAGGGAGGATAGGAACATGCCATCTGCGTGAGACCCTCAACCACCATGGTCTAGTTTTTCTATCCTTCTCTTAAATCATAACCAGCTGTTGCATGAAGAAAAAGCTAGGAAGCCCATGGAGGAAAATGGCCACAACAGACTGGAGCTTCAGACCATCTTTAATTATTAATAAACAAACCAAGTAATTATTTCATATAATAAATTACTGTCCACATCAGGTTTAATAAAATATTTAATTAGACCCTTTGGACTTGTTACCTTTTTTTAAAATATATATATATTTACCTCATTGTTACACAGAATCATAACAATTAACGCAATTATTTTTTGTTAACAAAACAATTGATGACCTTACACAGACACACCTTTATATATATATATATATATATATATATATATATATGTAACGACGTTTCGATACCTATTTCTGTCTTCTTAACGGTATTTCCTCAAATGAAAAAAATTTAGTTAAACAATTATATAATTTTCACAAAGAAAATTAACTTATTTTTTCTATTATTCAGTATAATTAAACTATAAATGTAATCATTCGTAAAGACCTCTTCTTTAGTAAAATTACCCCTGAAGATGATGCAAACAGGTGTCGAAACGTCGTTACACAATATAAATGATAAGTGTCTGTCGAACTTCATTAATTGTTTTTTTATTAATTCAAAAAATAGCAGACGTTAATTTATTGTTCAGATTCATTTACCATTACCGTAACCTGAAGATGTCCGAATCTTATGGACGAAACGTGGTCAATATGACCCCCAATCACAAATTATTTTTTTAAAGGGATTAATTTGTAAAAATAATTGAACATCACAATCAATACACTTTTTTTTCTGATTTATCAAGCCATTGATTATGGTATTTTTATGAAACGACAGAATTCGGAGTCTCGGGTTGAAACAGAACATTTAGTAAGAATCATTTGCAAGTTTACGGTACTGTGGGGGGGGGGGGTTGGAGGGGTGAGACACTTCTACCAGCCGCAGTAGCGGGGGGTTGGACGGGGGGGGGGGACGGTGGAAATATTCAAACGTGCTAAAACGACCGATGTTTAAATCAGATTAATGTATTTAGAGTTGAAAGAGAGAGAAGTGTTTCTACAGATGATTTCTGGGGGTAATTTCAACCACCTTACAGCATAGGAAGGGAGCAACCTAAGCGGAGGTTGTGAGGCTTGTAGGGGTTTTAGAAGAAAAAATAACGCGAATAGATGCAAGATTGGAGTCAAATCCAGGGCTATGGATGTCGCTGAGTTGAATTATGACATTCAAATTGCGAATTATACCCCTCCAGGAGTGGGGGTGCACGGGGGGAGGAAATTTTATAAGATGTTAAACGGTCGATATTTACGTGGGATAAATATTTCTCGCCGTAAATGACATTGATCGTGTTTGTCCCGACGTTGGTTTTGTATAATTTCATCTACTTTTGTTACTGGACGGGAAAACTTTCAGGGGGTGCGGATGGAGTGGCGTTAAATAAAAAATAACGCAGAAAGAACCGACCGAGATTCGAGTCGAATCGGGGTTATGGAAGTCGCTGAGTTTAATTATGACATTCAAATTGCCATTTAACCAGCCCCAGTGAGTGGGGTTGAAATTTTATAAAGTGGTTAACGGTCGATAATTACGCGGGATAAATATTTCTCGCCGTAAATGAAACTGATAGTGTTTCTCCCGACGTTGGTTTTGTATAAATTTCAACTCCTTTCGGTATTTGACTGGAGAACGTACAGGGGGTGCGAGTGGAGTCGCGTTAAATAAAAATAACGCAAAAACAACCGACCGAGATTCGAGTCACATCCGGGTTATGGATGTCGCTGAGTAAAATTATGACATTCGAATTGCCATTTAACCAGCCCCAGTAAGTGGGTGTGCACGAGGGTTGACATTTTATGTGGTTAACGGTCGATAATTACGTGGAATATATTTTTTTTCGCCGTAAATGACACTGGTAGTGTTTCTCCCGACGTTGGTTTCGTATAATTTCATCTACTTTTGTTACTGGACGGGAGAACGATGAGGGGGTGCGGGGTTGAGTGGCTTTAAATAAAAAATAACGCAGAAACAACCAACCGAGATTCGAGTCAAATCGGGGTTATGGATGTCGCTGAGTTTAATTATGACAACATCCAACTCTCCATTTAAACCGCCCCCCCCCTCTACCACAGGGGAAGGGGATGCACGAGGGGTGGAAATTATATACAATATTAAACGGTCGATATTTACGTGGAATTAATATTTGTCGCCGTACGTGACATTGATAGTGTTTCTCCCGACGTTGTTTTTGTATAAATTTTAACTCCTTTCGGCATTGGAGGGGAGAACGCTTAAGGGGTGTGATTTAAATTAAAAATAACGCAGAAAGAGCCTAGTTTCGAGACAAATGTTGTAGGTTGTGGATATAGAACAACCCGGGCAACGCCAGGCACCCGGCTAGCATTCCAGTAACTATTTTGTAATTCACGACGCCTAATGGAATAAAATAAATGAAACGTTGACCTAAGTGGGTTGTTGCGTGGCTGAGGAACGCCGGGAGAACTGACCTCTCACACCGGATGACGTCACGAGGTGTCTGTGTTAGGGGCAAGTGTGTGGCTTTCCTTTGTTGACGCACGTCCCCGGCCCTGGCAGATGGAAAGGGGAAGGGACGGGAAACGTGGGAAGTGAGAAGAAGAAGGCCGGTGACGTCGTCCTCGTCGTCGTCGTGGAGAGGAGGCGAGGTTCAACGCACCTGCTGGAATTCCAGGTTCCCGTTATCCCAGCCTCGCGCGTCCCGGGGCTCCTCACAGCGGGGGGGAAACTCTTCCAAGGTCACCCATATTCCTCCTGTGCAGGGAGCGAAAGTCAACACTCGACTGGGCCGATAATAAGTCCTCTTGTCATTGTTGCTGCTCCCCCCATTGTCAAGGCTTCCACTTGCTGCCCCGTGCACCGTCCGTGGATGACGTCACGCAAAGGAAACTCTGCCCCTAGATCCAATGTTAACCTTGTAAAGCAAAGATGCGTCTCTTCCCCCACTGTAACCTCTTTATTTATCTGTCCGACTTCATATCCTCAACATTCCCAAAATTTTCCTTCGCAGTCACACACATTGCCTTAAAATTCATGTTATTATGATTTTTTGTTGTCAATCGGTCTATGTGATTAATTATTTGGTAATGTATTTTTTTTATTTTGATTCAATGGTTCTTTTTAGCGTACACTACTTATTATTTTTTACCTTTTTCGTTAATTGTTTTAAAGTATCTCATTACACCTTTCGTTAATTTGTTGTTGTTGTTTTACATTATTGACATTAGTTATCGTTGGTGATTTGTTTGGAAAACTTTTTAGTGCTGTTAGTGAAGTGAAGTTGAGCTTACAGTTATTTTTTATTCCTAACTTTATATTTCTTACTTGCCCATTCATTCATTCTTTCTCTTCCAGTCTCTTTTTCTTTTAGTTTGCCTTTAACCGCTTCTGATTTTTACTACTTGAGAAACATGAGCCTGCGAGACGATTCTCTCGCAGGCAGAACCTTTTAGGAGAGATACGAAGGGGCTACCTTTGGGGATGCCTTTTCCTCTCCGTTTTTGAACTAATGTTCCCACAAGCCGAGGCACCTCCGCGTGTCCTGAGAGGTGTATGTTCCGGGGTCACAGACCTTGGACATACGGTAAGAGTTGTTCGCTACTCCCATTGGAATAGTCGGCCAGCTGCCTCCTAAACTGGTCGAGACACGGAGAAGGGAATGCTGCGACCCCACAGTAAACTCCTCTCCCGCTATCGGAAGGGCGTGGGACAAGTACCCAATGCCCGACCTACCTGATGCAGGTTTTTCTAGGGGTTTGTCCTGCATTACTTTTAGGCGAATTGCCCCGGGGTAGGATCCTTAAACCATAGCTCGGGAGCCCCTAGTTAATCCTTGGGTACCTTCCTCTACCCTTCCGCATCCCCCCTTTCAAATCCCTTTCCTATGCTATGAGGGGAGTTGCCACCATGTGGATTATCCTCATGTAGCCTGTTACCCTAAAAAAATTAAGTTTATTCTAATACTGGCCTTAATTCTACAAGTATTTTTTCTTATTTCTTTTATATTTTTACATCCCACTTGTCAATTACATAATTTCCTCCCGGTTTTATTCCTCTAATTTATTTTTCTCTGTTTCTTTTTGATTAGTCGTCTGTGATTTGCATTTATTCATGTAATTCTATCAAATGCAATTATTTTTATTTTATTTTTCTTTCATTCCCAAATGTATTTTATTTTTCCATCAGTCCCACACCTCTACCACTTATATATTTTTCTCCTTTTTTTTAAAAAAAAAATTCCTATAATTTATTTTCCTACAGCCCTTCCTTTTGTTTCTCCTTACTTGTGTAACGTCCTTGTAATCGTAACTTATTCTCACCTTTTTTTTTTTTTTTTGGAATCACATGACGAAAGCATCAAGGATTGGAAAAGCCGTTGTCGTGAAGTAGTACTTTATTATTTACCACGTGTTATAGTCTGTAACTGGCTTATTATTCAACTTCCTCTCTGAATAAAAAGGAAGAAGTAACACTGACCAATATTGAGGTTCGTGGAATAGTCCGAGAAAATTAACTGACAGTAATGATATATATATATATATATATATGTTATTTGGAAATTAATTAATGAATAAGGAAGACAATACAGACAGAAAAGGGTAATATAAATACCACACAACGTTTCTGGTATCCTTGTCGAAATTATCCAGATACTAAGAAGAGCCTAGAGCGACACAACTGCACTGGTCAGTTGACAACACTCGGAAAAGGTTTTTTTGTTGTTGAAATTATGACGTAATTATAACGGCCAAATCTTCCTGAGGAAATTCGCCCCCCCCCCCCGGCCGACGTTTTGTCACAGTGATGTCTTAATTGATACCTGAAGAAGACCAAATGTAAGGACGAAACGTGTGTTTTGTTTTGGTTCTGTCCATTACATACCGCTGTCATTATTTTTTGTTTGTTTGTTGAACTTAAGAACAACATGGCTGCCGGACAGGCTGTGGACCACACACACACACAAGGAGCCGGAGGAAGGTTCCTTGAAGGAGGCAGCTGATGGACGTCACAGGTATTACAGCACAAGTCAGTCATTAGCTGAAGACCCTTTGAGGGAGGGAGGGGGTGAGTTTCTTCTGCTGATGAGGGAAGGGGGGGGGGAGAAATTCTTCACGACGGCGTCAGCCAGCAGCAGCGTTGACCGTGAAAAGAAACTCCGTTACTCGTTTAATACATGTGTGTGTGTGTGTAATATTTTATTGCGGGCGGCGTTGACAGTTTTACTGTGTGGATTTATGGGGTTGGCTGCCTTGTAGATTGGCAACGTCTCACACACTGTTGCCGTCCAGCTTCACACTTGGAATCCCATATCTGCGACGGTCAGTCAGTGAGTTATGCCTCCCATTATATATATATATATAAACTCACGACATTAATGATTAAACTTTACTGTTCACTTTTTAACAAATGATGAAACCCTTCAGTCACATAGAAAATTTATTTTAATGTACTTTCCATTAAAAAGTACATCGCGGCAGCTCCCCTTTAATAGCATAGGAAGGGATCTGAAAGGGGGGATGCGGAAGGGTAGAGGAAGGTAGCCAAGGGTTAACTAGGGGCCCCGGGCTATATTTTAAGGATCCTATTCGCGGCAATTCACCAAAAAGAAATGCAGGGAAAACCCTAGAAAAACCTGCAGCAGGTAGGTCGGGCTCTTGGGTACTTGTCCCACGCCCTTCCCTGGTTGGCGGAAGAGAGGGATTCGCTGTGGGGACGCAGCATTTCCCTTCTCCGTACCTCGAACAGTTTAGGAGGCAGCTGGCCGAGTATTCCAATGGGAACAGCGGACAACTCTTACCGTATGCCACCAAGGTCTGTGACCACCCCGGAACATACACCTCTCAAAACAGGCCTCGGCTTGTGACAACCTAAGTTCAAAAACGGAGAGAGAGTAGGAGGCATCCCCAAAGGTATCCCCTTCGTGTGCCTCTCCTACAAGGTTCTGCCTGCGAGAGAACAGCCCTTAACGCTTACCGTATTTTTTTTGTGTGTGTAGACAGGCTACATGAGGCTAATCCTCAGGGTGGCAACTCGTCTTTAATAGCAAAGGGAAGGGATCTGAAAGGGGGGATGTTGAAGGGTAGAGGAAGGTAGCCAAGGGGATTAACTAGGGGTCACCTCGGGATATGGTTTAAGGATCCTACTCGGGGCAATTCGCCTAAAAGTGATGCAGGGAAAACCCTATAAAAGCCTGCAGCAGGTAGGTCAGGCATTGAGGTACTTGTCCCACGCCCATCCCCAGGATGGCGGGAGAGAGAGAGAGGAGTTTGCTGTGGGGACGCAGCATTCCCTTCTCCGTACCTCGAACAGTTTAGAAGGCAGCTGGCCGACTGTTCCAATGGTAACAGCCGAACAACTCTTACTGTAGTTACAGAATAGTACCTGCAGAAAACCCTTAAAATAGGTAAAAGAAAATATCTGAAAATCACTAAAATAGAAACGAAATTCTAAAATAATATCTACAATTACCTAAAATTATTACTAAGTATCTTAACAACTCTTAATACAGTTACAGCATTAAAAATAGCTGCAACAGTTAAAATTGCTATTAAATAGCTCAAATAATTACATAATATATGAGGTGTGAAGAAAATAGCTGCAGGAAAACTAAAATGGGACAGGGAAAATAGCTTGAAAAATTACTGTGTGAAATAGGGAAAATTACAGAAAATGGTAAAATAGGTATAAAGAGCTAGAAAATAAATAAAACAATTAAGATGGCTACAAGACAGGTTCCATAGTGGCAATGATCGCTGAAGCAGCTCCGTCGTAAGTTATCTCTGCATGTTCGTGCGTGACCTTCCTGGAAGCAGGAATCGTCCGTCCAGCGTCCAGGTTCTTTGCCCGTGCCAGTTACCAGTTTATATTTATGCTTCTTCCGCGTCGCTTCCATCATCTTTTACTCTTGTTGTTCGCGTGACGTCGTCTCCTGCGACAACTCTTAATGCTGGACATTCGTCTTTGTGAACATCTTTGGAGGCATTTTGAAATGTTTATATATATATGTGTATATGTATTTATGGCTGCGTAAATATAACGGACTCTGCGACAAGGCGACGCAGAGCTCGTGTGTGTGTGTGTGTGTGGCCACGTTGCCACAGTGACGTCACCGCGGGTCGGTTCTTCCCCCTGACGCGCTTAACCACGCCCCTGCACCACCAGTAGCAAAGGGGAAGAAACCACCGCGGACAGAAAACAGTGACGTAAACAAGGGAAATATAGAAAAATATAAGTGACACGGAAATTTTGGATTTGAAGGAGAAGAAGAAGAAGAAAAATTAACACAGATAGAAAAATATTTGATTAGTAATAGAGGCAGTAAAATAAAAAGGATCAGCGTCGGAGGTGATTAATGCGAAAGGAAACATAAATAAGCAACGGAAAAAGGGGGATAGAAAAAATAATTAAAGCAAAAGAGACTACAGGAGAAAAATGTAAGTGAGGAGGTAGAATTGAATAAAAATAAAATATGTAATAGGAATTATTTATTAAATAAAGGAAAGGAAACATAGAAATTAAACATAAAGACGTAAGGAAAAAGCGATAGAAAAAGTAATGAAAGCAAAGTAAACAACAGGAGAAAAATATAAGTGAGGAGGTAGAAATGAATAAAAACAGGAATTAGTTAGTAAATATAGGAAAGGAAACATGAAAATCAGAGTCGATTAATGAGGAATTAAACACAAAGACGCAAGGGAAAAAGTAGAAAAAATAATGAAAGCAAAAGAAGCAACAGGAGAAAAATGGAACTGAGGAGGTAGAACTGAATAAAAATACAAAAAAATATGTAATAGGAATTATTTATTAAATATAGGAAAGGAAACATGAAAATCAGAGGCGATTAATGAGGAATTAAACATAAAGACGCAAGAAAAAAACCAACGGAAAAAGTAATGAAAGCAAAGGAGACAAAAGGAGAAAAATGTAAGTGAGGAGGTAGAATTGAAAGAAAACAGAAAAAAAATATGTAATAGGAATTATTTATTAAATATAGGAAAGGAAACATGAAAAATCAGAGTCGATTAATGAGGAATTAAACATAAAGACGCAAGAAAAAAACCAACGGAAAAAGTAATGAAAGCAAAGGAGACAAAAGGAGAAAAATGTAAGTGAGGGGGTAGAATTGAAAGAAAACAGAAAAAAATTATGTTATAGGAATTATTTATTAAATATAGGAAAGGAAACATGAAAAATCAGAGTCTATTAATAAGTAATTAAACATAAGACGCAAGGAACAAACGATAGAAAAAGTGATGAAAAAGCAAAAGAAGCAACAGGAGAAAAATATAAGTGAGGAGGTAGAATTGAATATAAATAGGAATTAGTTATTAAATATAGGAAAGAAAACATGAAAATCAGAGTCGATTAATGAGGGAGGAATTAAACATACAGACGCAAGGAAAAAGCGATAGTATTTTTGAAGAAGAAGAAAAAATTTACAGAGATAGAAAATTTCTTTTAGTAATAGAGGCAGTAAAATAAAAAGGATCAGCATCGGAGGTGATTAATGTAAAAGGAAACATAAAGAAGCAACGGAAAAAGGGGATAGAAAAAATAATGATAGCAAAAGAGACAACAGGAGAAAAATGTAAGTGAGGAGGTAGAATTGAATAAAATTAGATTAAAAATATGTAATAGGAATTAGTTATCAAATACAGGAAAGGAAACATGAAAATCAAAGACGATTAATGAGGAGTTAAACATGAAGACGCAAGGAAAAAGGAGATATAAAAAAAATAATGAAAGCAAAGTAAAACCAGAGAAAATATAAATGATGGAAGGTACAAATTAATGAAAATAGAAAACACATATGTAATAAGATATACAAAAGGGTAACAAAGTGTTAGTCAAATAATGGGGAGTAAAATATAAAGAAACAAAAAAAATTTAGAGGGATAAGAAAAGAAACGAATGGAAATCAACAGGAGAATAATTTAAAGAAAGTGTGTTTAAGACACTCACACAAGAAAATTTAGATATAAATAATAAATATAAAGAATAAATCAATGTCAGAGGTGATGAATGAGAAATTAAAGCTAATAAAATAGGGAGATGAGAAAAGAAACGAAAGGAATTCAGGAGAAGAAAAAAATTTGACGAACTGAAACAAAAAGGAAGCAAGGAAAAACAGATAGAAAAAGAAATGAAAGGAAAGGAAGAAAAAGGAAAAAATATAAGTGATAAGATGTAGAATTGAATAATGAATAGAAAACAAATATGTAAAAAATTTGAGTTATTAAACACAGAATAGGACAAATGAAAATATAAAGCGATCAATGAACGAATGAAACATAAAGAAACAAAATAAAATAGGAAGATAAGAAAAGAAACGAAAGGAAAGGAATTCAGGAGAAGAAAAAAATTTGACGAACTGAAACAAAAAGGAAGCAATGAAAAACGGATAGAAAAAGAAATGAAAGAAAAGGAAGAAAAAGGAAAAAATATAAGTGATAACAGGTAGAATTTAATTAAAAAAAAGAAATATGTAAACAGTTTGAGTTATTAAACACAGAAAAGGATAAATGAAAATATAAAGCGATAAATGTGGGAATGAAACATAAAGAAACAAAATAAAATATGGAGATAAGAAAAGAAACGAAAGGAATTCAGGAGAAGAAAAAAAATTGACGAACTGAAACGTAAAGAAGCATGGGAAAACGGATAGAAAAGGAAATGAAAGGAAAAAAAGGAGAAAATATAAGTGATACGAGGTAGAATTGAATTTAAAAAATAGAAAACAAATATGTAATCAGTTTGAGTTATTAAATACAGGACGAGATAAATGAAAATATTAGGCGATCAATGAGAAATGAAATATAATGATAGAAAAAAAAATTTAGGGAGGATGAAAGGAAGTCAACAGGAGAAAAATTAGAAGAAAAAAATGTGCGCTTGAGACGCAAAAAAGAAAATTTGGGGTTATAGATGTAAATAATTAAGAAATAAAGAGTGATTTTTTTTAGTAACAGAGAAGGATAAATTATAAGGGTAGATTAAGGACCTTCATTTAAAAAATACTTTTAGTAAAACTAAGGAAAATTCATTGGTGACAGCAAAGATGTTATTAATTAGGAAAAAATCATTTTTACAGGTGGACAGAAACAGTGATAGGAATAAAACTGGAGTAAGTAAGAAGAAACTTAAAGGAAGGATTGTTATAGCAACTAACGAGTGAAAGAATAGTAAATTAGGGATGAAAATAAGGGGAAAATATCAAAGTAACGAAATGACATAACTACAAAGGCACAAGGAGGACGACGCCATAGAGGACACGTTCCTTCACTTATCCAGCAGTGTGGGAAACTTCTGCGAGCAATTGCCAGTTATTTCGTGGTCTCAAGGCCGTCGCAATTACCGTCGTGAGATTCGGAGCACACGCGAAGCAAAAACAATCACGAGTGTCATTACGGTCTATATGTCATCTCTGACCTCCTCGGCTTTGTTCTGTCCGTCCGTTGACTTCCTCACTCTACGGGCCTTATCTCGTTACCTCTTAATTACTACTCTTTTATTCCTATCCGGGTTGTTGGCTTTCCCCCGTCCGGAGATCCTTTGCTTCTTTTTTTTCTCTCTAATTTAATTCTCATTAATCCCCTTTATTTAACCTTTTTTTTCTTCTATTTGTTTAAATCCTCTTTCATCTCTAAATTCTTTCTCTTTTCATCAATTTTAAGGCTAATGGTCCAGTCTAATCTCAAGAACAAAATATTTCTGGTATTCACAAAATTTCCTTCCTTCACATCTCCTTCCCAACTTTCCTCTCATTTCACCTATGTTTGTTCGACGGTTATTTCCTATCATCATCCTTATTTCACCTTTCATTTTCTTCGCCACCAAATAATAGGCCTTGTAATTTTAAGTTTTCTATTTTTAGTCAAACGGTTCCCTTCCAATTTTCTCGTTTTACCTCCGTTTTATTTTTATTTTCTGTTGTTATCTCTTATTTATTCACCGCTTACAGCAAATATTTGTGGTACTCACAAAATTCCTTTCTTCACATCTCCTTCCCAAGTTTCCTCTCCTTTCACCTTTGTTTGTTCCAAGGTTATTTCCTATCATCATCCTTATTTCACGCTTCATTTTCTTTGCCACCAAATAAGAGGCCTTGTAATTTTAAGTTTTCTATCTTTATTCAATCCGTTCCCTTACAATTCTTCTCGTTTTACCTCTGTTTTTTATTATTTTCTGTTATTATGTCTTATTTATTCACCGCTCACACCAAATATTTGTGGTACTCACAAAATTCCTTTCTTCACATCTCCTTCCCAACTTTTCTCTCCTTTCACCTTTGTTTGTTCGACGGTTATTTCCTATCATCATCCTTATTTCACCCTTCATTTTCTTCGCCACCACATAATAGGCCTTGTAATTTTAACTTTTTTACTTTTCTTCGAGTCGTTTCCTTACAATTATTCTCGTTTTACCTCTGTTTTTATTTTATTTTCTGTTGTTATCTCTTATTTATTCACCGCTTACACCAAATATTTGTGGTACTCACATAATTCCTTTCTTCACATCTCCTTCTCAACTTTCTCTCCTTTCACCTTTGTTTGTTCGACGGTTATTTCCTATCATAATCCGTATTTCACGCTTCACTTTTTTCGGCACCAAATAATACATACGTCTTGTATTTTTAACTTTCCTACTTTTCTTCAAACAGTTCCCTTACAATTTTTATCGTTTCACCTCTATTTTTATTTTCTGTCGTTATCTGTTATTTATTTCACCCCTTACAAAAAAATATTAACTGTCTTCTGTTTATTCACATATTTTTCCCCCTAATTCTGTTTTCCTTTTGCCTTGGTTCTAGGTTATGTTTTTTTTTATCTTATATCTATTTTAAATTTCTTCTCTAATTCTACATTTTTAACTCCTTAGTTGGTACCGGATTTTTAGCAATCTTTTCATTCGTGTATTCAGGTTTCTTTCTATTTAAGTCTCTTCTTGATCTAGTGTTGTTGATTGTCTTGTGCATCCGGGTACGAATAAACATTTATATATCAGTATTGAGTACAAGTTGAAGCTCAGCTACGAATATTAGTTAGAACTGTGTAAGGGTTGTTTCTTTAAATATTGTGAAATACAACAACAGTCCGTTAACTTCCTATATATATATATATATATATATATATATATATATATATGCATGTATGTATTGTGTGTGTCAATCCAAAGTCGGCCATTTTTGTATGTGTCTCAGAGAGGTTAATAGGGTCTTGTTAATACGAGTATTACAGGGCCGCCATTTTAACTTTTCCTAGCCTCCAGGGTAGGTTGCTGTAGACGCACACAGCGGTGTGGCACAGGACCACCACGTCGTCGTCGTCGTCGCAGGTGAGGGAAGGAGGGAGAGAGAAATAAAAAAACTCGTTTCAGTGCAGAAAGAAAATCGAACGAACCACGACTGGCTCTGGTTGGTTGGTGTTGGTTGGGTTCATCAACCGCCGGCTGCCTTTTCCCATCATCGGACGTTCAACTTCTCCACATCATGTAACAACACACACACACACACACACATGTCTGGGGACCCACTTAACCTCATTTACATTGCTATGAGAAGCTGCTTCTTCTTCTCCTGTTCTTTACTGACACCCTACAGTTTAATACGTCACTGGACCACTTCTTATTATGATTTTACAAAAGTACAGTTATTGCGTGTGTGTGTGTTTTTTTTTTCAAAAAAATTTAGCTACAAACATTGGTTTTTCTGAAACTGTGTTTCATGACAATCTCTCTCTCTCTCTCTATCTCTCTCTCTCTCTTACTTTCTCTCTCTCTCTTTCTCTCTCTCTCTCTCTTTCTCTCTCGATCTCTCTATCTCTTACTTTCTCTTTCTCTCTCTCTCTATCTCATTCTCTATATCTTTCTCTCTATATCACTCTTTTACTCCCTCTCTCTCTTACTCTCTTTACCTCTTTCTCTTCCTCTCTCTCTATCAATCTATTTCTCTATCTCTCTATCTCTTCCCCTCTCTTCCTATCTCTTTCTCTCTTTGTCTCTCTCTCTTTCTCTCCCTCTATCTATCTCTCTCTCTCTATCTCTTCCCCTCTCTTCCTATCTCTTTCTCTCTTTCTCTCTCTCTTTCTCTCTCTCTATCTATCTCTCTCTCTCTATCTCTTCCCTTGTCTTCCTATCTCTTTCTCTCTCTCTTTCTCTCCCTCTATCTATCCCTTTCTCTATCTCTCTATCTTTTTCTGCCTCTCCCTCTTTCTCTCCCTCTATCTATCTCTTTCTCTCTCTATCTCTTCCCCTGTCTTCCTATCTCTTTCTCTCCCTCTATCTATCTCTTTCTCTCTCTATCTCTTCCCCTGTCTTCCTATCTCTTTCTCTCCCTCTACCTATCTCTTTCTCTATGTCTCTATATATTTCTCCCTCTTATCTCTTCCCGTCTCTCTCTCTCTATTTCTCTCTCCATATCTCTTTCTCCCACTCCCTCTCTCTCTCCCTCTCTCTACCTCTTCCCCTCTCTTCCTATATCTTTCTCTCTCTCTTTCTCTCCCTTTATCTATCTCTGTCTCTATATCTCTATCTCTTTCTCCCTCACCCTCTTTTTCTCTCTCTCGATCTCTTCCTCTCTCTCTATCTCTATTTCTCCCTCTGTCTCTATCTCTCCCTCTCTCTATCTCTTCCTCTCTCTGTCTCGTTCTCTCTCTTTCTCTCTCTCACACACATTTCTACCATGGAAGTTGTGGGAAATACTCTTAAATTTTTTTTCTCTAGTATTGTTTACATAAATCCACATCATATTTCAATTTGTTTCCTTTTTAATTATGTAAAGTGAACCGTTTTTTTTGTGATTTCAACCTATTATTCCCCCCTCACGTTTCATTAAGATACACATGAAGATGTCCCACACTCAGTAAATGAGCATCATTGATTCAATACTTAGTATGATTTTTAAAACAATGTTGAGGGCTCTGCGAGGGCAATTCTCTCGCAGGCAGAAGCTTGTAGGAGAGAGACGAATGGGCTACCTTCGGGGATGCCTCCTCCTCTCTCTGTTTTTGAACTAAGGTACAACCACAAACCGAGGCCTGTTCTGAGAGGTGCATGTTCCGGGGTCACAGACCTTGGGCATACGGTACCAGTTGTTCGCTGTTCCCTTTGGAACAGTCGGCCAGCTGTCTCCTAAATCAGTCGAGGCACGGAGAACGGAATGCTGCGTCCCCACAGCAAACTCCTCTCTCTCCCGCCATCCAGGGGATGGGCGTGGGACAAGTACCCCTGAGCCCGACCTACCTGGTGCAGGTTTTTCTAGGGTTTTCCCCTGCATCACTTTTAGGCGTATGCCGTGGGTAGGATCCTTAAACTAGACCCCGGGGGCCCCTAGTTAACCCTTGGCTACCTTCCTCTACCCTTCCGCATCCCCCCTTTCAGATCCCTTCCTATGCTATTAAAGGGGAGTTGCCACCATGTGGATTAGCCTCATGTAGCCTCCTGTTACCGTTAAAAAAATTGTTTGCTCTCTTTGGGCTTCTTTGCATGTTAATAAACAACAGCAGAGATATTAACACACACACACACAGAGGAATAGGCTTTTCCAAACTTACAGCTGATGATGTCAGGAACAAGAATGGTTGTTTTTTTATTTAACGAAACGTTAGGATGTTGTCATTAATTTAATTTAAATTTCACTCGTCGCCATGTTTGTATTTTTATTGGGTTAGTGGGGGTGAGGGGGGGAGGAAAGGAGGATTTTTTAAGGAAACGTTAATTATTTTTTAACAAGACGTCAATGTCTTTAATTAAACAAATAGGTTTGTAATTGTTCCATGGGACAGGGGATGAGGTTAGTCGCTGTTCTTCACGTTGCTTTGTCCCTCGCCAACTACTTTCTTAATAAGACCATAATTAACCCTGTATGAATTCCATTGATCCGTAGTGGTCAACGCAGAGCATCCTTACGCCTGCCAGTGTGTGTGTGTGTGTACGTACGAGAGAGAGACTGAGAGAGAGCCAGAGAGAGACAGAGAGAGACAGAGAGAGAGACAGAGAGAGACAGAGAGAGAGACAGAGAGAGAGAGCCAAAGAGAGAGAGCCAGAGAGAGAACCAGAGAGAGAGAGCCGAAGAGAGAGAGCCAGAGAGAGAGAGCCAGAGAGAGAACCAGAGAGAGAGACAGAGAGAGAGACAGAGAGAGAGCCAGAGAGCCAGAGAGAGACAGAGAGAGAGAACCAGAGAGAGAGAGCCAAAGAGAGAGCCAAAGAGAGAGAGCCAGAGAGAGAACCAGAGAGAGAGAGCCAGAGAGAGAACCAGAGAGAGAGAGAGCCAGAGAGAGAGAGCCAGAGAGAGAGACAGAGAGAGAGCCAGAGAGAGAGCCAGAGAGAGAACAGAGAGAGAGAGCCAGAGAGAGACAGAGAGAGAGAACCAGAGAGAGAGAGAGCCAAAGAGAGAGAGCCAAAGAGAGAGAGCCAAAGAGAGAGAGCCAAAGAGAGAGAGCCAGAGAGAGAGAGCCAGAGAGAGAACCAGAGAGAAAGAGCCAGAGAGAGAGAGCCAGAGAGAGAGCCAGAGAGAGACAGAGAGAGAGCCAGAGAGAGAACAGAGAGAGAGCCAGAGAGAGAGAGACAGAGAGACAGAGAGAGAGCCAGAGAGCCAGAGAGAGACAGAGAGAGAGAACCAGAGAGAGAGAGAGAGCCAAAGAGAGAGAGCCAGAGAGAGAGAGCCAGAGAGAGAGACAGAGAGAGAGACAGAGAGAGAGACAGAGAGAGAGAGCCAGAGAGAGAGAGACAGAGAGAGAGACAGAGAGAGAGAGAGAGAGACACGCGGGGACCGAACATTGATCCCTGCGGAACTCCCAGCTAAAAGGAATCCTACTCCGCCGAGGGCATCGACCTGGAAAAAAGGAGAGAGAAATAAATGGCCAACTTCCGACAACAACAACATCAACATTTTATTTCGTCGTCCGTCGCGCCCCCACGGCACCAGGGTAAAAAGAAAGGGAGACAAAAGAAGGGAGATAAAGAAGTACCTCAACCCCCACTTTGAGAACACACACAAACTTTCCCTTCCTGCAAGGGAGTGGGTTTTTTTTGTGGCAGTGGTCAATAGGGAGATTTGTGAAGGTGAATTTGGATCAGGGAAAGTTCCTCCCCCTCCCCCCCGCCGTACCAACCACTCTTCAAAAACACACAGACACTCGCTGAGGGCAACGAACCCCAACCATGACGCCTATGCATTCTAAAGAGAGGGAAGTGAAAGAACACTTTTACCTGAATCAGCTTCAAAAGAAGGAAGAACAACCCCCGTTTTTTTTCCTTCCGCTGGGCGGGTTCAACGACCTGTTGTAAAGTTGCCCCCTTGTGTGTTAAATAAAACGTACCCGAAAAAAAGAACTTTTAAGAGTGTTTTCTGAACATATGTTGATTAGTTTACGAATATCTCAAGGATAAATCTAATTAGAAGCGGCCAAATCTATTTTTTTAAGGGTAACAGGCTACATGAAGCTAATCCACATGGTGGCAACTCCCCTTTAATAGCATAGGAAGGGATTTGAAAGGGGGGATGCGGAAGAGGGTAGAGGAAGGTATCCAAGGGGGTTTACTAGGGAGCCCCCGGGCTATAGTTTAAGGATCCTACCCGCGGCATTCGCCTAAAAGTAATGCAGGGGAAAACCCCTAGAAAACCGGCATCAGGTAAGTCGGGCTCAGGGGTACTTGTCCCACGCCCTTCCCTGGATGACGGGAGAGGAGTTTTCTGTGGGGACGCAGCTTTTCCCGTCGCCGTGCCTCGACCAGTTTAGGAGAGCAGCTGGCCGACTGTTCCAATGGGAACAGCTGACAACTCTTACCGCGTATACCCCCAAAGGTCTGTGACCCCCGGTACATGCCACCTCTCAAAACAGTGCCACGGCACGTGGGATAACCTTAGTCCAAAACAAACCAGAGAGATGTGAAGGCATCCCCCAGAGGTTGCCTCCGCCATAGCTCTCTGGGAATATATCTATGCTTTCGCTTAAAATGCAACATAGATATTAAGATGAATGACAGAGAGAGAGAAAAAATCCACACACAGCCCACTGGGAACTTGAGGCTGATTCTTTCTTCCTTGCAGATGAATATAGATGCTCTTTGAAACGCTGGACTCTTTCTTCCTCTTAGAAAAACAATATAATTAACCATATCCTCTGCCACGAGCCCGTGACGTCACTCCCATCATCCTCAGCGCCGCCATGACATCAGCCTGTGCACAGACAGAAAAATGCGTGTATTTTCGGACATTTTTAAGAATTTTTAAAACCAGATCAGGCGTTGGAAAGAGGATTAAATTCTCTAAAACTTTTATTCCTTGACAAATTACTCTACCGGCGGCCATTTTGGAGATATCAGCGCTGGAAACACGACAAACTGCGGTTTCTTCGGCAATGACGTCACAAAGTCGTAACTTTGACGTAGGATTTCTACCACTTTCGTCAACCGAATTTCGTCCTCAAGTCCACCATTTCATGCAGAATTTTATCCTCTACAATTCATCAGTGAACTTTATTTTCAGTAAAACACTTCATTCCGTTGCTATTAACGAAAAACTGGAAACGAGGCGCAAATATCGTGCTGCTTAAGGCCATTAATTTGAAACAATTCAATTAATTACGGTATAATTATCGTCATCGTTTGGCATTTGTTTCACATAATCATTCAAATATATTAGGTTTTATTTACTGTGGAGGTTGAAACTCTTTTTTTGGTTTTACGAGTGACGAATTCAAAGAAAAAAGCAACATTCTTTCGGTTCGGAGGGTTTAATTTACTCTTATTGGCTATTGCTTTTTCCTTGAGAAAATAAGAGTATCTCTGGGCATATAGATACTCTTTGAAACGCTTGACTCATTTTTTTTACTCTTAGAAGAAACAATACTCTAAAACATATCCTCCGCGACGAGACCGTGACGTCACTCCCATCATCCTCAGCGCCATGACATCAGCCTGCGCACAGACAGCAACATGTGCGTGTATTTACGGCCATTTTTAAGAATTCTTAAAACCAGATGATGCGTTAGAAAGAGAATTAAATTCTCTACAACTTTTAGTGCTTGACAAATTACTCTACTGGCGGCCATTTTGGAGATATCAGCACTAGAAACACGACAAACTTCGGCAATGACGTCACAGTGTCGTAACTTTGACGAAGGATTTCTCCCACTTGCTGCGATCCATTTTCGTCCTCGAGTCCACCGTTCCGTGCAGAATTTTATCCTCTACAATTTATTACTGAACATTATTTTCAATAGAATGCTTCGTGCTCTTGATATCAGCGAAAAACTGAAATGAGGAGCCAAAATATCGTGGTGTTTAGGCGCCATGACATCAACCGTGCACAGACTGCAAAATGGGCGTTTTTTGCGGCAATTCTCAATTAATTCTTAAAACCAGGTCATTCGTTAGAAAGAGGATTAAATTCTCTAAACCTTTTATTCTGTGACAAATTACTCTACTGGCGGCCATTTTGCAGATATCAGCGCTAGAAATACGACAAACTGCATTCTGTCTGGACATGACGTCAAAATGTCGTAACTTTGATGAAGGATTTCTACCACTTCCTTGAACCGAATTTCGTCCTCGAGTCCACCATTCCATACAGAATGTTATCCTCTACAATTCATCTATGAACATTATTTTCAGTAGAACGCTTCATTCCTTTGCTATCAGCGAAAAACTGGAACGTGGCGCCCAAAATTTCCGTATGTTTCTAGGGCCACAGGAAGTTTTCCGCTAAGGCCTTTCGTAATTGGAAAACTTGGGGGGGGGGCGGGTGGGGGCGGTTCACTAATGTCCACAACATGTAGAAGATTGAAAAAAAAATAGCCGTCATTTTGTAGGGGTAAGATGTATATAGTTACTTTTTTTTGGGTTGAAACGTTACGTCATTTACTCTTAGGTCTGTTCTTTAAATGCTGTTGTTGTGGGGGGGGGGGGGGATTCAGTTTCCTGGTCGTTCTAGTGACATGTTTTCTTTCCCTCCCCCCCTGGACGAGGTAAAGGCATTTTTGCAATTTAATTGAGAACGACATTGGCCGCTGTTGGCACTTTGATGGCCGCGGCCACGTCGCTGCTGCTCGTCGGAGGAGGAGGAGGAGGAGGAATTTGCGAGGGTTCTCCGGAAGTCCCCCGTCAAAGACAATACTGTGTGAGAAGAGAACACAACAACGTGCGGGTTTCCTTTCCTCCTGCAGTACTTCGTTGTTGTTGGTTGTTTTTTTGTGTGTGCAAAGGAAACAATGGACAATCCTCCGGGCAGATCCCAAGCCTCCTCCTCCTGAGTGGCCGTGACCTTCCACTGACGACCTTTATTACTCGTCGTGTCATTTAATAGCCCATTTTGCCCAATAAAATGCTGCCCTTTACAACCTTTATTCTCCAGAGAGACAAATATTCAGTAAAAAAAAATATCCCCCTTGTCTCAATAGAAAATAAGACCGTGAAATAATATTTTTTTTAGGGCAACAGGCTACATGAGGGTAATCCACATGGTGGCAACTCCCCTTTAATAGCATAGGAAGGGATTTGAAAAGGGGGGATGTGGCAGGTTAGAAGAAGGTAGCCAAGGGTTAACTAGGGGCCCCTGGGCTGTGGTTTAAGGATCCTACCCGCGGCATTCGCCTAAAAGTAATGCAGGGAAAACCCTAGAAAAATCTGCATCAGGTAGGTCGGGCTCTTGGGTACTTGTCCCACGCCCTTCCCTGGATGGCGGGAGAGAGGAGTTTGCTGTGGGGTCGCAGCTTTCCCTTCTCAGTACCTCGACCAGTTTAGGAAGCAGCTGGCCGACTGTTCCGATGGGAACAGAGAACAACTCTTACCGTATGGCCCAAGGTCTGTGACCCCGGAACATACACCTCTCAGAACAGGCCTCGGCTTGTGGGAACCTTAGTTCAAAAACAAAGAGAGGAGGAGGCATCCCCAAAGGTAGCCCCTTCGTGTCTCCCCTACAAGGATATACCTCCGAGAGAACATCCCTCACAGGTACTGCCTGCGAGAGAATAGTCCTCGCAGACACCTTCTCCCATGCCTGTGAAATAAGAGGAAAGAAAAAAAATAAGAGGAATGAATTAGAGAGATAAAGGAAGAATTAAGTGAATGAATGGGAGGGAAAGAGAAGAACTAAAGAATTAAGGGAAGCATTTAGAGTGAGAGAGTATAAGTAAGAAAGGAACAGAAGAAGAAAAGTAATGAAGGGTATAAATGTGAGAGGGACAGAGGAGAAAAAAAGAGGAATGAATTAGAGAGATAAATGAAGAATTAAGCGAAGGAATGAGGGGGAAAGAGAAGAAATAAAAAATTAAGGGAAGGAGTGAGAGACAAAAAGAAGGCAGAAGAATAGAGAAAAATAAGAAGGTGAAAGAAAGAGAGGGAGGGGAACATATATTAAAGAAATAATTAGGGGAATAAATAGTCAGAGAAAAGAAGAAAAGGAACTGAGAGACTGTACTTATTGGGCCAAGTCAACATAAACCGATCATTTAAAGATTAAAAAAAAACAACCCCTAATGCAGTTTAACAATGTAAGATTTACGTTTTGTGTTTGTTTGTTTGTTTACCCCTCATAATTTTTATTTTTTTGGATGCTGTGGTACTTGACTGATGAGGTCTCAAATTATTTCCCGCCCCCCACGTTTAATAATTTTATCGAAATGCAAAAAAAAAAAAAAGGACTTTAATCGTTTAATAAGGAACATCGCATTGCAACTGTTTATCGATGTGCACCTTATTTCAACTGTTTAATAATATCGAACAACAATTTGTTTTTAAATCGTTTAACAATGCACGAGATATTTCAACTGTTTAATAATGTACACCATGTTTCAGTTTTTCGATAACGTGTCGTCTCACGTCAACTGTTTTAATAATGAACAACATACATTTTTCAAGTTCTTTAACAATGTACGAGACTGTTTCAACTGTTTTCTGAACGTACACCACGTTTCAATTATTTCAACAGTGTACAAGCTAGTTTCAACTGTTCGATAATGAACAATCGTTCAACAACGTACGAGTTGTGTTTCGATTGTTTAATATTATTAATCTCGTTCGATCGCGTACAACATATATATATATATATATATATATATATATATATATGTATTGGAACCGTAATTAATTAATTAATTTTTTTAATAATGAATAAGGAAGAGACAATTTTTGAGTGTTTGTCAACTGACGAGTGCAGTTGTGTCGCTCTAGGCTCTTCTTCGCATGTGGACGAATGGGATCAAGGACCCCCCCACCCCCACCCCCCGAGAAACGTAGTTTTGTGGTGGTATTTATATTAATCACTCTTATTTGTTGTTGTTGTCTGAATTGGCTGTTTTCCTTATTCAATTTTTTTTTCAATCAGACGTAAATTTTTCTTTCAGCTTATTTTATTTATTTCTTATTCGACCTTCTGTTTCTATTTTTCTTTTGATTATATTCCTTAATTAATTTTCTTTGTTTTTTTTGTTTAGATTCAGTGCAGTTTTTTTTTCTTCTGGCCAACATCAGAAAAAATATATATATATATTTTAATAATTATTTACGACACCGGGGGGTAACGTGTTTGTTGTTACTCTTCCTCAATGGTGTTTTCCTTCTTGAGAAAGTTGTACCAAAAAATAAAGTTGTATCGTTCAACCCCCCCAGAGTTTTCTTCTTATAAATTAATTGGCTTCTTGATAATAATACAATTATTTATTTTGTACAATTTCTTCATCAGGAAAGATCCTGAGGATGGGTAGCAAACAAATCACGTACCCCGAAACGTTGTCGTAAATAAAATAAAATAAAATATTGTCCGATGCTGGTCAGAAAATAAACGGCATTATTTTTAATATACAGAAACAGACGTAAAAATACAATCATTGTTTTTTAGAAAGTCTAAGGGATGAAACGTTGTAAATAACAATGCTTTGTTAATTAATTAATTTCGGCCCGTTTAACGCACTAATTATAATTAATTATCAAGGTTAAGAAGGGTCTATTTAGTATTTTCTGTCCTTTTCTTCTTTTTTTTGGGGGGGGGATGGGGGTGGTAGGGGGCTGTTCATAATTTCTTCAACTACTTCAACTGTTCACAGGAACATGGAGATGAGTAAATTCGTACTGGTCATAATTTTATTTTATTTTTTTCCCTCTCCCCCTTCTGTAGGTTTCGTTGGAACATTTATTCGTCTCGCCTTGTAACTACTCCTTTCTCTCCATGGTTTTCTGACTTTTCCTCTGCTTGTTCGTCTTTTCTCTGTGATTTGTATTCGTTTAAACTACTGTAAGATTCCACCCGCACATTTTTTTTCGGGGGAGGGGGGGGGGAGGATATTTTTCTAGTGGTGCTAGTGTAGAAAGTCCGACTTTCTCTTTTTTTCCGCCCCATTCCTTCCATTCCTTCCTTCCTTCCTTCCTTCCCGAGACGCCGTCGGAAGTGCTGCTGGCAGCGGCGAAGGGGTCGTCGACCTTTTTGCTCTCCATCCACGTCGTAGCCTCACTAATTGCACACACACACAGCGAGTGCTTTGCTTTACCAGGCGAATCTACCGCAAAACTCAAGCACTTTACCGTAAGCCCCTCATCAAACCACTCACTCTCCTTTGCTTGCTTCCTTCCTTTCTCTGTCTCTGTCTCTCTCTCTCTCTCTCTCTCTCTCTCTCTCTCTCTCTCTCTCTCTCTCCCTCCCTCTCCCTCGTCTCAACACGTAGCAGCGACGGCGGCGGCGACCAGCCCCTCAGGAGAATAATAATAATGACCTCCTTAACCTCAATAGCTAATTATAATTAGAGGAAAGCTGGACAAAAGTCACACACACACACACACACACGCACACAAAATTACACATCTAAAACACATTTCACTTTTGTATATCAACAATATATATATGTATTTTTTTTAAAAAAAAAAACAGAACAATTAAACACTTAAAATTGCAGAAATACCAGAATTATTTTAAGAATCATTAAAAAAAACTGTGATCACATTAATTTAATTTATAATATTATGAACATAAAAGGAAAAAGGAAAAAAAAAATTGAAAATAATGAATAAGAAAGATGCCGAAAACAGACAAAAATAAGGGGGAAATATAAATATTGTAATATAAATATATTTCTTATTCTTTATAAATATAACCTGACATATATTAATTAACGGTCGTCAATTAATTAAACCAAAAAACTAAAATGGTGTAAAAACGACGTTTCGGCCAGGGGGAATTTTGGGATTTCTTCAGGAGGGTAAATAAGGTAAAATACAAAGTTTTGAATTTATTTCATATATATATATATATATTTTTGTGTGTATGGTAAACTAGGAGGAATATATATATATATATATATATGTATGTATATTAAGAGCCCATGTCACTCTCTCTCGATGAACAGGTTGTTTCTAAAATTATTTTACCTGAAGAAGTCCCAAAAATGTTGGACGAAACGAACGTTGTATTTTAAAAAAAACTGAAATTCTTGGTTTAATTAATTGATAATTAATTATTTTCTGACTCACTGTGACCGAATTCCTTCTTTATTTATTTATTAAAGTATTGAGTTCATATCTGACGTAGTAGGCAGCAGTTGTGCCAACAAAACAGTTTCAATTTCAATTTTTATTATTATTATTATTTATGTATACATAAATGTGTGTGTGTGTGTGTGTGTCAAAACACATAGGTTTATCTAAAGGAGTGTTTTAAATTAGCAAACAAATAAATAATAGTAACTTAAGCTCCTCGTTTGGTCTGACCAATATAACAGGCAGGCATTACAAGTCCCAAATATTTAAAAAAAAATTTGTAATGTTACCCTGTGATGTTTTCTAAAAAAAAATGAGTTACAAAGTAGAGTGATGAGAATTATTTTATGTGGGAATTTTTAAGATTTTAGTTGTAAAGTTAAGGAGGAATGTTTGAGGGACTTTGTTTAAGTTTCATGCCGTGATGATGTTTATTGTATAAATGTATACATAATTTAAAATTTATGTAGCATACAAGCATTACAGGAACCCTTAAAGTGGTGGAAGTGAGGTAGAAGTAGATACAACTAGGGGGCCAGGTCAGATTTAAAACCAAAACAGTGTATTTATTAAAGGTGATAAAGAATTAAACCAGTTCCGAATAAAAAATTAGGCAATCAGGATTTATTAATAAATATAAGAATAGTTTATTTTAAATAACTGAGTTAACTAAATGTAAATTTGTGAAAAAGTGAATAATAACGGAGAATTGAGTGGATTTTTTTGCTAAATAAATTTCTCTTCTTCTTCTTCTTCTCTTTCTTTCTCCTTCTTCTTCTTCTCCGTCTCCTTCTTCTCCTTCGCCTTCTTTTCCTTCTTCTCCTTCTGCTCCTTCTCCGTCTCCTTCTCCTTCTTCTCCTTCCCTTGACCTTCTCCTTCTTCTCCTCCTTCTCCTTCTCCTACTTCTTCTCCTCATTCTTTTCCTTATCCTTCTCCTTCTCCTTCGCCTCCTACTCCTTCTTCTTCTCCTACTCCTTCTTCTTCTCCTTTTTTCTTCTTCTTCTCCTTCTTCTCCTTCTTCTTCTTATCCTCCTTCTTTTCCTTCTCCTTCTCCTCATTCTCCTTCTCCTACTTCTTCTCCTCCTTCTTCTCCTTCTCCTTCTCCTTCTTCTTCTCCTACTCCTTCTTCTCCTTCTTCTTCTTCTCCTCCTTCTTTTCCTTTTCCTCATTCTCCTTCTCCTACTTCTTCTCCTCCTTCTACTACTTCTCCTTCTCCTTCTTCTTCTTCTCCTTCTCCTTCTCCTTCTTCTCCGTCTCCTTCCCTTTCTTCTCCTTCCCTTCTCCTTCCCTTCTCCTTCCCTTCTGCTTCTTCTTCTTCTCCTCCTTCTTTTCCTTTTCCTCATTCTCCTTCTCCTACTTCTTCTCCTTCGCCTTCTTCTCCTTCTTCTTCTTCTTCTTCTTCTCCTTCTTCTCCTTATTCTCCTTCTTCTTCTCCTTCTCCTCCTTCTTCTTCTTCCATTATTATTATTATTAAAATCCTTATAAACCTAAGAAACCAAATTAAAGTTGTTATATGAATTTAAATATTATCCTGACACTGTAATTGCCCAATAAGAGTAGTTTGATTAAAATTAAAAAAATTGTATGATATCCAGAGATGGTTAAACAATGTAGCAGTCCATAGAAGTTCCTTTTTCAAACTGTTTATTGTTGTGTTTTTTTTACAAAATTATAATAGAGTTTAATCTGGTTTTAATATGTTTATTAATGAAACTGAGGGGGGGGTGTGTGTTAAGGATTTATTTTTGAAAAAGGGGGTGTCAGATTAATGTAATTGTTAAATCCCCTCAAAAAAAATCCAAAACACTGTTAATTTTTCAAAGGATACCCGCAGCCTTGTTCTGTCTATTTTGCTCTCATCTCATCCTCCCCCCCCCCCGGGCATTGAAGAGTTGGAGTGTGTGAAAAATGTGAAGGGGGTGGTTTCAATAAATTTTTTATATATATAATTTAGTTTCTTTTTTGAGTCTGTCATTGTGATTGAGTCCCTCTGCAACCCTTGAGTCATGTAACAACTAAGGAACAACTAAGGAAGCAACAATCAGGGGGTCGTTAACCCGTCTACCCTGGCTGGGACGAATACATTAAACACGAGGAAGGGGGGGTGAGTCCGTCTCCGAATAACTCTTTCAACCTCCAGAGGGACTTTGTTTTTTTTCCACTTCAGTCCCCATTAAGGGACCATTCCCTCCACCCCCGCCCCCGTCGCCCATCTCTTTTACAACCCCCTTCTTCACTACAAACGACGTAATGTAAATGAGTTTACGGGACTTTGACGAGGCTGAAACGTTTCCTACTCAGTCAACAACGACGGTAAAAAAATATAAAAGGACTACAAGGATAATTGTAGTTTACTTGGACCTGGGGGAGAGAAAGATATATAGCTCAGATAGAACGGGAAAAAATATTAGTACCTAAGAGAAACTACAGAGAGTAGGAAATAAATATACTGAATAGGATAAAACGCAAAGGATAGTTTTTTTAAGCAAAAATAGAAGCTACAGATATGAGGAAATAAATATACTGAAAAGGATAAAACGCAAAGGATAGTTTTTTTAAAAATAATAATAATAGAAAATACATAAACATCAGAATTAATATGGGGTACTAATTGAATAGAAAAACACAATAAATAAATCATTTGAAATACAACGTTTCGCCCACAGTTTCGAGACTTCTTCAGGTAATATATTTATTTTTACCGTATTGTATTCACAAGTCATATAGGAGAGCGAGTCTGCGAGGGCTATCCTCTCGCAGGCAGTACCTGCGGGGGTTGTTCTCTCGCAGGCAGAACCTTGCAGGAGACACACGAAGGGGCGACCTTTGGGGATGCCTCCTACTCTCTCCGTTTTTGATCTAAGGTTCCCTCAAGCCGAGGCCTGTTTTGAGAGGTGTGTGTTTCCGGGGTCACAGACCTTGGGAACATACGGTAAGAGTTGTCCGCTGTTCCCATTAGAACAGTCGGCCAGTTGCCTCTTAAACCGGTCGAGGAACGGAGAAGAGGAATGCTGCGTCCCCACAGCAAACTCCTCTCTCCCGCTATCCAGGGAAGGGCGTGGGACAAGTACCCAATGGCCCGACCTACCTGATGCAGGTTTTTCTAGGGTTTTCCATGCATTTCCTTAGGGGATTGCCGCGGGGTAGGATCCTTAAACCATAGCCCGGGAGGCCCTAGTTAACCCTTGGCTACCTTCCTCTACCCTTCCGCATCCCCCCTTTCAAATCCCTTTCCTATGCTATTAAAGGGGAGTAGCCACCATGTGGATTACCCTCATGCAGCCTGTTACCCTAAAAAAAATGTATTCACAAAAATACTTGTTAATAAATTTAGTTTTAATAAATATATGTATATATAAAAAAATCATGCAGTAAAGGGGGTTATTGGCATTTCTATTGTGACGTTTCGATACCCAAAATCTCCGTCGTCAGCTTCCAGTTTCGTTGTTTTGATAGTTTTTTCTCCTTGTAATTGTCGCCGCCGCCGTGGTGATTATTACCGCGGCCGTCCTTCGTGGGTGTTTTCGGTTACTCCTCCAAGGTTGGTAGCCATGAGTTACCGTGGCACGAGTCCAAAAATACCTCTCCTTTTTCTTCTTCTTCTTCTGGTGCCGCTGTAGCTTTAGAGGAGATTTACGAGGGCAAGACCAACTGGACGGAGAGGGATTTTCATTCCAGCCCCTTACTTAGTACGTAGACGTCGCCGTCAGAGGCGCTGCGGCGAGTCTCACTCAAGCCAATCACAGTCCGACCAGGCCGCGTCGTCCTGTCCTTGCAGATCCGCCATTAGGGGAAAGAGCTGCTACGTTTACTCTCCGTAGGTGATATACAGAGCTGAGTGTCGGCGGCGTTGCCCGGGTATTTATTTACCACCACGGGAATTGTACTCAGCAACTCCTATAACCCCGGAATCGACACCAATCTCAGGTGGTGTTGTTTTTTTCCCCGCATTACCCTTCCACCACCACCGCCAGCCCAACGTTAAGGGTGCTTCCCTACCTTGCCCTCTGGAGGTGAAATTAGATACTTAAAGAAATTCTAGTATGATAATATCAAATTAAGCGACCACGAAAACACTTTATTCGACGGTAACGGTGATTTTTTGGATTCCACCCCTCACCCCCTAGAGGTCATAGGTGTGTCTTAACCCCCCTCTCAGTGTTTGTTCTTGGATCGTAAGTAACATGTGTGTAATGTTTGATAAAAAAAAATTGGTCTACGCATTTAAGATTGTACACGGACATTTGTTTCACCACCCCCACTCCCCTTCCACCGTGACTCCTCCTAGGGGGATGAACTACAACATAATTTACATAGTGAAAGTCAAAATTAAATTCAGTGACTCCTATAACCCTGGATTTGACACCAATTTCGGTTGTTTTGCGTTATTTTCTGTAACATCCTTCCACCCCCTCCCTTATTGGTGCTTTAAGAGGGGTTGAAATTATACGCAAAAGAAACATCTTGGTAGTATTAATTACACACACTCCGAATAGTAATTAATCGACGCTAATATCGTTCGTTTAAGCATGTTTTGTAATCTTCATCCCCATGTTCACCCCCCTTGGGAGTTTTCTAACGCTTCAAAAACCCGACAGAAACATTCACACAGGGGGTGGGGGGGGGGGGCGGTGCGCACAACAACTCACGAAAGTTTCTTCGCAATCGGATGAATCGTTTGGGAGCGCGAAGGGGACACACATACAAACGTTCATATATATATATATATATATATATATATGTATATGTATATAACTCTCCAAGTCCCATATTTGTCCTGGTCGGGGTTGATGTTGCACCATTGTTTGAGAGGACCAGGCTTGACGACCAGAGCATCGCGGTTTCTTTGAAACCACTCTTAAGCGTTCCTCAAGGTACAATCTTTGGTCCACCACGTGATCTTTGCCCAGTTTAAAATTTGTGAATTATTTTTCTTGACATTGTGTAGTACAAACCTTTTTAAAGATCATCACAATAAGTCTAAAATTATTTTTCGTCCCTCCCCAGCCAGTCAGTCGTTTAAAAGAGTTTTTTTTATTTCTCTGTATCATTGTTTCTTCTTCTTCTTTTTTCGCATTATTTCTTGAATTTTTCTGTATTGTCTTCCTTTGTTAAGTAATTCTACACTTCTCTTTCCTTTTACTTTAATTTTTTAAAAATAATTTTCCCTTTCAAATATCCGTTTCTTGGTTCGGTCATTCATAGTTTTCTTTTTGCTCAAACCTACATATAAATAAATAAGTTAACTGAAGTGTATACTATTTAATTATGTTATTTAGATAAGTGTAGTCTCCATTATTCGTTTACCGAACGAACAAATTTTTCAGGACAATTTTTCTACGACCTTATTTTATTACTATTATTATTATTATTATTTTCTTCTTCTTCTTCTTCTTCTTCTTTCAAAATTGTTTTATTTGTTATACTTTTTGCGGTGTTTTCTATGTTTCTTTTTCCTTACATCACTTTTAGGCGAATTGCCGGGTAATCCCTATTTCATAACCCTTGGCTACCTTCCTCTACCCTGCCGCATCATTTCTAGAATTTTTTCTGTATTGTCTTCCTTTGTTAAGTAATTCTACACTTCTCTTTCCTTTTACTTTATTTTTTTTAAAATAATTTTCCCTTTCCGTTTCTTGGTTCTTCGTAAGTGTAGTCTGCATTATTCGTTTACCGAATGAACAAATTTTCAGGACAATTTTTCTACCTTCCTCTACCCTGCCGCATCCCCGCTTTCAAATCCCTTCCTATGCTAACCCCTGTTAGTCCTTAAAAAAGGGGGTAAAATGGTAACAAAAAAAATTAATTACGCGATTGATTAAAGAACGTAAGGAAATAAATTAAATAACCCTCATTTTAATGTTGAAATTCTACCAATATATATGTATATATATATATATTATTTTTAAAATTATTTAGATTTTCATTTTAGAATCGTTTACAATCCAGTTTTTTTTTCTACCACGTTTAACGTCTTTGTAGTTCTTTATTTTATTAATATCTCTGTATTTTTCCCGTTGTTACCTCCTTTGTATGTTTCATTGTCCCTCATCCGGACAGACAGTCAGAGAGACACAGCACACACACAAAGACCTTTATGACTCCTTTCCGTCCACACGACATCCTCCTACCGCCTTGTCTTCTACAGCGTCCACTTCCTCTCTCTTTCTCTCTCTCGCTCTTACACGACTTCCGGTATAATTTCCCCCCCCCCTCTTCCATTATCGATCCATATTCCAAAAAATAATTAACCATCCATTAAAATTAAAAAGGGTCCAGGTACAAATGTTTTGTATTATCTCTGGGACTCTGTAGCCCTTGAGGAAGCTGAAGCCACGCGCTCGCACTCGCTCAATATTTACTACTACTGACGTCTCTGGTGCGTGGCCCAACATCCCCGAAGACATCACAATATATATATTTTTTTCTTTTTTAAAAAAAATAATTTTTAAATCAATTTCCTGTCTACCTTCCTTCGCCATTTTTAAATAATTCCAAGGAGAAAAATGTTTTTTTAAAAAACAAAAACAAAGAGTAAAGCTTAAGTTGTTAATTTTTAATGCTTAAGATAATAAAATTCCCTTAAGCCACTGTCTCTACTACATTAAAAAATATGTAAAGACCCCCCTTTGGGTGATGTTCCCCCCCCTTTTTTAGATTGCAACTCTGTCTATATTGGACAGACGAAAAGAATCCACTGACAACTAGAGGTTAAGGAACTTTGGATATATTTTAAACTTGCGTTTTTTTAAAAAAAATAATAATAACCCGTTTCAACAGTCGAATTGGCCCAGACGTATAATTCTTTTTTTTACAATATATTGTAATAAAACACCTTGTTAGGGTTAATTAATTAATTTAATTAACGTAAATTTATTTATATTTAAAAATTTATTGTTGATAAATTTATATTGTACAAGAACTATTTTTTGCACTCCGAATTTCATCCAGTTAACAACAATTTTTTTTGGCAGACTATATATATATATATATATGTATATATACAAGCCATGTTAAGGGGAGTGTATAGGCAACACGGCTGCCTCGACGCTAAGGAACGATTAACAGACAGACAAGAGTTGATAGCGATCTGATTATATTTAATTAAACACTCTGGCTTACACAGTTGCTAGATTGAGACCTCGAGTCGTTAACGAAGGCTGCCTTCTGCGAGGAAAAACCTTGAGAGAGGAGTTTTTTCTCGCTTCCTGGAATATTTCCCTCCCTCCATGGTTTCGTTTAGGCTACTCGAGTACGAAATTTCTGGAACCTCTTTTCAGTTTTTGGCTTATAGCAGGAGCATGAAGCGTTCTACTGAAAATAACGTCTAGGGATGAATTGTAGAGGATAAAATTCTGCATGGAATGGTGGACTCGAGGACGAAATTCGGTCTGAGGAAGTGGTAGAAATCGTCGGTCAAAGTTACGACATTGTGACGTGATTTCGACGAGACCGGTGTTTGTCGCCCTTCTATCGCTGATATCTCCAAAATGGCCGCCAGTGGTCTAATTTGTCACAAAATAAAAGTTTTAGAGAATCTAATTCCCTTTCCAACACATGATCTGGTTTTAAGAATTAATTGATATTTGCCGATAATACGCCCATTTTGTTTTCTGTGCACGTATGATGTCATGGCGCCTAAACACCACGATATTTGGGCACCTCTTTCCAGTTTTTCGCTGATAGCAGAAGCATGAAGCCTTCCAGTGAAAATAATGTCCAGTAATGAATTGTAGAGGATAAAATTCTGCATGGAATGGTGGACTCGAGGACGAGATTCGATCGATAGAAGTGGTAGAAATCTTCCGTCAAAGTTACGTCAGTGCGACGTCATATTGGAAGAGACTGCAGTTTGTCGTGTTTCTAGCGCTGATATCTCCAAAATGGCCGCCAGTGACGTAATTTGTCTAGGAATAAAGGTTTTAGAGAATTTAATTCTCTTTCCAACGCATGATCTGGTTTTAAGAATTAATTGAGAATTGCCACAAAAAACGCCCTTTTTGCAGTCTGTGCACGGCTGATGTCATGGCGCCTAAACACCACGATATTTGGGCACCTCTTTTCAGTTTTTCACTGATAGCAAGGGCACGATGCTTTCTACTGAAAATAACGTCTCGTGATGAATTGTAGAAGATAAAATTCTGCACGGAATGGTGGACTCGTGGATGAGATTCGATCGATGGAAGTGGTAGAAATCCTCCGTCAAAGTTACGTCAGTGTGACGTCATATTGGAAGAGACCGCAGTTTGTCGTCATTCTAGCGTTGATATCTCCAAAATGGCCGCCAGTGACGTAATTTGTCTAAGAATAAAGGTTTTAGAGAATTTAATTCTCTTTCCAACGCATTATCTGGTTTTAAGAATTAATTGAGAATTACCAAAAATACGCCCATTTTGCTGTCTGTGCACGGCTGATGTCATGGCGCCTAAACACCACGATATTTGGGCACCTCTTTTCAGTTTTTCGCTGATAGCAAGAGCACGAAGCTTTCTATTGAAATTAATATTCAGTAATAAATTGCAGAGGATAAAATTCTGCATGGAATGGTGGACTCGAGGACGAAATTCGGTCCAAGGAAGTGGCGGAAATTCTTCGTCAAAGTTACGTCAGTGCGACGTCATATAAGAAGAGACTGCAGTTTGTCGTGTTTCTAGCGCTGATATCTCCAAAATGGCCGCCTGTAGACTAATTTGTCACGAAATAAAAGTTTTAGAGAATTTAATTCTCTTTCCAACGCATGATCTATTTTTTAAAAACCTATTGAGAATGGCCGAAAAATACACACACATGTTGCTGCCTGTGCACGAGCTGACGTCATGGCGCTGAGGATGATGGGAGTGACGTCACGGTCTTGTGGCATGGGATATTAAAATATTTAAGATTATTGATTTTTTCTCAAACAAAGAAACAGACCAGCGGTGCAAAGAGCATCTATCAAGATTCATCACGCGGACGAACAGAGGCGTCACTAGGGGCGGTGAAAAGTTTGCGTAGCATAAAATTTCACAAAAAATTTGGCACCTCTTCTCAGATTTTCGCTGATAGCAAAGGAATGAAGCGTTCAATCGAAAATAACGTCCAGTGATAAATTGTAGAGAATAAAATTCTGCATGGAATGGTGGACTCGAGGACGAAATTCCGTCGATGGAAGTGGGAGAAATCCTCCGTCAAAGGTACGATTCTGTGTCGTCATTTTCGACGAGAACGCAGTTTGTCGTGTTTCTAGCGCTGATATCTCCAAAATGGCCGCCAGTGGACTAATTTGTCACGGAATAAAAGTTTTAGAGAATTTAATTCTCTTTCCAACGCATGATCTGGTTTTTAAAAAACCCATTGAGAAAGGCCGAAAACTTCACTCACGCGCATGTCGCTGTCTGTGCACAGGCTGATGTCATGGCGGCGCTGAGGATGATGGGAGTGACGTCACGGTCTTGTGGCCGAGGATGTTAAAGTGTCTAAGAGAAAGAAAGAGTCCGGCGTTTCAAAGACATTCTATATACTTTTGTAAGGAAGAAACAGTAGCAATTATATCTCAGGACTTGATTCCGAGAAAACGGCCAGGACAAGTAAAAAAACTACAACAAAAGTTTTTATAATAATAATAATTGATCATTTTAATTAGGTCAAAAATATGCAGCACGATGCAACGTGTAGGTTCTAAATAATTACAGCTCCATTTATATATACAATTATTCTGTAACAAACATAATTAGGTCTGATTAATCAATATATCACATTAATTGGATAATTATGACTATAGTGTTATTAGAATACCTTGATAATGACGCCAAAATTTTCTTTCTGGGGGAAAAGAAACATAAAAGCAAAGAAAATAAATATTCTGAAGGGTAGGAAAATCAGTCACACAGAAAGCTCGGACACAGGCATGTTGTTTCATATCTGCATCACAATCTCTTAGAACCCACCAGATGTCTCTGCCAGAGGGTGATACTAAAAGGGTTATGCGGCACTAGGATGGCGCTGAAGGGGTTCCATGAGGGTAAGTCATTGTGATTGCCCCACGTCCTTCCAATAACTGGAGTCGTGGGCGACGCAGCATTCCTCCTCTCCAAGCCCCCATGCAGGAGGCAGCTGGCCGACTGTTCCAATAGGAGCAGAAGCGGGTAGCTTGTTACAGTCCACGACCCCCCGTGAACAGTAGAAGTAGAAGACTTAGTGATACGGACTTCAGGGCCCTTCCAATGCCGAAAGTTTGGAACACCCAACACTGTAGGGCAGTGGAAAGTGACTGAAGTGGTAGGACCTTTTTTTTTTTAGGGCAACAGGCTACATGAGGGTGATCCACTTAGGGCAACTCCCCTTTAATAGCATAGGAAGGGATTTGAAAGGGGGGATGCGGAAGGGTAGAGGAAGGTAGCCAAGGGTTAACTAGGGCCCCCGGGCTATATTTTAAAGATCCTACCCGGCATTCGCCTAAAGGAATGCAGGGAAAACCTTTGAAAAACCTGCATCGGGTAGGTCGGGCATTTGGTACTTGTCCCACGCCCTTCCGATGACGGGAGAGGGGTTCCCGCCGCTAGAAGGTTCTCATATGCACAGCCGCTGCACTTCCAGCTGTGAGAGAGAATCGTAATCACTGAAAATGAGTTTGATATGCCCAAGGGGAATGAATTTTAACACTCATGAGGTCAAATATTAGTTAAAATGGTTAAATAACCCCCCCCCACACACACACAACCCCCCCCCAAATAACAGTTAAATTATGCTAATAGAACAGGCAGCACTTAACCTCAAACTAAAATGAGTTCTAAGAAAATATTTACGTCTTATTGAGAATTAATAATAATAATAAAGATAGCCAGATACAGACATAATAAGAGATAATATAAATACCACACAAGTCACGAGCGCAGTTGTGTCGCTCTAGGCTCTTCTCTTTTTTTTAGGGCAACAGGCTACATGAGGCTAATCCACATGGTGGCAACTCCCCTTTAATTGCATAGGAAGGGATTTGAAAGGGGGGATGCGGAAGGGTAGAGGAAGGTAGCCGAGGGTTAACTAGGGGCCCCCGGGCTATATTTTAAGGATCCTACCCGGCATTCGCCTAAAGAAATGTGCACCTGAAGACAGTTAACAAGGATCCTCACATCAATCGTCTGCGAGGGTTATTCTCTCGCAGGCAGAACCTTGTACGAGAGACACGAAGGGGCTACCTTTTGGGGATGCCTCCTTCTCTGTCTGTTTTTGAACTAAGGTTCCCACATGCCGAAGTCTGTTTTGAGAGCTGTATGTTCCGGGGTCACAGACCTTGGGGCATACGGTAAGAGTTGTTCTCTGTTCCCATTGGAATAGTCGGCCAGCTGCCTCCTAAACTGGTCGAGGCATGAAAAATGGAATGCTGCGTCCCCACAGCAAACCCCTTCTCTCCCGCCATCGGAAGGGAGTGGGACAAGCACCCAAGCACCCAAGAGCCTGATGCAGGTTTTTCTAGTCTTTTCCCTGCATTACTTTTAGGGGAATTGCCGGGTAGGAACCTTAAACTACAGTCTGGAGGCCCCTAGTTAACCCTTGGCTACCTTCCTACACCCTTCCGCATCCCCCCTTTCAAATCCCTTCCAATGCTATTAAAGGGGAGTTGCCACTATGTGGATTAGCGTCATGTAGCCTGTTGCCCTAAAAAAAAGTCTTTATTTGTCTCTCATTATTATTATTAGAATGTGTTCTCTTTACGATCGGGGCAAGTCTCGTAGAAGCTCGGGCGAGATCACGTCGAGGTTGAAACTATTTTTCTTTTTACAGTCTTTATTTTTTTCAAAAAAAAATAATTAATAAATCAGTTAAATTAGGAGCGAACATCAATACCAACGAAATACAGAAATTAATCAAAGAATAACAAAAGGAAAATAGAGGCACGTTACGCAGACATCCCAATATTAAAACACCGTCCTTGATAACGAAGAAGAACAAAAGTAAAAAAAGTATATAAAACATTAATTAGACCCCATTAGTAACGTTTGGAAGGGGCAGAGATCATGGACTCTAAGATATGGAAACTCTAAGGAGGTTTGAAAGGAAAGTTATTAGGAGAAACTATGGAGCTGTTAAAGAAGATGAAAGATGAAGAGATAAATAGGATCCATGGCGACACATACAAAGAATGGCTACAGAAAGAATGCTGAAGCAGATATATAAAAAGGGAAAAATAATTGGTACTAGCAAAAAAAAGGAGGGGGGAAGACCAGGGAATAGATGAATCCAAGATGTGTTAGAAGTCTTGAAGAAAATGAAGAGATGGTGGGAGAAAGCCGAGAGGAAGAGAAGATTTGGAGGTAGATTGTTGAAGACAGCCAAATACCCACACATGGGGCCGTGGAGCTTTGGAATAAGAAGAAGAAAAAGAAGGAGGAGGAGGAGCAGGAGGTGGAGGTGGAAGTGAAGGAGAAGGACGAGGAGAAGGAGAAAAAGAAGGAGGAGGAGGAAAAGCAGGAGGAGGAGGTGAAGGAGGAGGAGGTGAAGGAGGAGGAGAAGAAGGAGGAGAAAGAGAAGAAGGAGAAGTAAAAGGAAAAGAAGAAGGAGAAGGAGAAGAAGGAGGAGTAGAAAGAAGAGGAGGTAAAGAAGGAGGAGGAGGATGAGAAGGAGGCGGAGGCGAAGGAGGAGAAGGAGGAGTAGAAGGAGAAGAAATCAGTTAAATGACCTTTTTTACGGACACTTTATTTATTTATTTTACATTTAGCGTTACGACGTTTCGATACGCTTTCTGTGTCTTCTTCAGGTATTAGCCAAAATTATTATAACAAACTACGATTGTCAATAAATTCACCAAGTTTTTTGTTACTCATTTTGTAAATAGCTCCTGTTTTAGGGAAATACCTGACGAAGACGTGAACACGGTATCCGAAACGTCGAAAAAAATTAAGTGTCCGTAAAATGGTCATTAAACTGATTTTTTTAGGGAACCAGGCTACATGAGGGTAATCCACATGGTGGCAAGTCCCCTTTAATAGCATAGGAAGGGATTTTAAAGGGGGGGATGCGGAAGGGTAGAGGAAGGTAGCCAAGGGTTAACTAGGGGCCCCCGGGCTATGGTTTAAGGATCCTACCCGGCAATTCGCCTAAAAGTGATGCAGGGAAAACCCCTAGAAAAACCTGAATCAGGTAGGTCGGGCCTTGGGGGCTTGTCCCACGCCCTTCCCTGGATTGCGGGAGAGAAGTTTGCTGTGGGGACGCAGCTTTCCCCTTCTCCGTACCTCTAACACTTTAGGAAGGCAGCTGGCCGACTGTTCCAATGGGAACAGAGAACAACTCTTACCGTATGCCCCAAGGTTAGTGACCCCCCAGGAACATACACCTCTCAAGACAGTGCCACGGCTTGTGGGAACCTTAGTTCAAAAACAGGAGAGAGAGAGGAGGAGGCATCCCCAAAGGTGGCCTCTTCCCGTCTCTCCTACAAGGTTCCGCCTGCGAGAGAATAGCCCTCGTTTACGAGGCCGGCGCTTCCACAGATGGTGGTGGCGGCGGCGCAACTAATGCAATCCCTTTATTACATTTATTCCCCCACCCCTCCCCCTTGAATGACATAAATATAATTAAGTGTCACAGAGTAATAATTTCCGTACGAGGAGAGAGAAAGAAAAAAATGGTGGATTAATGTTGGGCGGTTGCGGTGAAATTAGCTTTGCAAAGTGACAAGTTCTCCTTCGTCGTCGTCGTCGTGTCCCCTCCCCCCCTCCCGCCCCCCCGTGTGTGTGTGTGTGTGGCTTTCCTTGAGCGCAGAACCTCTTGTTTATCTGGTCTCACGATCGTTGCACCACTGAACCGCGTAAGTGACGCCCGTGATTAATAGTCCAGGACGTGGCGTGCAAGCAACCACAAGCCCCTTCCCTCGACGTCGCCCGGGTATTTGATTCTATATTCATCTTCAGGCGAGGAGTGATGTAACCACTGAACCTAGCTGCTCCTAGTCCCGTCCAACACTGTCCACCACGATAGTGCAGTACTTCAACAGCTGTGAAGTACACCTGGGCCAACATAAGGCTTGTAGAGTGCCACAAGGGTCAGGAATAGCCCCGGCCATTAGTGTAAGACAACTCCACGTCCATCAATACCTTGATTAAGTGTAATAAAACCCCAATTAATAAAGACTGAGACAGTGAGGTGATGAGGACAACCCACCCCGACACCACGTCACGCTTCTTCCAGGTTTTTTATTTGCAGTGGAACCGGAAGAAAAGCCAACACCAGTGTTGAAGCGTTCCTCAAGGGCAAGTAATGGACCTATATAGGACAAATAATGCTCCCAAAGGTCTGCGACCCCTGGAACATGCGTCAGCATCTGGGAAGCTTAGTTCAAAAACAACCAGAGAGAGGAGGAGGTATCCCCAAAGGTAGCCCCTCCTCCAGAGCTCTCTGGCTCCTTTTTCCTATTTTTTTATTTTATTTTCTGTATATATTTTATTTTTCCAATGGAAGAAAAGAAGCCTGCTCTGGAGGAGGCTACCTTTGGGGATATCTCCTCCTCTCTCTCTGTTTTTTTTTTGAACTAAGCTTCCCACATGCCGAGGCATCTTTTCTGAGAGGTGGCACGTTCCAAGGGTCGCAGAACCTGGGGACATACGGTAAGAGTTGTTCGCTGTTCCCACTGGAACAGTCGGCCAGTCTGTCTTCCGAAAGTGGTCAAGGTACGGCTGAGGGGAATGCTGCGTCCCCACAGCAAACTCCTCTCTCCCGCCATCCAGGGAAAGGCGTGGGACAAGTACCCCAATGCCCGACCTACCTGATGCAGGTTTTTTCTAGGGGTTTTCCCTGCATTACTTTTTGACGAATGCCGTGGGGTAAGATCCTTAAACCATGGCCCTGGGGGTCCCCCTAGTTAACCCTTGGCTACCTTCCTCTAGCTGTAAATTAAGTGAAATAATAGGGAAATTAATAAGAATGAGGCAGTAAGGTGGTTAAAAAACCCAGAGACACTACGTCACACTTCTTCGAGAATTTTATTAGGAGTCGAACCTAAGAAAAGCCAACATCAGTGTTGAAGCGTGCCTCAAGGACCCGTAATGGACCTATATATATATATATATACTCCTTGACTACCACAGGACGTAATTGTCCCCTCAGTCTTCAGACATCACGAAAGATTAAATTCTCAGCTAGATCCCACAAAACGTAAACAAATAGTCGCCATATTGGTTTTAAACTAATATGGCGACGAAAATTAACTTGTATTTTCCGAAAGGACCCGTAAAGTATTTCGTATTGTTGTTGTCTTTTTTTAATCATCAAGGTCGCAGACCTTGACGGGCATACTGGTAAGAGTTGTTCGTAGTTCCCATTGGAACTGTCTGGCAGCTGCCTCCTAACCTGGCCAAGGAACGGCGGAGGGGAAAACCAGCGACCCCACAGTGAACCCCTGTCTCTCTCCCGCCATCCAGGGAGGGGCGTGTGTGACAAGTACCCAAATTCCCGACCTACCTGATGCAGGTTTTTTCTAGGGGTTTTCCCTGCATTACTTTTTGGCGAATGCCGTGGGGTAGGATCCTTAAACCATAGTCCGGGGTCCCCTATTTAACCCTTGGCTACCTTCCTCTATCCTTCCGCATCTCCCCCCTTTCAAATCCCTCCCTATGCTATTAAAGGGGAATTGCAACCATGTGGATTACCCTCATGTAGCCTCCTGTTACCTTAAAAAAAAGAGTAAAAGAGGGAAATTCGAAATTTATAAAGCAACTTCAAATAGGAAAATAATTCAAGTGTTTAAACGCGGAGATAAAAACGTTACAAAGGATATTAAAAGCTACAAAAATATTCGTTTTAACCTCAATATAAAAAAAAGTGTTGGGAGACAGAAAATTTATTTTTAATAGGTCGAAATTTATGAGCAAAGGCTTCTCACTCACACACACACACACAAAAACCCAGAGAGGTGGGGAAAAAGAATTGAGAGGACTCAACGAGACGAAAATCCTGCATTAGACACGCGCACTCACACACAGACACACACACAGACACACACACACACAGAGAGTGAGATCTGATTTCGTCGCGGCTGGAGAAACAGCCACAGTTATGGAGATGAGGAGGAGGAGGACACAAAAGCGGAATATAATCAAGCCACCATACGCGTGACACTGTCATAAAACAACAACAACACTACGAGGGGGTGGGGGGGGGAGGAAATCAGCGTGTGTTGAACCCTAGAACTAAGCGGAGCGTTCACTGAACAATTGCACATGGTAACATGAACTACTATTAGAGATATTAGTGAGTAGGCATGGGAGCGTTAGATCCCTCCAGAGAGTCTGTGTGTGAGCAAGTTACGAGGGGCAGACCTTGACTTGCAAAGGCTTGCACGACTCTGGAGCAAGTCACCCAATGTTGACGGCCTTCAACTGCTCTACGACCAGCAGCAACAGCAGGACAACGATCACAAAATGTTTTAAGACCACACATAACAAATAAAACGAACTTCCCAGCATGCACCTCACATCACATCACTGTTGGGGGGGGGGAATGCACCCATCAAGTGACGTCAGCGACGTGACGTCACAAAACATGACCGGGGACGCCGCTTAATTACTCAGGGTAAAAAGAAGGGGAAAAAACTGGACTAATAAAAATTCTCTGATTGGGAATTTTATGGCTGCTGGTTTTTTTTATTGTTCTTCTTGCTTTAATAAAACATCTACATCCTTCCTTTAAAGATGAACAGTAACGCCTTACGAAATTTCTTTTATCACAACAGTTGACATTGGTTGGGTTCTTATTATTAAATAAAACTATTACATTTAATTACTCGATCATAAAGGGGGAAGCAGTAGAACTATGTTTAAAAATAAAATAAAATGAAATTTGGATCTCAATATATATAGATATATATTGGAAGAAGAAGAAGGAGGAGGAGGAGGAGGAGGTGAAGGAGAATGAGAAGAAGGAGAAGGCGGAAAAGGAGAAGGAGAAGAAGGAGGAGGAGGAGGTGAAGTAAAAGAAGGAGGAGGAGGAGGACGTGAAGTAAAAAAGGAGGAGGAGTATGTGAAGTAAAAGAATGAGGAGGAGGAGGAAGAGGAGGAGGAAGAAGAGGAGGAGGAGGAGGAGGTGAAGGAGAATGAAAAGAAGGAGAAGGCGGAAAAGGAGAAGGAGAAGAAGGAGGAGGAGGTAAAGGAGAATGAGAAGAAGGAGAAGGCGGAAAAGGAGAAGGAGAAAAAGGAGGAGGAGGTGAAGGAGAATGAGAAGAAGGAGAAGGCGGAAAAGGAGAAGGAGAAGAAGGAGGAGGAGGAGGAGGTGAAGTAAAAGAAGGAGGAGGAGGAGGAGGTGAAGTAAAAGAAGGAGGAGGAGGAGGAGGTGTAGTAAAAAAGGAGGAGGAGGTGGAGTAGGTGAAGTAAAAGAAGGAGGAGGAGGAGGAGGAGGAGGTGAAGGAGAATGAGAAGAAGGAGAAGGCGGAAAAGGAGAAGGAGGAGGAGGTGAAGTAAAAGAAGGAGGAGGAGAAGGGGGAGGAAGAGGAGGAAAAGGAGGAAAAGAAGGAGGAGGAGAAGAAAAAGATGGAGAAGGAGGTGAAGGAGAATGAGAAGAAGGAGAAGGAGAAGGAAAAGAAGGAGAAAAAGGAGGAGGACGAGAAGGATAAGGAGAAGAAGGAGAAGGAGAAGAAGGACGAGAAGGAGGAGGAGAAGAAATCATTTAAATGACCTTTTTTTACGGACACTTAATTTTTTTTATATATAGCGTTACGACGTTTCGATACGTTTTCTGTGTCTTCTTCAGGGTATTAGCCAAAATTATTATAACAAACTACGAATGTCGATAAATTCACCAAGTTTTTGTTACTTCTTGTTACCTTAGTTACAGCCCCATGGTTCCCAAAAGATTACAGGACATAACCTAATTGGGACTGAAATACCCCCAAAATTAAACATTCTGCCAGTAAAACGTCCATATTATTATCTTTTCCTTATCAACAGACCGTTATTTCGTTTAATTGCCCTTATGTTATTTATGTACAGATGTGGGTCTATTACGTGACCTTGTGGCACGCTACCAATGATTTACGCACAGTGTGTTGTAATCGATTTATATAGAAAGACTGCGCCGCCGCCGTTTCCGTTACCTTTTCCTTTAGCTGCATTTTGAAAAAATTAATATTCTAGGAAAAGGAAAGTGACGTAGTGTTTCAGTTAATATTCCCCCCCCCCCACTCCCCCTCCCTAACTTACGTTTCATTTTTTATTACTTTGGTTTACGTAACACCTTAAAAGAAGAAGAATTATCTTCAATTAATTATTGGCGTTTAAGTCCGTAAAATTCGGTCTATTACTAGTCCTTGAGGAACACTAGAGTTTTTGTGTAAGAATAGGTAACGTTTCGACCTTGTAGTTTGTGGTGAACGCATTGTAATATTTAAATTGTGGCCTTAAAGTGAAGTCATGTCGCCTGATCTTTCACCATCTTACTGCTTTATTCTTATTAAGCGACTGTTATTTCATTTTATTAACAACCTTAACAGGGTTTCAATTGCCCTAAAATTACTTATTGTGGTTAATTATGTAATGGCGGGGGTCCATTACGCATCCTTGAGGTACTCTTCTAATTTTGTTGTTCGGTTTAGTAGTGTTTTGGGGTCCGGCAGTTGTGCAATTAAATTTCTGACAAAAGGGGTGACGTAGTTTTGGAGCTTTCTCTACAATTTTACTGTTTCATTCACGTTAATTAGCCATTATTTAATTTAATTAGCATCTTAACAGGTCTACAATTGCCTACAATTAATTATTGCTGCTATTTATGTAAAGACGGGGGTCTATTATGCATCCTTGAGGCACACTACAAACGTTGTGTTCGATTAATTATTCAGGTTATTTAAGTTAATTTCTATGGGTCTATTACGCATCCTTGAGGCACACTACAAACGTTGTGTTCGATTAATTATTCAGGTTATTTATAGTTCAATTTTTGGGGTCTATTACGAACCCTTGGGGCACACTACAAACGTTGTGTTCGATTAATTATTGAGGTTAATTATATTAATTCTATCAGGTCTATTACGCATCCTTGAGGCACACTACAAACGTAGTGTTCGATTAATTATTGGGGTTATTTAAGTTAATTTCTGGGGGGTCTATTACGAATCCTTGGGGCACACTACAAACGTTGTGTTCGGTTAATTATTGAGGTTATTTAAGTTAATTTCTGGGGGGGGTCGATTACGAATACTTGAGGAACACTACAAACGTTGTGTTTGATTAATTGTTGAGGTTATTTAAGTTAATTTCTGAAGGTCCATTACGCATCCTTGAGGCACACTACAAACGTTGTGTTCGATTAATTATTGAGGTAATTTGTGTCAATTCAGGGGGTCCATTACGAATCCTTGAGGCACACTAAAAACGGTGTGTTAGATTAATTATTGAGGTTATTTATATTAATTCTATGGGGTCTATTACGCATCCTTGGGCCACACTAGAAACGTTGTGTTCGATTAATTATCGTTTAGACCCCTGGAGTTTGTGCTGGTTGTTTCTATGATTCCATATTACTGAATAAAAATGATGATTAATCATGCTGCCACTGTCCCCTGTCGATTAATCGGCTATTATTTCCTGTATTTAACGTCCTAACAGACGTATAATTATTTTAAATTAATTACTGGAGTTATTTATGTGAAGATGTTGGTCTACTGCGTGTCCTTGAGGCACGCCGCAAATGATTTACAAACCGTTGTCTTGGATTTACCATTGTTTTTGCCGCCTTTAGACGTGCTGGGGCTTTAATCGGGTGCGTTAAAAAATAAATTTCAGAAGGGTAAGTTACGTAGTGTTGTGAACTTTTCTTCCACGTGACTACGTATATTTTAAGTAATTAACAACGGAACTGGCGTACAATAGTTTAAATTAAATTACCGGTGTTATTTATGTAAAGATGTTGTTCTGTTACGGGTCCTTGTGGCACGCCACCAACACTGTGTGTGTGTTGTAATCGATTTGTTAACAAAGACAACGCCGCAGTATCCGTTAGTTTTCCTTTACTGCATTAAACACCAACATCCTGCAAGGAAAGTGACGTAGTGTTTCAGTTTATTAACCAACGCGCATCCTCATTAAACGGCTATTTATTTCATGCAACCTTAACGGCCTTTCAATTGCCCAAAATTAATTATCAGTGTTATTAAGGTGAAGACGTAAGGACTATTACGCATCCTTGAGGAACTCTACTCAAATTTATTCTTGGTAATAGTAGTGTTTCGGGTGCGGCAGTTGTTTGGGTGCTTTTTCTACCACTTTACTGCCTCGCTTTAATTAATCGGCTATTATTTAATCTAATTAGCATCTTAGTAGTTGTGCAACTGACAAAAAATAATTTATCAGTGTTATTTATGTAAAGATGTGGGTCTATTACGTGTCCTTGTGGCACGCCACATATGATTTACTAACAATTGTTACTGATTCAACACCGTTACGACCATAATTTATAGAGCGTTTTCTTCAGATGCATTCAAAGTTTAAATTCTGCCTGAAAAGTGACGTCGTTTTGGTTCTTTCTTGTCATCTTACTGTCTCATTGTCGCTAATTGACTTATTATTTCATTTAATTGTAGGAGAGACACGTAGGGGCCACCTTTGGGGGATGCCATTTCCTCTCCGTTTTTGAACTAAGGTTCCCACAAGCCGTGGCTCCTCGGCTTGTTTTGAGAGGTGTATGTTCCGGGGTCGCAGACCTTGGCGCATACGGTAAGAGTTGTTCGCTGTTCCCATTGGAATAGTCGGCCAGCTGCCTCCTAAACTGGTCGGGGCACGGAGAAGGGAATGCTGCGACCCCACAGCAAACTCTTCTCCCGCCATCCAGGGAAGGGCGTGGGACAAGTATCCAAGAGCCCGACCTACCTGATGCAGGTTTTTCTAGGGTTTTCCCTGCATTATTTTTAGGCGAATGCCGCGGGTAGGATCCTTAAAATATAGACCGGGGACCCCTAGTTAACCCTTGGCTACCTTCCTCTACCCTTCCACATCCCTACTTTGAAATCCCTTCCTATGCTATTAAAGGAGAGCTGCCAACACGTGGATTAGCCTCATGTAGCCTGTTACCCTTAAAAAATTGTATTTAACATTGTGGCTGGGTCTGCGAGGGCGAATCTCTCACAGGCACAACATTGTAGGAGAGACGGAAGGGCCTACCTTTGGGGATGCCTCCTCCTCTCTCTCCGTTTTTGAACTAAGGTTCCCACAAGCCGTGGCTCCTCGGCTTGTTTTGAGAGGTGGCATGTTCCGGGGTCACAGACCTTGGGTAATATGTTAAGAGTTGTTCGTTATTCCCATTGGAACAGTCGGCCAGCTGCCTTCTAAACTGGTCGAGGCACGGAGAAGGGAAATGCTGCGACCCCACAGCAAACTCTTCTCCCGCCATCCAGGGGAGGGCGTGGGACAAGTACCCAAGAGCCCGACCTACCTGATGCAGGTTTTTCTAGGGTTTTCCCTGCATCACTTTTAGGCTAACTGCCAGATAGGATCCTTAAACCATAGCCCGGGGGGGCCCCTAGTTAACCCTTGGCTACCTTCCTCCACCCTTCCGCATCCCCCCTTTCAGATCCCTTCCTATGCTATTAAAGGGGAGTTGCTACCATGTGGATTACCGTTATGTAGCCTCCTGTTACCCTAAAAAAAACCGTACAATTTCTTAGATTAATTACCGAAATGTAGGTCTCTTAAGGATCCTTGAGGCTCACTTCGGATGTGTTTAATTTAGTAGCGTTTCAGCCCAGCAGATGCCGAGCTTCTTTTTCGGGTTCGTTGAAAATTAAGCTTCTGGCATGTGTGTGTGTGTGTGTGTGTGTGACGTCGTGTTGGTGCTTTTTTTTATATTATCTTAGCGTCTCATTCTTATTAATTGACTGTTGTTTCATTTAAGTAACGTATTAACAGGCCTGCTAATTGCTCAAAATTAAATATAGGCGCTCTTTGGTAAAGACCTGGGTCTATTACGTATCCTTGAGGGTCACTACGAATTTTGTTGTTTCAGGTCCAGTTGCTGTACAAATAAATGACTGGCAGACAAGCGTCGTAGCTTTGGTTGTCCTTATACCATTTCACTAACTCATACTGTTTAATTGGCTATTACTTCGTTTAATTAACACCTTAACAGGCGTGCAACTGTCCCAAATTAAATTATCTGTGTTATTTACGTAAAGATGCGGGTCCATTACGAATCCCTGCGGTACACTGGAAGCTTTATGTTCGATTAAGTATCGATTAGGCCCCAGCAGTTGTGCCACCCTGTACAGACACGTTGTAAATTAAAATGGCGTCATTTAGTTGCTCTTTTTTTATCATCTTACTGTCTCATTCTTATTAATTGGCTATTCTTTTATTTAATTAACAATTTAACAGGCGGCGTGGAATGTTCTAAAATTTAATGCCTGGTGTTACTTATGCATATAAATATATAGGTCCATTACGAGTCCTTGAGGCACGCTTCAGCACTGGTGTTGGCTTTTCTTCCGGTTGCAGTGAAAATAAAATTCTCGAAGAAGTGTGACGTAGTGTCGGTGGTGTTTTTTAACCCATCTTACTGTCTCATTCTCATTAATTGCCTATTATTTCACTTAATTAAGCCTATTAACGGACGTAGAACTGTCTAAAGTTAATGACTGGTGCTATTTATGCACAGAATGTGGGTCTATTGCGAGTCCTTGAGGAACACTACCAGCGTTAAGTTGGACTTTTAGTAACGTTCAGGCCCAGCAGTTGTGCTTTGCTGTTGAGAGTATTGACAATTACTGTTCTTGTAGAAAAATGATGTTTAATTACGGTTCTACTACGTCCGTTTCATTAATTGGCTATTATTTCCATTAATTAACTTCTTAACAGACGTAGGATTTCCTAAAATTATTTACTTGTCCTATTATTGAATATATATATAGGTCCATTACGCGTCCTTGAGGCACGCTTCAGCACTGCTGTTGGCTTATCTTCGGTTACACTGCAAATAAAATTCTCGAAGAAGTGTGACGTAGTGTCGGTGGTATTTTAACCCATCTTACTGTCACATTCTCATTAATTGCCTATTATTTCACTTAATTAACGTATTAACGGACGTAGAACTGTCTAAAGTTAATGACTGGTGTTATTTATGCCCAGAATGTGGGTCTATTGCGAGTCCTTGAGGAACACTACCAGCGTTAAGTTGGATTTAGTAACGTTTAGGCCCAGCAGTTGAGCTTTTCTGTTGAGTGTGTATTGAGAATCAATGTCCTTGTACACAAAAATGACGATTAACTACGGTTTTACTACTCCCCTTTCATTAATTGGCTATTATTTCGATTAATTAACTTCTGAACAGACGTAGAATTTTTCTAAAATTATTTACTTGTCCATTACGCGTCCTTGAGGCACGCTTCATCACTTTTGTTGGCTTTTCTTCCGGTTCCACCGAAAATAAAATTCGGGAAGAAGCGTGACGTAGTGTCGGTGGGGTTGTCCTTATCACCTCACTGTCTCATTATTCGTAATTAGACTATTATTTGACTTAATTTACAGGTGTAAATGTTGTTTATGTCAAGGATTTGGGGTCTATTACGGAACCTTTTGGCACAGTGCAAGCCTTATGTTGGACTTAGTATATTTTAGGCCCAGAATAATTTTAAAATTATTTACTTGTCCATTACGCGTCCTTGAGGCACGCTTCAACACTTTTGTTGGCTTTTCTTCCGGTTCCGCTGCAAATAAAATTCTGGAAGAAGCGTGACGTAGTGTCGGTGGTGGGTTTGTCCTTATCACCTCACTGTCTCATTATTAGTAATTAGTCTATTATTTAATTTAATTAACGTATTTGCAGGGGTAGAATTGTATTACATTAATGGCTGGTGCTTCTTGGGTCTATTACGGACCCTTGTGGCACTCTACAAGCGTTTATGTTGGAGTTCGTAATCGTTTAGGTCCAGGTGTATTAAAAATTAATATTAAAGTAAAAAAGGTGATATTGAGACATGGGGTTTACTACGCCCCTTTCATTAATTGGGTATTATTTCAATTAATTAACTTGTCAACAGACGTAGAATTGTCTAACTTGTGTTATTTGTGTAGAGGACGTGGGTCCATTACGGGGCCTTGTGGCACATTACCAGTGTTGTGCTTCACGTTTCTTATATTTTACAGCTGATGGATCCTTCCACTTCCCAGTGTGCGAGTTCCTTTCGCTGGCTGGCTTGTAGCTGTCTGCGCGCGGCGTCGGTTCCGTAAGATGGCCGCTACTCTTAGCAGGGTCAAGAGCGCGCGTAGCTGCTTTGTTTTGCTCCTCTTGCTGTGGTCCCCTCCTCCTCCAGCGGTCCGTGGGGTTCTCCCCGCTGCTTGTCCCGTGCTTTCCCCTACTAACCCGACCCGCCTCGTTGCTGTTGTGTAACCACATCGAAAGTTACGGGCCGCGTCCAGCAGCGGCGACCGCCCGAGCTCCAGCTCCAGCCACCGTTACGCCTCGCCTAACCTCACTCTCGGTTACGTCACACTACACCCACGCCCCGCACCTGTAACCTTCGCGCGTTCTGGAGCACACACACACACACACACACAACGGTCGGCGGTGAAGAGACGCGTCCATCTTCTTGGCCCCCCACCCCCTCCCGTCAAGGCGGGCGCAAAAATGGCTGCTGCTGCGAGGAACACGCAACGGGCAACGACTCGACACTGCGAATTAACAATTATCACAGACATTTCAGAGATGCTACACACGAAACAACGATAGTGACGTCACCCAACGCCGGATTAAAACGATACCATCCCTTATCGATCAGTTCCTCTGGTCAAATTTATACCGAAATCCATCCGCTTCTTTGATCACAAAGATAAAATAATTGGCACTTAATTTACAACGCACCTTTCATAAATAATATTCTATTAATTAAAAACAGTTCCTTATACAAATCTCCACCAGTAAATATAATAAATACTCTGAGATGTAATAGTTTTAGGTATGTCCTGTGATCTAAAATGTTACCCTGAGGGACTCCAGTTTATTCCTTTCCTTCCTACATCTGTGTTTCATATTCCCTAACGTATATGTGATTTAAATATTTAATATACTCATTTATTTTAATATTTATATAGTTCTAATAAATAAAGTAGCCTGTTTGGATGTTTGTTTGTATGTATGTATGTATGTTCCTTATACAAATCTACACCCGCGGCGAAAATTACACCAAATTTCGTACACGTGTTCCTTTTGCGACCAGGAAACAAACACTTCGGGGGGGAGACACGTCTACCAACCCCCCAGGGAGCGGGGGGGAAGGGTTTGGAAATTTTAAACTGCTAAAATGGATCGAATAATTATTTTTACAGGGTCAAAGAGATTGATAGTGTTTCTACCGATGTTATCTGTGTATAATTTCAACCCCCTGCTTACAGCATGGGTAAAGGAACAACCCTTATATAGGGGGGGGAGGTTATATATTGGAGGCAAGTTACAAGATATTAACAACGCGAACACAACCGAGATTGGAGTCTAATCGTGTTTATTTACGTCGCTGAGTTTATTTATGACAAATCTGTGAAACGTCGCGCGGGGGGGGGGGTAGTGGGGGGGGCTTCGCAGCATTAGGGTAGAACTTTTCAATCATGTTAACCGGGCCGGTTTTTTCGTCGAATATAAATATATTTCGGGATCAATCTGACTCATAAAATTATTTCTACAACTTCCCCGGGTATAATTTCAACCCCCTTTCCGGAATTGTGAAGGGAGAACCCCTTACGGGTGGTGGGTAGGGATGACGTGGCATTACATAATAATAACGCGAATACTACCGAATGACAAGTTTAATTAAAACTCAGCGACATGCATAACCCTGGATTTGACTGCAATCTCCGTCGTGTTCGCGTTATTTTCTTGTAACTCCACCCCGTACTGTAAAGGGGGGGGGGTTGAATTTATACACAGATAACGTCGGTAGAAACTCCGATCAGTCTCTTTGACCCCCCCCCCCTAAAAATATTTATCCGACCCAATTATCGGCCGTTTTAGCATGTTTGAAGATTTCCTACCCCCAGCTCGCTCCTGGAGGTGTAGATTGGTATAAGGAACACACACTCACACACGCACTGTCTATTATACTTACTCTGAAATAGTCACATATATATATATATATATATATATATATATAAATTTATACGAGTGGACAACCCTTCAGGGTAATGGTTCTGACGTCAGAACGTGCAACGTTGAGCGCCAATCAGAAGCCAACAGTCGATGTGAAAATTCCCGCCCCCCCTGCTTGTTTAAGTATTACTGCTTTTTTCCACTTATATTTATTTTCCTACTAATTTCATTCATTTTTCCTCTTTTTTAAAACTGACAATTTTTTTCCATTTTGTCTTTGTGTTTCTTTGTATTGTTTTCTCATTTATGTGTGTGTGTTGTGTGTGTGCGTGCGCTTGCTTGTTTGCCGTCACGTGACGTGACAGTGACAGGAGCGTGTCTCTATCTATCTTTTTAAAAAGTTCTTTCCCGTTCCATCCTTTGCGGCACACAAGTGTGTGTGTGTTAGCCCTGTGACGTCACCGCCGCCGTGGAGAGAAGAGAAGAGAGTGAGGCTCCTGAGGGATCCCGCGCTGTCACACACACACACGGAGAGGGGCGTGTCCGGACTCCACAAGCCACACATTCAAGGTTGTTGTTGATTTTTCCCTCCTCCTCCTTCCCCACCCCCGACTCCAGAAGGACGTGGCTTCCTCATTCTCCTGTAACCGCCACAATTAAATATTCCACTTAATAAACAACGTCAATAAAGGACCGATACGGAAGAACAGAAAATGCAATGATGATGACGATGATGATAATAAAGAAACGTTAACCCGAAGCCGTAGACGGACAACGATTAGTAAAATAATCGTGTAAGTTTTAAAGGTAATGCACCTCCAGGATTTCGCCTTCTACTTATTCTGTACCGCTTAATTATAATTATAAATTCATTTTTCCAGCAGTAATATCTGTGACAACAACACCAGAGATTGTAAAGCAAGATTTATAACTCTCATTTACCTGTTGCCATAGCGACCAGATTTTTTTTTTAGGGTAACAGGCTACATGAGGCTAATCCACATGTTGGCAACTCCCCTTTAATAGCATAGGAAGGGATTAGAAAGGGGGGATGCGGAAGGGTAGAGGAAGGTAGCCAAGGGTTAACTGGGGCCCCCGGGCTATGGTTTAAGGATCCTACCCGGCATTCGCCTAAAGAAATGCAGGGAAAACCCTAGAAAAACCTGCATCGGGTAGGTCGGGCATTGGGTACTTGTCCCACGCCCTTCCGATAGCGGGAGAGGAGTTTGCTGTGGGGACGCAGCTTACCCCTCGCCATGCCTTGGCCTGTTTAGGAGGCAGCTGGCCGACTATTCCAATAGGAATAGCGGACAACTCTCCGTAGCAACCGAGTTTATTGACTTTTTTTATAATAACTTTCTCTGGTGACGAGTGCGAGAATCTTTGGTATGCGTTGTACTGAATTTCTAAAATAATAAATTGCCTTTAAAAAACAGAACGTGCAATAGTTTTTTTTATGTAAAAATAGACGCTATATATATTTTTTAGTATATTGTGCTTTTCTCTGGATTTACTGATTCTATAATATCTTTGCCTGAAGTAAGGGTTCCAAATGAAATGTGTCGCAATTTTATTACTTAATTAGCAGCATGATTCTCTTAAATTCCTCATAATTATTTAATTATATAATTATTAATACTAAAAACTAGACCCTAATTAAAGATCAGAGTCAAATCCAAGATTATAGATATCGCTGAGTTGCATTATGACAATCTGGGCAACGCGTGGAGATCGACGAGGGTGGGAAGGGGCTGGGTGAACACGTGTGCGTGCGGGGGGGGGGGGTAGAAAATTTCTAAAATAATATTAACCTGTCGAATTATGCGCCGAATAAATATTTTTCTGGGGGTTTAATGTGACTCATATAATATATATTTTTTAATGTGTTCTGTGTATAATTGCTACCCCTATTGCCTTAGGAAGGGAGCACGCTTAGAGGGGTGGGGCTTCAGTGGCGTGAAAAATAACGCAAATAGAGTCGAGATTCGAGTCAATTTCCGGGGGGGGGGTTATGGATGTCACTGAGTTTTCATTGTGGACAAAAATTGGTGTAACGCGCGAGGGTGAGTGAGTGGTGGTCGTCTGAGTGCGAGAGGGTGGAAATTTTCTATCGTGTTGAAACTGCGATCGATATATTCGTCGAATGATACTTTTTCTAGGTCAATGAGGGATAGCGGTTCGGTTATATGACATCCCGGGCAACGCCGGGCACCCGGATAGTGTGTAATTAAATCATGAAGGTGGTTCAAGGAGGATTATAAAACCCTCACACCAAGTCTCTCTCTCCTTCTCTCTCTCTCTCTCTCTCTCTCTCTCTCTCTTTCTCTCTCTCTCTCTCTCTCTCTCTGACGGTCGTCAAGGAACGCAAACAGAGATGTGGCAACACTGCTGGGATTCCCCCTGGACGTTCTTCCTGGGGATTTTTGGGTCGATTTGAACTTTATTTACCAAGCCTCCTACGCAAGAGTGGATTGTTGGGGGGGAGGGGGGACCGCAAGTTGAGAACATCCCACACTGATACACGCGAAATGTCACAACAGGATGACGTCACGCACGAATGGGACGCTGTCGCTAGGACAGGGAGAGAGTAGAGAGAGAGTGACCATGACATTGCGACCTGAGCTATGAGAAGGCCGCCCATTACCATACAACAGGTGGGCGTCGCCGCCTAATTGTTGTTGAGGCAGCAACCTTCCACCGCGAGGTTCACGGACGGATCCTCCTCAGCAAACACACTCGGAACAGAGGAGGATCCCTTCTCACAGAGAGGAGAACACACACCACCTTTTACACGTCGCGGTGGCCATCAGTGAGGAACCACACAGGTAGTTTTTTTTCCCAATTCCAATTCCAAAGGTCTGAAATCCACGAAGTTTTGCGCACCGTTCCAGTTTTTCGTTAATAGCAAAGGAATGAAGCGTTTTATCGAAAATAATGTTCAGTAATGAATTGTAGAGAATAAAATTCTGCATCGAATGGTGGACTCGAGGTCGAAATTCGGTCCAAGGGATGTGGTAGAAATCCTCCGTCAAATTTAGGACTCTGTGACGTCATTTTCTGAGAGACCGCAGTTTGTCGTGTTTCTAGCGCTGATATCTCCAAAATGGCCGCCAGTGACGTAATTTGTCAAGGAATAAAAGTTTTAGAGAATTTAATTCTCTTTCAAACGCATGATCTGGTTTTAAAATAACCATTGCGAATGGCCGAAAAATACACACATGTTGCTGTCTGTGCACGGCTGATGTCATGGCGCTGAGGGACGGGAGTGACGTCACGGTCTCGGGGCAGAGGATATTAAAGTGTCTAAGAGTATTGTTTCTTCTAAGAGTAAAAAAAACGGTCTCCAGCGTTTCAAAGAGTATCTATATGCCCACAGATACTCTTTTTTCTTTGAAAAGGAAGCAACAACAGCCAGTAAGAGTAAATTAAACCCTCCGAACCGAAGGAGCGTTGCTTTTCGTCACTCGTACAATTAAAAAAAACAATTCAACCTTTACAGTAAATAAAACCTAATATATTTAAAAGATTCTGTGAAATAAATGTCAAACGATGACGATATTTATACTGTAATAAATTGAATTATTTGAAGTTAATGGCCTTAAACACCACAATATTTGCGCCTCTTTTCCAGTTTTTCGCTGATAGCAAAGGAATGAAGCGTTCTACTGAAAATAATGTTCAGTAACAAGATGTAGAGGATAAAATTCTGCACGGAATGGTGGACCCGAGGACTACATTCGGTCGAAGAAACTGGTAGAAATCCTCCGACAAAGTTACGACAGTGTGACGTCCTTTTCAGAGAGACCGCAGTTTGTCTTGTTTCTAGCGTTGATATCTCCAAAATGGCCGCCAGTAGAGACATTTTTTAAGGAATATAAGTTTTAGAGAATTTAATTCTCTTTCCAACGCATGATCTGGTTTTGAAAAAAATACGGTGAGAATGGGCCGAAAAATACAAACACACATGTTGCTGTCTGTGCACAGGCTGATATCATGGCGCTGAGGATGATGGGAGTGACGTCACGGTCTTGTGCCAGTGGATATTAAAGTGTCTAAGAGTATTGTTTTTATTTTTTCTAAGAGGAAGAATCAGTTGAGCGGTGCAAAGAGTATATATATTCTTTTTGAAGGAAGAAACTTGGGACATGAGTCGGGACAAACCGCCAGAACAAAATAAAATAGCCGACATTTTTATTATCTTGCAAATATACAATATGTAGGTTCTAAATATTGAATGGTCATTAACCTAAACCTTCAAGTTTTCATTATTTTTTTGTGTTTGTAAATAATAAAACTATTATGTGACGTCACCGGTATTTTTTGTCTCTCTCATAAGTCTTAATGTAATTAACAAAAAAAATGGTCAAATTGACTGCCTTCCTCTACCCTTCCGCATCCCCCCTTTCAAATCCCTTCCAATGCTACTATAGGGGAGTTGCCACCTTGTGGATTAGCCTCATGTAGCCTGACACCCTAATTAAAAATATAGTACAATTTTAATTAAAATAATATATATATATATGGAACAAATGTACTTAGGTCTGATTTATCAATTATTCACATTAATTGGACAGTTATGATTTAAGTGTAATTATAAATACCTTGATAATGACGCTTGAATTTTCTTACTAGGGTAAAAACAAAAAACATAAAAAAGGTAAAGAAAATAAAAATGCTGAAGTTGTTCGAAGAGTAGAAAAATCTGTCCCCTTGAGGGGGGGTTGACTCACAGAAAGCTCGGACACAGGGCATGTTGTTTCATGTCTGCATCACAATCTCTTAGAAACCCCACCAGATGTCTCTGGCCAGGGGGGTGGTGACATACTAAGAGGTTATGCTGCACTGAAGAGGGTCCGACGTTGGCTGCAGTGTGAGTGTGATGCATCCCTGAGGAACCTCCAAAGGCGCCAGTGAGATCTGTTGCGCAAATGTCGCGCTCTGGGAGGTTCTCTCTCTCTCTCTCTCTCTGTCTCTGTCTCTGTCTCTCTCTCTGTCTCTCTCTGCCTCTCTCTGTCTCTCTCTTTCTCTCTCTGTCTCTGCCTCTCTCTGTGTCTCTCTGTGTCTCTCTCTCTCTATCTCTCTCTGTCTCTCTCTCTGTCTCTCTCTGTCTCTCTCTTTCTCTCTCTGTCTCTGCCTCTCTCTGTGTCTCTCTGTGTCTCTCTCTGTCTCTCTCTCTGTCTCTCACTGTCTCTCTCTCTGTCTCTCTCTGACTCTCTCTCTGGCTCTCTCTCTCTGGATCTCTCTCTGTCTCTCTCTCTGTCTCTCTGTCTCTCTCTGTCTCTCTCTGTCTCTCTCTGTCTCTCTCTGTGTCTCTCTCTGTCTCTCTCTCTCTGTCTCTCACTGTCTCTCTCTCTCTGTCTCTCACTGTCTCTCTCTGTCCCTCTCTGTCTCTCTCTCTCTGTCTCTCACTGTCTCTCTCTCTGTCTCTCTCTCTCTCTCTGTCTCTCTCTCTCTCTCTCTCTGTGGGTTTTCGCAATGCAATGCAAGGTCACCTTGAGAGCTGCCGTGTCTGGGTCAAGGGCTGGACGTTATTATTATTATTTTCTCCAGTATCTTTGCACTCGTCACCATCATGATGCAGGTTAGTCACGGTAACTACTACGCTTTAACCACCCCGCGTTTAAAAGATACTCTCTCTCTCACTCTCTCTTGTCACACTCGTTGCGCTTCACCGGGCGCTAGTCTCTGTGTGTGTGTGAGATCCGGAGACAAAAGACGCGCGCCGCACGCGCACCGAGGAATCCCTTGAACAATGAGCCGGCTGCGTGGAATAACGCGGAAACATTATTACGGGGGAACAATGAAATACACTTGTTCCTCGTACAGCAGAGGAGCCCAGGGCTGCCACTCTCAACAACCTCACACTTCTCTAATCAATATTAGATTAAGGGCGACGGAACCTGCAACTACTGTAGCAAGGACGGGGGGAGGGTGGAGGTGGGACAAAACATAAAAACAAAGCAGAAGGAAACCCAATGGCTCTGTAAATTCTTTGCCTTTTTCTCGTCGTTGTTGTTTGGGTTTATTTATGACTTCTAAACGAGCTACACGCGCACTTACTCTGTGATAGTTCCTACATTTTATTGCTGTTCAACCTCAAAGGAATGTTGTGAAATAAGAAAACCGAAAAACGTTTATTTAATCAACAGCTTCTCTGCGAGGGCTGTTCTCTCGCAGGCAGAACCTTGTAGGAGAGATAGGAAGGGGGCTACCTTTGGGGGAGGCCTCCTCCTCTCCCTCTCTCCTTTTTTGAACTAAGGTTCCCACAAGCCGAGGCACCTCGGCCTGTCTTGAGAGGTGTATTGTCCTGGGATTCACTGATCTTGGAGGCATACGGTAAGAGTTGTTCCCTGTTCCCATTGGAACAGTTGGTCAGCTGCCCTTCCTAAACTGGTCGAGGCACGGAGAAGGTGAATGCCGCGTCCCCACAGCAAAACTTCTCTCTCCCGCCATCCACGGAAGGGCGTCGGACAAGTACCCAAGAGCCAGACCTACCTGATGCAGGTTTTTCTAGGGTTTTCCCTGCAACACTTTTAGGCGAATTCGTAGGAAGCTACCTTTGGGCATGCCTTCACATCTCTCTGGTTGTTTGAACTAAGGTTCCCACAAGCCGAGGCGTGTTTTAAGAGGTATAAGTTCTGGGGTCGCAGACCTTGGGGCATACGGTAAAGGTTGTCCGCTACTCCTATTGGAACAGTCGGCCAGCTGCCTCCTAACCCGATCAAGACTGGAAGAAAAAGATGAGAACGAGAGAAAAAGATAGCAACAAAAAGATAAAGGTTAGAAAAATAGGAAATTAAAAGAAGAAGAAGAAGGGTAAGAGTAGTAACAGAAAATGAAAATGTTAGAAGAAGAGATGAAGAGGATATAATTGAAATGAGAATACTAACACTGATAAGTTGAAAAGAAGACTAAACAGATTAGATAACAGGAAGAAGAACACCAGATGAATAGGAAATATTGAAGGAAAGTTAGAAGGATGATTGGAAGAAGAAGATCAGAACGACAAGAAAAAGATCGCAACAAAAGATGAAGGTTACAAAAAGATGGAATTACAAGAAGAAGGGAAGAATAGTAGGCGAAAATGAAAATGTTAGATGAAGAGGATACGATTGAAACTAGTAACAGTAACAAGATAAAAAGAAGACCGAGAAGTCAAGAGATAATATGGAAGGAGGTTAGAAGAATGAGGGGAAGGAGAAGATCAGAACAGAAAACGATTAGAACCAGAGATGAAGGTTGTAATGAGAAGGACATTAGAGGATAAAGAAAGGAAGAAGAGAATCATGGTGATCAGTGGTTGTTGTGAACCTCCACAGGGGGAGTGTGAGATGCGTTGATAAAGACGTCAACGATAGGATATTATTTAAGGAGTGGACTAGAGAATGTTAGTAGCTCCCTACTTAATTTCATATTGGTCTGCTGTGGGAGCCCCTGGCAAGGGGAACTAACACAATTACCCCTCCCCCACCGTCCCCCCCTGTCCACAGACAGCTCCTTGACATTTAACACAACGGCGGTCCATCTGATTGGTCTTATTATTCTCCTCCTTGTTCCTCTGTTCCTTGACTAATACTCGGGGGGCGTCGTGACTGAATTACAGCCTCAGACAGCGAGTTCCTCTCATCTCCAGATAGATTGAGGTTCCGCCTTTTCCGTGTGAGCGCTGTGTGTAGTACCATGAATATTCACCAGTCCTCGAAGAGCCTTCACGATCTACCACCACCACCAGACAAGTCTCGAAACCGCTTGAAGAAGAAGATTAGATTCCAGTTTTCAGTCCAGTCATCGACCGGGGAGGAGGAGGAGGGGTTGGAGTCGAGAGGAAACTCAGGATGAACCAACGGACACCACCATTACAATAAAAGTAGACCAGTTAAGTAAACCACAGCTTTCGTTTGGTGAATTTAACTTGAACTCCTCCACACCTGAGGAAAGCAACAAAGTAACTGTAGCAGTTTAATGTCTCTGCTTAATTACTCATTGGTCCGCGTGACCTGGTGGCAGCCAGTGAGAAGAATCCATCATCAGTCCTTCGAAATGAGGAATCGTGTCGTATTATTCAGCTTTATGACGTAACTGTACGCGGTGACGTTTACGACCAAGACTCTGTGTGTGTGTGGTCCGAGGATCAGAAGCGGAGCGTCTCCTCTCGTCAACTATTCCGAGTAGAAGGACCAAACTGAACGTTGAGGAGCCCCCCCCCCCCCCCCGTGAGCCACCAGGGACAGTCCCGGAGGTACAAGATGGCGGGTTCTAGTTTTGAACAAGCTCAAGGTAGAAGACGCTACATTTGTTTAAAGACACTCTCATTAGGAAAAACGGCCTCAATACCAAAGTCGAGCAGCTTCTTCTACTCCTCCTCCTCCTCCACGACGGTCGTCAACAATTTTAAACGTCGCACAGTGGTGGGTTGATCGACCCAAATTGAAACTGACCAACACCACCCACTCTACATCGGGGATTGTGACGTGAGAGAAAAGTCTCAGCAAGACGGTTGCCGCCACGATTGTGTGTCACAACGGAACGTCAGAGCATCTTCATTTAATTTCCAGGTTAATTTAAAAACTCCTCGAAATATTTGTCGTAGAATATGGGAGGTGGGGAGGGGGAGGGGAGGGGGAAACACACACACACGGGTTATAACACTTGTAATGGTAACAGTAAAATTACACCGAAATGAACGGGCGGGTGAAATTGAAATATCGCAAGTTATTTTACGGTAAAAAAATTGTGTCCTCCCTGCTTTGTTTTACAGTTTGTCTTTCTCCTTCATCATCATCATCATCTCCCACTACTACTCTTTTTTTTTCGTGTGGATTAGCCTCATGCATCCTGTTACCGCCCCAAAAAATCAAGTTAATGACCATTTTACGGGACACTTCATTTTTTCGACGTTTCGGATACCGTGTTCGTGTCTTCTTCAGGTATTACCATAAAACAGGAGATATTTACAAAATTGAAATCAGAAACTTGGTGAATTTATCGACATTCGTAGTTTGTTATGATAATTTTGGCTAATACCTGAAGAAGACACAGAAAACGTATCGAAACGTCGTAACGCTATAAATAAAATAATAAATAATGTGTCCGTAAAACAGGTCATTTAACTGATTTCTTCTCCTTCTCCTTCTCCTCCTCCTCCTCCTTCTTCTCCTCCTTCTTCTCCTTCTCCTTCTCCTCCACCTCCTCCTTCACCTCCTTCTTCTCCTTTCCTTCTTCTCCTTCTCCTTCTCCTCCTTCTCCTCCACCTCCTCCTTCACCTCCTTCACCTCCTTCTCCTCCTCCTCCTCCTCCTCCTCCTTCTCCTCCTTCTCCTTCTCCTCCTACTCCTCTTTCTTCTCCTAATCCTTCTCCTCCACCTCCTCCTCCCCTTCTTCTTCTCCTTTTCCTCCTCCTTCTTCTCCTTCTCCTCTTTCTTCTCCTCCTCCTTCTCCTCCACCTCGTTCTCCTCCTTCTTCTTTTCCTTCTCTACCTTCTCCTCCTCCATCTCTTTCTTCTCCTTCTCCTCCTTCTTCTTCTCCTTCTCTACCTTCTCCTCCTCTTCCTTCTCCTCCTCCACCCCCTCCTTTTCCTTCTTCTTATTCTACTTCTCCTTCCCCTCCTCCTTCTTCTTATTCTTCTTCTCCTTCTCCTCCTCCTCCTCCTCCTCCTTCTCCTCCACCTCCTCCTCCTTCTTCTCCTTCTCCTCCTTCTCCTCCACCTCGTCCTCCTCCTTCTTCTTTTCCTTCTCTACCTTCTCCTCCATCCCATCTCCTCCTTCTTCTCCTTCTCCTCCTTCTCCTCCTTGTCCTCCTCCTCCTCCTCCTTCTCCTCCTTGTCCTCCTCCTCCTCCTCCTTTTTCTCCTTCCTCTCCACTTCCTCCTCCTCCTTCTTCTTCATCTTCTTCCAAAGCTCCACGGCCCCATGTGTGAGCTTTTGTCTGCCTTCAACAATCTGCCTCCACAATCTTCTCTTCGTCTCGGCTTTCTCCCACCAAGTCTTCCTTAAAATAAAAAAGGTTCCGGCACTTCGCCCAGAAGATGACGACAGATCTTTTTAGTCGTCGAAACGTTGCGTTTAAATATAAAAGTGCGCAAAAACCCGTGTGAATACCGAGAACTGTACTGGGAAAGACTTCAGTCTTTGATCATGTCTTTTGGATTATTTTCCAACGGTTCCTCAAAAAGATTTACAGTGACAGTATTTTTTTTTTTTTGGGTGTAGACAGTCTATGTATGACTCTCCCCCTCTGGCAGGAGCCTTCGGTGACGTGACAGTAAGAAGTAACTATTCAAAAACTATTATAAAGTAGCTGTGTGTGTGTGTGTGTGTGTAACTGAGGACCGCCGTGATGACGTAACACACGTACGGGAAACACTGTAAGAGATTACCCAGACCTTGAACCAACTCTTGTTTCCTTGAGTTCTTACTTTTTCTTCTTCTTCTTTTTTTTGACTGTTTTCTGAGTTACCTTTTTTTCTTCTTCTTCCACTGTTCACATTCCTCTTGAGGTAATTATTTTGTAACAATCCTCTGCGCTCTGATGTGATTCTGCTTCGCTTGAGTGGCGCTCACGTAACTGCCCTCTCTCTCTCTCTCTCTCTCTCTGCTTTTCTTTTTCTCCTTGTAAAATAATTCGCCACAGATTTATTCGGCGTAGTCTTGCTGTGTTGGAGGTCAGTCACCCTTCCTGAAGTGCTGCTGCTGCTGCTGGTCTTTCCCCCCTGGTCTTGCATCTGGGTCACAGGAACAAACAACCTGCCACGAGGATCAGGTGGAAGCGTGGTGCGTGTGTGTGGACCAGTTACAAGGAGAGAAGAAGAGCAACTCTATTAAGATGGACGCCATCCCTTCATCTACTGTCTCCATAACTACTGGAGGGACGTTTACTAGAAGAACACGGGCAATGGCAATGGAATAAGGTTTCTTGGAGGATCTTGGGATGAACAAACGTAAATGTAGCCTTTACCTAATCAGCCAACAACAGGTGGATGGCGGTTGAATCACACACTCACACACACACGTTGAAGCTGTTGTTAAAAGCATTCCACGACCTGCTTCTTTTGAGCAACTTCTCTGCCAGTTGTTCTTACGCACTTGATCCACCACACACGATGGTCCAAGGATCTTTGTTGCATGTACACGTGTTCTTACGACATGACAAAGGAGGGAAGGGGGAGGGGGAGGGGAAGGGGGGAGGTTAGTTAACATTCTCAGTGCAAGATTCCAGAAATAATCGCACTATCTTAGGTTTTTAGAAGAGAGAAATACACACCACTCGGAATACCAAAGAAAGAAAAACGTTACCCACTAAGATGATAGAGTCAGAGCGTAAAAATACAAGTATATGACGGGGGAGGGGGGGACACTAGACATCAGTTGAAGGAATACAGACTGGGTGGGGTGAAAAGGTGCATTAAAATTTTTCTGGTGGACTTTTTAAACGTTTCTATTTTGTTTTCCTTTTGAAAAATGTATTTATGATTTTTCTTTTCCCCCGGAAATTCTACAACTACGATATTTTAATGTACTTCGTTAAATATTCCACCGTTTATTGAAATTGGAAAAAAACAACCCCGTGAGAATATAAATTTATATATAGACTAGGCTTAAAGGGCGAAGTTTCTAGTAATTTTATGTTCAGTGATCTTAAGGAGAATAATGGGGAAACAACCCCACGGCGGTTCTCTTCTCAACCCCAACGCTACAGTCACACATGTTGCGGGGAATGCGTGCCGTGCTAAGATCGGCCGTGCTTAGAGCGTCCGTACTCTGAACAACCGTGCTCAGAGCGACCGGGCTAGTAGCGTCCGTGCTCAGAGCGGCCGTGCTCGGAGCAAACTTACTTACAGCGACCGTGCTAGGAGCGACCCTGCTCACAGAAACCGTGCTCAGAAGAACCGTGCTAAGAACAACCGTGCTTTGAGCGTCCGTGCTCACAGACACCGTGCTCAGAAGGATCGTTCTAAGAGCGAACGTGCTTCGAGCGTCCGTGCTCAGAGCAATCATGGTTAGAGCGACCGTGCTCAGAGCAAATTTTACTCAGAACAACCGTGCTCAGAGCGACCGTTCTCAGAACGACCGTGCTATGAGCAAACATGCTTAGAGCGACCGTGCTAAGATGAACCATGCTTAGAACGACTTTGCTCAGAGCTACGGTGCTCAGAACGACCATGCTTAGAGCGACCGTGCTCAGAACGACCGTGCTCACAGACACCGTGATCAGAAGGATCGTTCTAAGAGCGAACGTGCTTTGAGCGTCCGTGCTCAGAGCAATCATGGTTAGAGCGACCGTGCTCGGAGCAAACTTACTTATAGCGACCATGCTCAGAGCGACCAGACTAGGAGCGTCCGTGCTCAAAGCGTCCGTGCTCAGAGCGACCGTGCTCAGGAGGACCGTAATAAGAACGACCGTGCTAGGAGCAAAGATGCTTAGAGCGACCGTGCTAAGATGAACCATGCTTAGAACGAATTTGCTCAGAACTACCGTGGTCTGAACGACCGTGCTCAGAGCTTCCGTTCTCAGAGCTACGGTGCTCAGAACGACCATGCTTAGAGCGACCGTGCTCAGAACGACCGTGCTCACAGGACACCGTGCTCAGAAGGATCGTTCTAAGAGCGAACGTGCTTTGAGCGTCCGTGCTCAGAGCACTCATGGTTAGAGCGACCGTGCTCGGAGCAAACTTACTTAGAGCGACCAGACTAGGAGCGTCCGTGCTCAAAGCGACCGTGCTCAGAGCGACCGTGCTCAGGAGGACCATAATATGAACGACCGTGCTATGAGCGACCGTGGTCGGAGAATACATGCTCAGAACGACCGTGCTAGGAGCAACCATGCTTAGAGCGGTCGTGCTCGGAGCAAACTTACTTAGAGCGACCGTGCTTAGAGGGACCGTTCTCAGTACGACTGTGCTCGGAGAAAACATGCTCAAAGCGGTCCATCTTAGAGTGGAAATAAATTATAGGGCGTGATGAGGAAGTCCTTGAATATTCTGGAAACTAACCAACGGGTCTGGAACTCTGAAAAAGTTTTACAGTTTCTACAGTTTCTGTTTTCAAATCTATTTCGTCAAATAATTCGAGGTGTAAATACGTAAATAACGTCCGTCGCGCTCTGGAATTTAAGCATTTGTCGTTTCATCCTCAGTTTTGACGTCATCAGACCTTTTTTTCATTTTGGTATTTACGGTTTTTCGTCGTGACACGGAAGTTTTTGTAGAGAATCTTTGCAAATGAAATGAAGAGTTTTATTCGACGGGAACCCAAGGATCAGGGATCGGGATACAGCGCAGCTCCAGCTCCAGGGAAGGGGGCAGTTTCCAGAACAGGTTCCTCCAGACACCACACTCGCACTGTCCTTGAAGGTTGGGACACCTGGTTCGGTCGCTCTGGCAGAGACGAAGAGGCTCCGTTAATTGGCCAACACTTCCGCGGTCGCATCCATCCTACAGCAAGCACGCACGTGTGGCTCCTCGCGAGTGTCATGATGACCTCTCAAGATGGCCGCTGCGTCGTAAAACAAGCCCGTAGAGTGTCACAGCAATGGTGCTAAGTTCACGAGTGATTTACGCCGTTGCCGGAGAATAACAGCTGACACACAAACAAGCGCGCTCCTGAAGACGCCAGAGGTCCAGCGACGCCCTCAGTCAAGCTCTGACGTCACTGAATAGCCCGGCAGAAGGGTCGGCTGTTTTGTACTTTCATCCCCAACTGGTACATGACGTGGCCATTAGTCAAAAAAGCCTCCCCCCCCCCCACCAAGATTTCCCAATTCAAAGGCCCTCGGGAAAAGTTTCAGTGGTTCTTAAAAACCCCCACGAAATTTTGCACATCGTTTCCGTTTTTCGCTTATAACAAAAGAATGAAGCGTTGTACTGAAAATAATGTTCAGTGATAAATTGTAGAGGATAAAATTCTTCAAGGAATGGTGGACTTGAGGACGAAATTCAGTCCAAGGAAGTGGTAGAAATCCTCCGTCAAAGTTACGACATCGTGACGTCATATTGGAAGAGACTGCAGTTTGTTGTATTTCTAGTGCTGATATCTCCAAAATGGCCGCCGGTAGACTAATTTGTCACGGAATAAAAGTATTAGAGAATTTAATTCTCTTTCCAACGCATGTTCTGTTTTTAAGAATTAATTGAGATTTGCCGATAATACGCCCATTTTTCTGTCTGTGCACGGTTGATGTCATGGCGCCTAAACACTACGATATTTGGGCACCTCTTTTCAGTTTTTCGCTTATAGACAAATAATGAAGCGTTGTACTGAAAATAATGTTCAGTAATAAATTGTAGAGGATAAAATTCTGCATGGAATGGTGGACTCGAGGATGAAATTCGGACCACGGAAGTGGGAGAAATCCTTCCTCAAAGCTACGGCATTATGACGTCATGTCCAGACAGAATGCAGTTGGTCGTGTTTCTAGCCCTGATATCTCCAAAATGGCCGCCAGTAGACTAATTTGTCACGGAAAAAAAGTTGTAGAGAATTTAATTCTCTTTCCAACGCATGATCTGGTTTTAACAATCCGTTGAGAATGACCGAAAATACACGCGTTTTTCTGGCTGTTTGCTCGGACTCAAAAGTCCCCAGCTCTGACCGCTATTCTTTGTTTCTTGCCATAGATGCTCTTTGAAACGTTGGACTCTTTCTTTCGTCTTAGAAAAACGATACTCTTAAAACATTTTAATATCGTCTGCACAAGCCAAGTTTCTCCCTGACGTCACTCCAACCCTCAGCGCAATAATATCAGCAACAAAAAGACATTAGAACAACAAATAAAATAATAACTGAAGAAGAATATCAGAAAATGAGAAGATTGGAACAAGAGGATAAAATCAGAAGAAGAAGAAGAAAATAACAATAACATAGGTTAGGACCAAAGAAGAAGTTTTGAAAAAAGTAGTAGAAAGAAAATCAAGGGGGGAAGAATAACAAAACATGATATCAGGGAGTAGTTAAAGGATAAAAGAAAAATATAAGCCAAGAAGAAGACCAGAATAACGGAAAAAGAAGGGAAAAAAGATGAAACTTTAAAAAATGTGAATGATGGAAAGAATAATTTAGAAAAATAATACTGAGAAAATTAGAAGAACAAGAATAAAGGAAGAAGAACATGAGAACAATATAAAAAGACCAGAAAAAGAAGAAGGGAAGAAAATATCAGAAAATAAGAAGTTTAGAACAAGAGGAGAAAATTAGAAGAAGGAGAAGAAGAGAAAAACAGAAAATATGTTGGGGCCGAATATGAATATTAGAAAAAGTAGTGGAAAGTTGAAAAAAAAGGGGCATAATAACAGATCAGAAGGAGACGGGATATAAGGGAAGCAGAACTACAGAAAAAGTTTCGAATCAAAGATGAAGGTTAGAAAAAAGTGGCTGATTGAAAGAAGCGATTAGAAGAAAAACATTAAGGAGGTTACAGAGAATCAGAACAAGAGAAGAGAGGAAGGGAATAATTAGAAGTAAAAGGGGTTCCAAGACTGGAAGAAGAAGATCAGAACGACAGAAATTGATCGCAACAAAAGTTAAAGGTTACAAAAAGAGGAAATTAAAAGAAGAAGAAGGGAAGAAAAGTAGCAGAAAATGAAAATGTTAGAAGAAGAAGATGAACAAATGAAGAGCATATAATTGAAATGAGAATACTAACACTGATAAGTTGAAAAGAAGACTAAACAGATTAGATAAAAGGAAGAAGAACACCAGAAGAATAGGAAATATTGAAGGAGAGTTAGAAGGATGATTGGAAGAAGAAGATCAGAACGACAGAAAAAGATCGCAACAAAAGATAAAGGTTACAAAAAGATGAAATTACAAGAAGAAGGGAAGAATAGTAGAAGAAAATGAAAATGTTAGATGAAGAGGATACGATTGAAACTACTAACAGTAACAAGATAAAAAGAAGACCGAGAAGTTTAGAGAAAAGGGAGAGTAACACCAGATCAAGAGAAAATATTGAAGGAGGTTAGAAGAATGAGTGGAAGGAGAAGATCAGAACAGAAAACGATTAGAACCAGAGATGAAGGTTGTAATGAGAAGGACATTAGAGGATAAATAAAGGAAGAAGAGAATCATGGTGATCAGTGGTTGTTGTGAACCTCCACAGGGGGAATGAGATGCGTTGATAAGGACGTCAACGACAGGATAGTATTTAAGAAGTTGTGGACTAGAGAAGTTTAGAGAAAAATTAGAATAACAGCAGATCAAGAGAAAAGTTTGAAGAAGGTTAGAAGAATGAGTGGAAGGTGAAGATCAGATGAACAGAAAACGATTAGAACAAGAGATTAAGGGAGAAATGAGAAGGACATGAGAGGACGGAGAGATGAAGAAGGGATTAAGAAGAAATATACTAAGAAGATTAGAGGAAAAGGGAAGGTCAGAACATGAACAGAATGAGGAGATTAGACTGAAATTGCCTCACGCTTCGATCACTCTTAATAATCCACCTCCCTATGTGAGGGGACAATTTAATCTGTGGCCGCCATCTTGGAATCTAATCTGCAGTGTTTGAGTGCAGTCAGCGAGCCTGTGTGACGTCATCGGCGTGTCCAGAGAGTTTCCACCCTTCACGGACGTAATGAAACTTCCCCCGTGTTACGGGACAAAGGCGCGGTGCCGTTGCCTTGGCTCTGACCTCGTTGTGGTGACACTCGAGACCCGCATGAGGGCGACCTTGTCTGCATAAACACTGCATTTCTCGCCCACGCATGGGGGATCACACACACACACACACACAGTCCACGTGGGAAATATATATATATATAGCTACAGGCAAGACTCGCCTCCGAGCTTCATTATGCAACCCGCAAACCTCATAACCCCGCCATTATTAATTCTATTAAAAATGTATTTATAACCCCCATTTGCATGGCAATTCAGCTTTATTATCAACTTTCAACCTTTTACGAAACTATTCTACCCCTTTAAAATTAAAAAAAGTTCGACACTTTTCACCTTTAATATCCTTATCATGTATTAAAAATTCTTAATTACCTTTATTTCATTGTAATTCACCTTTATTTTCCTCTTTCAGCCTTTCAGATGCTTTTCTACCCCTGGTAAGTGGTCCTAAACCCATAAAAAAATTAAAGTTCGACGTTTTTCGTCTTTAATATCATTAGTTTTGTAGTAAAAAATTATCAGTAACCTCTATTTTATTTTAATTCGCCTTTATTTTCATTTTTATCCTATTCTGATTCTCTTCTATCTCGGTTCATGGTCCTAAACGTTTTTAAATCTCGAAATTAGACATTCTTCACCTTTAATATCCCTATTTTTTAATTAAAATAAATTAAAAACCACTATTTTATATCAATCCAACCTTTATTTTCCGCTTTTAGCCTTTCTGATGCTTTTCTACCCCTGGTACTTGGTCCTAAACCCTTAAAAAATTTAAAGTTCGACGTTTTTCGCCTTTAATATCCTCAGTTTTGTAGTAAAAAACTATCAGTAACCTCTATTTTATTTTAATTCAACCTTTATTTTCCACTTCTACCCTTTATAGTCCTCTTCTACCTCGGTACTCCTATATAATATTTCTTCTTATTTAATATCCTCATTTTAATATTAATAAACTACTAATCACTCCATTTACATTTTAATACAACTTTATTTTACCAACTTTCAGCCCCTTTCCGTTGTTTTTCTCCCCCCAGGTGCTTGGTCACTAAACGTATTTAAAAATTAAAGCACGGCTTTTTTTCACCTTTATCATCCAGAGTTTTGTGTTAAAAAATTATTAGTAACCTCTATTTTATACAAATCGACCTTAATTTGCAACTTTCACCTTTTCTATTGTTTTTCTACCTCGGTACTTGGTCCTAAACATTTTTAAATCTTAAATTTCACCTTTATTATCCTTATCTTTATGTTAGAAAATTATGAATAACCCCTTGTTTCACTTTTATTCCGGTTTATTTTCAAATTTCACCTCCTTCTGATCCTTTTCTACCGCCCCCCAGTTACGTGGACCTAAAATCTTTATATTTTAAACGTTGTTATCATTATTACTCATCGTTTATTTTCACCATCTTTAATTTTTCTTTTAAATTTTAACTACATCCGTCGTTCCGAAGCAAATCTTGTCGTTTTTTCTTCTTCTTCTTCATCTTCTTCTGAACCTTTATACTGAGTCTTCTACATTTTTTTTAGGGCAACAGGCTTCATGAGGCTAATCCACGTTGGGCAACTCCCCTTTGATAGAATAGGAAGGGATTTGAAAGGGGGGATGCGGAAGGGTGGAGGAAGGTAGCCAAGGGTTAACTAGGGACCCCCGGGCTATAGTTTAAGGATCTAACCCGGCATTCACGTAAAGAAATGCAGGGAAAACCCTAAGGAAAACCTGCATCAGGTAGGTCGGGCATTGGGTACTTGTCCCACGGCCTTCCCTGGATGGCGGGAGAGAAGTTTGCTGTGGGGACGCAGCATTTCCTTCTCCGTGCCTCGACCAGTTTAGGAGGCAGCTGGCCGACTGTTCCAATGGGAATAGCGAACAACTCTTACCGTATGCCCCAAGGTCTGTGACCGCGGAACATACACCTCTCAAAACAGGCCTCGGCTTGTGGGAACCTTAGTTCAAAAACGGAGAGAGGAAAAGGCATCCCCAAAGGTAGCCCCTTCGTATCTCTCCTAAAAGGTTCTGCCTGCGAGAGAACATCCCTCGCAGGCTTCATTTTGAGTCTTCTACAATTTTTTTTTTCAGTATTTATTCAAGTATTTTCCCGACGAATAACAGAGATTTAACAAGAGACAGAAAAACACATCAAGTCGAAAATTAGTGACGACGTTTCGGTGCAATTTTTGGTACCATCATCAGTTTGTGTGTATTTTTTTTAAAATTGCCTATTCATATTTTCATTCGAATGATTCATTTAATCATAATCCTCTCTAAAGATGATACCAAGGAGTATAATGTCACTGGGTGTGTATGACTGAGGTGTGTCAGGGCCTGAGAACTGGCCCTTGGGGGACACCGCGTGTCCGTTACCTTTCATACGAAAGATGACACCGGGGGGGGGGGGGGGAGGGAGGAAAATATAGGTGGAAATGCAAGAATGAATTAATATTCACAGAGGATGTGGAGAACTTCAAGAATAATATTACCAAAAAATCCTGGGTGGCGGGGGGGGAGGGGGGAAGGGGGGTCCAATAAAGACTTGTACTATTAGCGGAAACCCCTCCCCCCCCCTTCATAGATAAGGATCCAAGGAAGACCTTAAATTTCCTGTAAGCCGTGTAAATATCTATATAATTATTTTTTTTAGTGCCGATAAGTTGGTTTCCCTGGAGGGGGGCACGGGGGGTGGGGGTTGAATGACCACGACGGGGAATAACGGAAATTCAGAGCAAGCGAGCGGCCAAGGTCGGAGAAATTTTCACGGTGTGAATGAAAGGAAAGGAAAGGGAAGGAAGGGAAGGACGGACGGACGGACGGACAGACGGGCGAGAGGAGAAAGTAAAAGGGTACGGTGGCGCGCCCGGTGAATACGTCACGACAGCCAAGGGAGGAAAACATACAATTAAAGGATAGGAAGTTACCTTGACGGGACTCGAGGGTATTCAGTAAAAAAAAACAAAGAAAAAACCATCATTGAACCAAAGACAATAATTAAAATGTTACCTTCCGGTCGACCCCAAGCGAGACACGGTGGCATAGAGATTAAGGGGTTGCGGGGGGTCCTGTGAGGGAACCGTGAGGAACGCCAGAGATGACAACATCTCCTGTTTTCCCTATTTAAGATAGTCAGTGTATTCTATTACATTCCTCCTCCTACTTGCGGCATTCTTCTTCTTAACTTCTTCCATCGTTAACTACTTAATCGTTTCCTTCTGTAGTTTATTTTCTACACAACTGTCTACTAGCAGTAAGCTGTCCAAATCTGTTGCAGTAATTGTCTTCTATTACAAAAGATTCCCTCCTCTTCTTCTTCTTTTCTTCTTCCTTTTCCTTCGAGTCCTCTGACAACATTATACTTAAAAGCTTTGATTTAACGTCTGTTTTTTTTGTTGTTTGAATTAATGAAACCAATTGCTGACCTTCATACGGAAACTTTTTATTTTTTTTAATTGGTGATGTCGTCGTTGACGCCGTTTCGACACCCTTCTTCAGGTATTTTTCCTACAGAGGAGGTATTTACAAATCATAAAATGTCGATGTAAATCGTGTACTTGTTTTAGTTTATTATATAATAATTTGGAAAATACCTGAAGAAGATACCAAAAAAGGTATCGAAACGTCGTCATATTGTAAATAAAGAATAAACAGTGTCTGTATGAGGTCATCAATTTTTTTTAAATATAATAATTTTGTAAAAACCTCCATTGTAGGAAAATACCTGAAGAGGACAGAAAAAAGGTATCGAAACGTAGTCATGTTGTGAATAACAAATAAACAGTGTCCGTATGAGGACATCAATGGTTTTACATCTAATAATTTGTAAATACCTCCTCTGTATGGACAAAATACATTATGAAGATACCAAAAAAAGGTATCGAAACGTCGTCATGATATAAATAAGTAATAAAAAGTGTCGGTATGACGTCATTAATTTTTTTAAATCTAATAATTTGTAAATACCTCCTCTGCAGGAAGATACCTGAAGATACCAAAAAAAAGGTATCGAAACGTCGTCATGATGTAAATAAATAATAAAAAGTGTCGGAATGACGTCATAATTTTTTTTAATATAATAATTTGTAAATACCTCCTCTGTAGGAAGATACCTGAAGATGGTACAAAAACAGGTATCGAAACGTCGTTAAGATATAAATAAAAAATTAAAATTGTCTGTATGAGGTCATGAATTGTTTTAAATCTAATAATTTGTAAATACCTCCTCTGTAAGGACAAAATACCTGATGAAGATACCAAAAAAAGGTATCGAAACGTCGTCATGATGTAAATAAAGAATAAACAGTGTCTGTATGAGGTCATCAATTTTTTTAAAATATAATTTAATTTTGTAAATACCTCCTCGGTAGGAAAATACCTGAAGAGGACAGAAAAAAGGTATCGAAACGTCGTTAAGATATAAATAAAAAATTAAAATTGTCTGTATGAGGTCATCATTTGGTTTAAATCTAATAATTTGTCAATACCTCCTCTGTAAGGACAAAATACCTGATGAAGATACCAAAAAAAAGGTATCGAAACGTCGTCATGATATAAATAAGTAATCAAAAGTGTCGGTATGACGTCATTAATTTTTTTAAATCTAATAATTTGTAAATACCTCCTCTGTATGGACAAAATACCTGAAGAAGATACCAAAAAAAGGTATCGAAACGTCGTCATGATGTAAATAAAAAGTGTCTATATGACGTCATCAATTGTTTTATTAACATTCTCCGTGTATTCATTAATTTTTGTAATTAATGCAAATTAGTGGACAAGGTCGAACGTATATATATGTATATATTAACGTCTGTGTTACCTTTTGGGGTGTTATTTCGTTTCCTGATTGGTGTTTCGCCAGGATCTTTCCATAGATAAGACACTAATAATAAGTGTCCTTGCGAACCAGCGCTTGTAACAGGGTCTTTGACGTTTCTTACGTAACCGAAAAGTAAGCGAAGGGGGGGAGGAGGAGGGGAGAGGGGGAGGGGGAGGGGGAGGGTGGGAGTTTGTGTCCTTCACATGGCGCGGCCCGTTTTTTCCGGCGTGTCATCCTCAGACCCGTTAATTAGTTTAAAGTTCCACCGTTCACCACGTGTGTGTGTGTGTGTGTGTGTGTGTGTGTGAAGCACACGGTCGCTCTGTGGGCTGTTATAGTTACAAGTTGGCCATTGCAGAGCCGAGAATCAACCAAAAACCGCAGCTGACAGACACGTCACAACATTTTGTGTCTCAGACACTCTCACTCGGAACGTCTATTATTAAGGAAATCACTAGAATGAATATAAATTGGCAATGTAAAACAGACGCAAGCTGATGATGGGACAAAAGGTTACCGAAACGTCGTCACTGATTTTCGAATTGATGTTACTGCCTTGATAAGTGTCTGTTATTCGTTATTTCATCGTAATCGCACGGTTTAGGAACGCGCAGGGGGACACGGAGAAGTGTTTAGATTTTAATGTGGCTTTTCTGTATTCACCATTAGGTAAGAATAAAATAAAAGAGGATGGAAAAGAACAGAACAAAAAGAAGGTAGGAAGGAAAATTAAAGTAAATAAAAGAACCAAAGGAAAGGAGAAACAAATAAAGCTGTAAATTCACTATTGAAACTAAGAGCAGATAAGGACAACAGTAGAAAAATAAGGTAGAAACAAGAATAAAAGGAAATAAAGAGTCCTGAAGGAATGGGGGAAGAAACAAGGTGGTGAATTCACTATGGAATAAAAAAGGAAACTGATAAGGAGGACAATACAAAAAGAAGGTAGGAGGAAGGAAAATTAAAGTAAATTAAAGAATCAAAGGTAGGAGAAAAATATATATGGAAATTCACTATTGATTAACAGAAAAACTATGGATGGATGAGGATTGCAGAAAAAAAGTAGCTAGAAAGAAGGATGAAAGGAAATAAAGAGAATCAAAGGAAAGGAGGAAGAAAAAAGCTGGAATATCACTATGGAAACTAAGAGAAGAAAAGGACGACAGTAGAAAAGTATGGTAGAAAGACAAATGGAAGGGAATAAAGAAGGCAACATTATGTGAATTAAGTTCGGAAAGGGTTTCTTTACAAATTTCAGATAAGTATAAAAAAGGAAATTGGAGGTGAAAAGGTGGAGAAATGTGGGTAAAATATAGAGGAACGTTGAGGAGGAACGGACCAACATGGTGGTTGGGCGAAGGAGGAGAACATAGCTGAGATTCCTCACGATGATTCAGCAACTTGTCCACACCCAGTTTGACTTTGGCACAGAGACATAGAAAGACAGAGATGGAGAGAGACTTGCATGTCCTTGGGGGCGGCCGCCGGCAGCGCAGTCACTCTCAAGTCCCACGCCATTGTAATTGTAATTACCCTGCACAAGTGTGAGTCTCTTCTTGCTAGTTCACAAACTCTCAAGATTGGTGGAGCTGAGTTGACGGGATTCTTTTATTTACTTTAATTTTCCTTCCTACCTTCTTTTTGTTCTTTCCTCATTATCCGCCTTGTTTCTTCCCCCATCCCTTCAGGACTCTTTATTTCCTTTTATTCTTCTTTCTACCTTATTTTTCTACTGTTCTCCTTATCTGCCCTTAGTCCCATAGTGAATTTCCAGCTTTATTTCTTCCTCCCTTCCTTTGATTCTCTTTATTTCCTTTCATCCTTCTTTCCAGCTACTTTTCGTTCTGCAATCATCATCCATCCATAGTTTTTCTGTTAATCAATCGTGAATTTCCCTGTACATTTCCTCCTTTCTTTGATTCTTTTATTTACTTTAATTTTCCTTCCTACCTTCTTTTTGTTCTGTCCTCCTTATCCAACCTTAGTTTCCCTTTTATTCCACAGTGAAATCACCGTCTTGTTTCTCTTTATTTCCTTTCATTTTTCTTTCTACCTTTTTTTTCTACTGTTGTCCTTATCTGCCCTTAGTTTCCCTTTTTTCCAGAGTGAATGTACAGCTTTATTTCTTCCTCCTTATCTTGGATATTCTCTTTATTTCCTTTCATCCTTCTTTCCAGCTACTTTTCGTTCTGCAATCATCATCCATCCATAGTTTTTCTGTTAATCAATAGTGAATTTCCATATATATTTTTCTCCCTTCCTTAATTTACTTTAATTTTCCTTCCTACCTTCTTTTTGTTCTGTCCTCCTTATCCGTCCTCAGTTTCCCTTTTGTTCCATAGTGAATTCATCTCCTTGTTTCTTCCCCCATTCCTTCAAGACTCTTTATTTCCTTTCAGCCTTCTTTATAGCTACTTTTCTTCCTGCAATCCTCATCGATCCTTACTTTTTCTCTTAATCTATTGTGAATTTCGCTATATATTTCCCTCCTTCCTTTGATTCTTTCATTTACTTAATTTTTCCTTCCTACCTTCTTTTTGTATTGTCCTCATTATCAGTTTCCCTTTTTATTCCATAGTGAATTCACCGCCTTGTTTCTTCCCCCATTCCTTCAGGACTCTTTATTTCCTTTTATTCTTCTTTCTACCTTATTTTTATACTGTTCTCCTTATCTGCCCTCAGTTTACCTTTTCTCCATAGTGAATTACTACCTTTATTTCTTTCTCCTTTCCTTTGATTATCTTTATTTCCTTCGAGTCTCTTTCTAGCTTATTAACATTGTGTTCTCCTTCTTAATTCTTCTTATTTATTTCGGTTCTTTTTTCCCTTGGTTTCATGTTTAATTCCTTTTACACGTATTTGAACGGCTCAGAAAATACGAAACTGTCCGTCATCTTGATAAAAAGAACTGGATGGGGGGGAGGGGAAATGGATGACTTACCGAGTTTTTACCGATAACGCAACTGTTAAAGTTTGAAGGAAGAGGGCCAGAAGTGGCGAAGACAGACAAGGTTAACACAGAAGCGCGTGTTGCGGCGAGGAGTAAAAATTTTAAAACGTAAGGAGAAAAATAATAGGATAATGAATGCGCTGGTAACGGTAATGGATAAGGAGAACAGAACAAAAAGAAGGTAGGAAGGAAAAAATCAAAGGAAGGAGGGAAATATATAGTGAAATTCACAATAGATTAACAGAAAAACTGAGGATGGTTGAGAATTTCAGAACGGAAAGTAGCTAGAAAGAAGGATGAAAGGAAATGAAGAGAACAAAGGAAAGTAGGAAGAAATAAGGTTGGAAATTCACTATGGAAAAAAGGGAAACTAAGGGCAGATAAGGACAACATTAGAAAAATAAGGTAGAAAGACATATGAAAGGAAATAAAGATCCTGAAGGAATGGGTGAAGAAACAGTGAGGTAAATTCACTATGGAATAAAAGAGGAAGGATAAGGAGGGCAGAATAAAGTGAAGGTATGAAGGAAAATTAAACTAAATGAAAGAATCAAAGTAAGGGGAGAAGTATATAGGGAAATTCACTATGGATTAACAGAAAAACTAAGAATAGATGAGGATTGCAGAACTAAAAGTAGCTAGAAAGAAGGGTGAAAGGAAATAAAGAGAATGAAAAGGAAATGAGAAAGAAATAAAGCTGGACATTCACTATGGAGAAAAGGGAATCTGAGGGCAGATAAGGACAACATTAGAAAAATAAGGTAGAAAGAAGCATAAAAGGAAATAAAGAGTCATGAAGGAATGGGTGAAGAAACAGTGAGGTAAATTCTCTATGGAATAAAAGAGGAAGGATAAGGAGGGCAGAATAAAGAGAAGGTAGGAAGGAAAATTAAAGTAAGTGAAAGAATCAAAGGAAGGGGGGGGGGAAATATATAGGGAAATTCACTATGGATTAACAGAAGAACTAAGGATCTGATGAGGATTTCAGAACGAAAAGTAGCTAGAAAGAAGTATGAAAGGAAATAATGGGAATAAAATAAAAGAGAGAGAAATAAAGCTGTAAATTCACTATGGAGAAACGGGAAAATAAGGGCAGATAAGGAGAACAGTAGCAAAATAAGGTAGAATAAAAAATGAAAGGAAATAAAGGGTCATGAAGGAATGAGGGTTAGAAACAAGGAGATAAATTAACTATGGAATAAATGAGGATGGATAAGTAATGTAAGGATGTTATGCGACTGTTGTCGGGTATAAGCCCGAGGCGCCTGAGAGTTTGCAAGATCATGGGAATAGTAAAAGGTGGACGTTGTTGAACTTGAACCCCAGAGAGTAATTATCCCAGCCCACAGCCATTTCCACATCAGTCTGCGAGTCTCTCCTCAAGGCTAAACACCACCATCCTGTACAAATAGGAACAGCCTCGCTATCAAGCACGACCTTTTATTTCAACACTGTATGAAACACCATATGGGGAAAATGAAACATAGATTTCTACAGAAATAAACTGGAGTCCCTCAAGGTAACATTTTAGACCCCATTAAATTCCTTAATATGACCTGTATCGTATTTATTTAACTATTTTTCTTCTTCTATGATGTAAGAAAATGGAAAAATACCCTTATTATAATTTATAAAGAACTACCTGGTTGCCCGGCGTTGCCCGGGTTGTCAGATATATCCATAAAACCCCCATCCCCCCCGATTTGATACCAATATCACTTGTTTTCACATTATTTTCTTGTCAAGGCCTTCCACCCCACCCCCTAAGGGATAAAAAAATCCCCTTTCTGTATTTTATTAATAATAAATGTGAAATTAAAGATTTAAATTATTTATAACTAAAAATATGACATGTATAATGAAAGAAGAAAATATGTAAAGAAAAAAGAAAAACTAGTGTCCCTCAAGGTGAAATTTTAGACCCTATTAAATTCCTAAATATGACCTTATCGCACTTTTTATATCACTATTTTTCTTCTTCTATGTTCTAAGAAAATGGAAACATCCCCTTATTATAATTTATGAAGAACTAGCTGGTTGCCCCGGCGTTGCCCGGGTTGTCATATATATATCCATAAAGCCCACCATCCCCCCACGATTTGATACCAATATCCGTTGTTTTCGCATTATTTTCTTCTAAAGCCCTTCCACCTCACCCCCTAAGGGTGCACCGACCCCTCCAATACCGAAAAGGGGTTGAATTGACACACCAAAAATATCTGGAGAAACGCTATATATATATATCTCATTGACCCGGAAAAAACTTTCTTTCGACCGTTTCATCATGTTTGAAAATTTCCACCCCCCTTGAGCACCTCCGCTTGGCGGGTAGTTAAACGGCAGCATTAACCCCCACTCACCCTTAAGCGTGCTCACCTCTCATACCGAAACGAGTTTTAAATTATACATAAACCAACATCGGTCAAAACACTATAAATCTAATTAAACTCTGAAAAATATTTATATTCAAGGCAAAATATCGGCCGTGTTTCGTTTCTTCAAAATTTCTTCCTCCCCCCCACCGTCCATCCCCGCCCCTGAGGGTTACATGGCAAGTTGAAAGTCATAATTAAACTCTGCGACATCCATAACCTTGGATTTGACTCCAATCACGGTTGTATTCGCGTTATTTTCTTGTAACGCCCGTCGACCCCTTCCCCCCCTGGAAAGGGGTTTCAATTAGGGACAAAAAAACATCGATAGAGACACTTATCAATCTGTTTGATCTCTAATAATATTTACGTTACTTAATCATCGGCCTTTTCAGCATGTTTGAATATTTCCACCCCCGGTCCATCCCCCCGCTCCTGAGGGTGTCTCCAAAGCCCAGAAGGGGTTTAAATTATTCACGGAGACCTTGAATGAATCTCATTGATCTGAAATATATTCATTCGAAGCAAATACTGGCCGTTTTAGCATATTTGAAAATTTCCACCCCCGCTCCTAGGGGTGGTAGACGTGTCTCACCCCCCCCCCTAACAGTGTTTGTTTCCCACGCCGCAAAGGAACACGTGTACGAAATTTGGTGATATTACCTCAGCGGGTGTAGATTTGTATGTGGAACATACATACATACATACAAACATACATACATACATACAGGCAACTTTATTTATTAGAACTATATAAATATTAAAATAAATGAGTGTCTTAAATATTTAAATCGTATATATGTTAGGGAAAATAAAACACGGATGTAGAAAGAAAAGGAATTAACTGAGGTCCCTCAAGGTAACATTTTAGATCACAAGACCTTCCTAGAAATATTACATTTCAGCGTATTTATTGCTATGTATATATTTCTATTAACTTAAAAGATAATAAAAATATCCCGTCGCTATATTTAATAGAGAATAAAAATAAATGAGCGCAATGAAACACAGTAAAAAAACTTTTCATGCCATCTTTGGGTTTTTATTCGGTCCTGATATCAAGGGTTGTTTTCTGTTGGAAAAATACCAACCTTGAAAAGATTAAGTTGTCAAGAGTTGCAGACCTACTTAGTCCTTCCGAACTTGACCTGTGACGGCGGTTAACGACTTTCGTCTTGCATTTCTCTCTCCCTCTGTGCCTTGCCTCCAAGTTTGGAAATCGCATTTCTCGCCGGCCTTATTATTGCTCTAATTGCGCGCGTGTGTGTGTGTATGTAAGTGTGTGTGTGTGTGTGTGTGTGTGTGTGTGTGTGTACGCGGCTCTCATAAAGGCATAGGATTTATTGCGTTGTCTTCCTAAAAGGCATCTGTATACAAAAGTCCCTTCCTTAAAAGGCCAGAGCTTTGCCTGTGCAGATGTGGTGAACCCCTGCGTCGCGTCCCGCGGCCGTGATTCAGGACAATAATCCTCACCACGCTTATCCGTCCGATGCCTTACGGTGGTGTTATATGGAGTCTCCACGGTGCCCGTTCACTCTGATTTATCTCACAAACAATATCACGGACAGATTGCTGAAAAACAAAAGGAATCTGTATGAGCCCACTGGAAGATTCCAAGCAACCCCCGTAGAAGTATATAAGAGTACATAAGAAAATTAAATATAAGGGATTGACTTCAGCAACGTCAATAAAACCCGAGATCATGGGGAGAAAAGAAAAAGTGACCATAAAAGGGTAATTGGTGTTCCATAAGGTCCATATCTAGACCCACTACTTTCACGTCTTTTTTTAGATTGATTTTCCTCTTCCTTAAAAATCCCAATGACACGAGAATTAAAATTAAGTACGAAGGAATCGTCGGTTTTCTGTAATATTCAAATCTAGACCGACAATTTTCTCCTATTGTTCAGAAACAACGTGTGACTTGGTCTGGTAATTTTTCTGTGTGTTTTATACTTTATAACCTTTATATCCTTTATAACCTTTATATCCTTTATAACCTTTATATCCTCTATAACCTTTATATCATTTATAACCTTTATATCCTTTATAACCTTTATATCCTCTATAACCTTTATAATCTTTATATCCTTTATAACCTTTATATCCTCTATAACCTTTATAATCGTTATATCCTTTATAACCTTTATATCCTTCATAACCTTTATAATCTTTATATCATTTATAACCTTTATATCCTTTATAACCTTTATATCCTTCATAACCTTTATATTTTTTATAACCTTTATATCCTCTATAACATTTATAATTTTTATATCCTTTATAACCTTTATAACCTTTATATCCTCTATAACATTTATAATTTTTATATCCTTTATAACCTTTATATCCTTTATAACCTTTATATTCTCTATAACCTTTATAATCTTTATATCCTTTATAACCTTTTTTCCTTTATAACCTTTATATCCTCTATAACCTTTATAATCGTTATATCCTTTATAACCTTTATATCCTTTATAACCTTTATATCCTTTATAACCTTTATATTCTCTATAACCTTTATAATCTTTATATCCTTTATAACCTTTTTTCCTTTATAACCTTTATATCCTCTATAACCTTTATAATCGTTATATCCTTTATATCCTTCATAACCTTTATAATCTTTATATCCTTTATAACCTTTATATCCTTTATAACCTTTATATCCTTTATAACCTTTATATTCTTTATAACCTTTATATTCTTCATAACCTTGATAATCTTTATATCATTTATAACCTTTATATGCTTTATAACCTTTATATCCTTTATAACCTTTATAATCTTTATATCCTTTATAACCTTTATATACTTTAAAACCTTTATAACCTTCATAACCTGCTTTAAAATAAAAATAATTTTTTTTTAAAGGTCTCAAGAATTTTATTAAAACCCCTGTTTTGGCTGATGTAGCTCAATGTCCAAATGTAGACCCCCGCCCCCCTGTTTTTTTAAGACTGTGTTTCATAAGATTTCAACATAATTATACCTCTAAAATCCCTTTATAAAGTATTTAAAAAATTGGCTACAGCCTTAAAATTCCAAAATACTCGTTAAATAAAGCTGAATCCGTAGCGTTCCACAAGGGTCAAATCTAGTCCCCATCACTTTCACCTCTTTTCCAACACGTTCAAATACTTGTTCCTTCAATACTCTTTATAAGGAACTTGAAAACTGATACAACCCTTCAAATTACTAAATACAGGTTCACTAAAGGTGAATTCGAAAAACGTTCCTCAAGGTCCCCCGAGTTTTACTTGTTGACTGAGTTTGGTAGAATCTTTTTTTAAAAAAAGATGGTTTAAAGAGCAGACGAAATCCTGCACTAAAGGGTAAAGTAGCCTCAGGGGACATACTGGATATTTTTATTAAATACTGTAGGATTATCAGCGGACTGTTGGTAATCTATAGTCTTAACCCCCTTGGAATAAGGGATTGATAAAGCTGATGGTCACTTCTAGGAAAGCCGGTAACAAGGTGGGGGACGGTCCATCATTCCAGATAAATGCCATCCATTTAATTGGTAATGGCCTTCGGCGGTAATTAGCGCCCAAGGAGGGGGCAGCGCATATCTCACTCACCTGCCCGACCGTGTGTCAGTTGCGGAACACATGCGGACACACCACAAACTGTTTAGGACGGTCCCCCCCCCTTCCCCCTCCACCACCACCTTTTGTGACTGCGGGCCTTTTGGTTGGCAAAAAAAAAATGAAGATGACGCAACAGGTGCACACCAACACTACGGTGGTAATTAGGCTCGGCCTTGGCCATCCTCAGCGACCCTTCCTCCACAGACACAAGACGAGGAGGAGGGGGAGAAAAAACCATCCACCTGTGAGACGGGAAACAAATCACGGCTGCCACACCACGATCGTTCATTTTCCTCCGGCGAGGGGGAGATTTGTCTGTTCCGCCTTACTCCCTAGGGGCAATCACGTCACGCACTGTCACGCACTATCACGTGATTTAACGTGAAGTCCCTTCAGTGTGCGAGGCTACCTATCAATGTCGTCTTAGTGGACGGGAGACACTCGTCTATCACGTGACGTCACGCCACGTCACGTGACGTCACGCCATGTCACGTTTTTCAATCTGTATTCTGTCTTAAACGTTATTACAGGCGCTTGAGGATCCCTAGTCACTTTTCTTCAAAGAGAACAAAGACTTATTTGACTTAATTACCTTAAGTATTATTACTGATTGTTTAATAATCAACTAAAACCTCAGCATTATGAAGGTGTAACTCCTGATGTCTCCACAATGGTCGCTCCTAGACTAATGTCTCATAGGAGGAAAGTTGTAGAGAATTTAATCCCCTTTTTAACGCACTGTCGTGGTTTCAATAAATCATCTACAATTTATGAAAATACACCTAAATTCAGATTAAAGGAAGAGAAATACACGAGTTATCATTATTTGACTCTTTTTTGAAATCTATCAGCCCTACTTTGTCACGTTTAATTTAATTATTTGATTGGTTAATAAATTTCCCAAGCCGTCTTACTCTTTCAGGCAGGTCCTGTTAGGGCTACCTTTGGGTATGTCTTTTCCTCTCTGTTTTTGAACTAAGGTTCCCACATGCCGAGGCACCTCGACCTGTTCTGAGAGGTGCATGTTCCGGGGTCGCAGACCTTGGGCATACGGTAAGAGTTGTCGGCTATTCCCATTGGAATAGTCGGCCAGCTGCCTCCTAAACTGGTCGAGGCACGGAGAAAGGAATGCTGCGTCCCCACAGCAAACTCCTCTCCCGCTATCGGAAGGGCGTGGGACAAGTACCCAATGCCCGACCTACCTGATGCAGGTTTTTCTAGGTTTTTCCCTGCCTTTCTTTAGGCTAATGACAGGTAGGATCCTTAAAATATAGCCCAGGTCCCTAATTAACCCTTGGCTACCTTCCTCTACCCTTCCGCATCCCCCCTTTCAAATCCCTTCCTATGCTATTAAAGGGGAGTTGCCACCATGTGGATTACCCTCAAGTAGCCTGTTGCCCTAAATAAAAGAATCGCGTGTCTATATGATGTTTATATGATATTTAGAATCCCCCCCCCCCACACACACATGTGTAACTACATATGGCTGTGATATAAGACAGATTCTGTATAGTATTTTCCATTCCACGTGACTGTCTCTCGTTTACTACGTGTTAGACTAGATGTAGAGCTGCTGTCACGTGGCAGAGAGGAAACGTGACGTGACAGGCCGCAGTCACGCTTCAACTTCATGACCGTCACGTCACGTGACAGTGATGGCAGCGTGTCTCCACCGAACTTTTTGGCGTATGACGTTTCATTCTTTAATGGAGGCCACCAGAGACTCTACGTCACAAACAGTCACACACACACACACACACAGAGAGAGGACCCCCGCCATTATAAGGCGAGCAATTAACGACACACGGAGGGGGGCAGCGTAATTAAGGGGTTCCCTGCTTTGTCGTCCAGTAGTAAGTAAGTAAGTAAGTAGTCTCTCTGGAAGTTGTAATTACCCATCCAGTACCTTGAATGAGCGTCCAGTACCATCTGCCAGCAGCGCCACCAGTCTCTCTCTCTCTCTCTCTAATTATATATATATATATATATATATATATATATATATATATATGATTAATGACGTCAGAAATACATGAAACTACAATATATACACAACTATTCGCCGCTGAACAGGTCTCCTCTAGTAACATCGACGTCGCCCGAGAACCTACGAGCCTGGCCAATGCGCACTCCATGCTGGTGTTAAGAATTCTATTCTTCTTATTTTAGGGTAACAGGCTGCATGAGGCTAATCCTCGTGGTGGCAACTCCCCTTTAATAGCATAGGAAGGAGATTTGAAAGTGGGGATGCGGAAGAGTAGAGGAAGGTAGCCAAGGAGGTTAACTAGGGTCCACGGGCTGTAGTTTAAGGATCCTACACAGCGGCATTCGCCTGAAAGTGATGCAGGACAAACCCTGGAAAACCTGCATCAGGTAGGTCTTCTCCCACGTCATTCCTATGGCCGCTGCATTTCTAATTCAATCATTAATCATCAAAGCCGGCTTATAAGGCCAATAGTCTCTTTTCCTTATATGATTATAACCGTGGTCGTGTTATTTATACACATAACCCCCCTTCCCCCCCTCCATGTAAAGTCTCTACGTAAATATGTTTTACTAGTAGCTGAACCAGTAATACTCCATCTCTGGTGTCTAGTCATGACCAGCTGTAAAGGTGATGGGTACGATATTCACAGTTTTCACGGGGAAAGGCGGCACAGCCGTAACTGGGCTCTAATATGCTGCTCTGTTGGATCGTTTGAGAGCGGTGCTGATTGAGAAACGACCAGGACAACGCGCATGCGCACACAGCAGCAAGTCTCAATGGCGGGTTTGGATTGGAGTTGGATCTTCATCCACCCTATTCACCGAGGACCTTATTCTTGTTACCCAAAACATTGGCTTCGTGGTGGGAAGGATTTTTTTCGTCAATTGAGGGCCGTGGCGGAGTATTTGGTAGAGTTTGACAGGACCCTTATTTTTTGTGTCGGGTTGAAATGTGGTGAGGAATAATTTCTTTTTGTGACCAGACTGATGGAAACAACCCCTCGTATGTGTCCTTACGTGGTCTTGCGATGCCAGGAAGTACGTCATGGAGAGATTTACGACGAACCGACCTCATAAACTGCATTCGCCAATTTAACATTTTAAGTGGTGTGTGATTGAAGGCCGTCCCCGCGCGGTGGTGGTGGTAAAAGCCACTGGTCCAACGAGTCCAAGTAATTCCCCCCTGTGTGTAAGCAATCCTCTGGAGGGGCTTTTATCTAGCAGTAATCTCCAAGCGGTTTCGGTCAAGGTCTTTCTTCAGCTCAACTACGAGATGATTCAGTACGCAGAAGACCAGCGAACCGTATTATACCGGATCTTCGTGAGAAGGAGAACCTGTTTACTTGCATTTTTATTCCCGTCGACCAGAGAGGATGCTTGAGTAACAGAGATGTATATATATATATATCCTTGAGGGACTCTCCTTGCAGCCTACCAGCTCAAACACTTGCAATTGACGTAATAGAAGGCGGTGAAGGCTTTTAACTGCGCTTCATTCACGATCTTCTCTGGCTAAGGGGACGGTTCTCAAACCTCCCCCCCCCCACCCTTACGTTAAACCCTCAGTTCTTTAGTAAAAGAATTCAAGAAAAATATATTATGAATGAGAAAATAGGTCACAGGATGTGCGAGCCTGTTGTTGCTTAGTTAGACTCGTAGAACCTCGGGTGGCGTCACTAATGGCGCCTCATTTGATACCCCCTGGGGTTGCTTAAACAACAGCTACAGGGCTATATTGTATGAAATATGCGGTAAACCGGTGGATTGGTCAGTCAGCCTCGCAGGACCTCGGGCGACGTCGCTAGTGGAGCCTTATTTGCTCTCCCTGGGTTGCTTACACGACACGTATAGGCCGTTACAGTATGACGGGTGTGGTAAACCTGATGATTCGAGATTATAAATGTTATGGGGTGTTAGTTGCAGTCGTAGGACCTCAGTTGTCATCGCTAATGGCGCTTTATTTGATCCCCCTGGGTTACTTAAACAACACCTACAGGGCTATATTGTATGAAATATGCGGTAAACCAGAGGATTGGGGATTAGATTGGTCAATAAGACTCGCAGGACCTCGGGCGAAATCCCTAGTGCGACCTTATTTGATCATCTGGGTCGTTTAAAAAACACGTATGCGCCGTTATAGTATTCAAATGTGATAAACCGAAAGATTGGAGATTAAAAATGTCTGTTAGACTCGTAGGACCTCAGGTGATGTCGCTAGTGGGCTTTATTTGATCCCCTGGGTTGTTTACACGACACGTATAGGCCGTTATAATATGTCGGATGTGATAAACCGGAGGATTGGAGATTATAAATGTTATGCGGTGTCTGATGCAGTCGTAGGACCTCGGGTGTCGTCGCTAGTGGTAACTTATTTGTTATCCCTGGGTTTTTACACTTGAGATGTAGACCATTATAATACTACATATGGGGTAAACCTGAGGATTGGAGATTATATTGTTCAATAAGACTCGCAGGACCTCGGGTGGTGTCACTAGTGAAACTTTGTTAGATGCCCTGGGGTTGCTTAAACGTCACGTATGGGCCGATACAGTATAACAGATGTGACAAACCTAAGGGATTCGGGATAAGAAATGTAATTTAGACTCGTAGGACCTCGGGTGGGATCCTTAGCGTGGCCTTATATGATTTCCGCTGCGTTGCTAACACGAAACTTACAAGTTTTGATCTGTGCATCAAAAAGTGTTTAATGGCATATTCCCCGCGCCTGACTTCACATCTAACACTAAAGGAGCCTGCCAACGATAAACTACGACTGTCAGGTGTTTAAAATTTCTTTTTTAGGTCAACAGGCTACATGAGGGTAATCCACATGGTGGCAACTCCCCTTTAATGGCGTAGAAAGGGATTTGATGCGGAAGGGTAGATGAAGGTAGCCAAGGGTTAACTAGGGGCCCCCGGGCTATGGTTTAAGGATCCTTCCTGGCAATTCACCTAAAAGTGATGCAGGGAAAACCCTAGAAAGATCTGCATCAGGTAGGTCGGGTATTGGGTACTTGTCCCACGCCCTTCCCTGGATGGCGGGAGAGGAGTTTGCTGTGGGGAAGCAGCATTCCGTGCCTCGACCAGTTTAGGAGGCAGCTGGCCGACTATTCCAATGGGAATAGCGAACAACTCTTACCGTATGCCCAAGGTCTGCGACCCCGGAACATACACCTCTCAGAACAGGCCGAGGTGCCTCGGCTTGTGGGAACCTTAGTTCAAAAACGGAGAGGAAAAGACATCCCCAAAAGTAGCCCCTTCGTAACTCTCCTACAAGGTTCTGCCTGCGAGAGAACACCCCTCGCAGGTTACCTGCGAGAAAATCGTCTCGCAGGCTTTATATTTAGTGTTTAAAACTTTTTTTTTTAGGGTAACAGGCTACATGAGGGTAATTCATGTTGGGAAACTCCCCTTTAATAGAATAGGAAGGGATTTGAAAGGGGGGGATGCGGAAGGGTAGATGAAGGTAGCCAAGGGTTAACTAGGGGCCCTAGGCTATATTTTAACGATGTTACCCGGCATTCGCCTAAAGAAATGCAGGGAAAACCCTAGAAAAACCTGCATCAGGTAGATCAGGCATTTGGTATTTGACCCACGCCCTTCCGATGGCGCGAGAGGGGTTCGCTGTGGGGTCGCAGCTTCAGTACGAGTTAACTATTTTCTTAAACGTCGCCGTGTTGATTTTATGGTAGAGATATTGACATCAAAAGGTCCTAGAATGTAACCTTGTGGCATCCACATTGATCTGAAAAAAATTATACGGTTTATAAAGAATGCTTATTGGATTTACGGTAGAGTTATGCACCTAAAACGGACCCTTGTGGCATCCACATTGCATCTGCACGAATGAATTAATTTTTTTATAGTAGGTGTCTCGTTTTTATGGTAGCTTTATGGACATCAAATGGTCTTAGAATGGACCCTTATGGCTTCTTCAATTCTTTGAACGAATTTGTAGTTTTTAAAAATAAATAACGATATGGACCTAAAGGTAACGTTTTGGCTTCTATAAATCTCTAAACGATTTTATACATTTTTAAAAACTAGATTTATGGTAACTGGTACCTAAAATTGATCCTTGAGGCTTCCACATTTCTCTGAAAGAGTTTATATACTTTTTTAAAGTAGATTACTTGATGACGTAATTGTCCTAGGATGTAACCCTGTGGCTTCCAAATTGCCCTGAACAAATTAATTCCTTTTTAAAGAAGATTTCTGGTAACTAGTCCACAAAATTGATCCTTGAGGCTTCCACTATTCTCTGAAAGGGTTTATATATTTTTTAGAAGTAGACCTTTTAATTATTTGATGACGTAATGGTTCTAGAATGTAACCCTGTGGCTTCCACATTCTTCTAAACAAATTTATACTTTTTTAAAAATAGATTTATGGTAACTCGTCCACAAAATTGATACTTGAGGCTTCCACAAATCTCTGAGAGGGTTTCTATATTTTTTAGAAGTAGACCTTTTGATTATTCGATGACGAAATGGTCCTAGAATGTAACCCTGTATCTTCAACATTCTTCTAAACAAATTTATACTTTTTTAAAAGTAGATTTATGGTAACTAGTCCACAAAAATGATCCTTTAGGCTTCCATAATTCTCTGAGAGGGTTTTTATATTTTTTAGAAGTAGACCTTTTGATTATTTGATGACGTAATGGTCCTAGAATGTAACCCTGTGGCTTCCACATTCGTCTGAACAACTTTATACTTTTTTAAAAGTAGATTTATGGTAACTAGCCCACTAAATTGATCCTTGAGGCTTCCACAATTCCCTGAGAGGGATTCTTTACTTTTTAATAGAAGTCGTACTGATTATTTGATGACGTAATGGTCCTAGAATGTAACCCTGTGGCTTCCACATTCGTCTGAACAGATTTATACTTTTTTAAGAGTAGATTTATGGTAACTAGTCCACTAAATTGATCCTTGAGGCTTCCACAATTCTCTGAGAGGGTTTCTATATTTTTTAGAAGTAGACGTATTGTTTATTTGATGACGTAATGGTCCTAGGATGTAACCTTGTGGCTTCCACATTGTTCTGAACAAATTTATACTTTTTTAAAAGTAGATTTATGGTAACTCGTCCACTAAATTGATCCTTGAGGCTTCTACATTTCTCTGAGAGGGTTTCTTTACTTTTTAATAGAAGTCGTACTGATTATTTGATGACGTAATGGTCCTAGAATGTAACCCTGTGGCTTCCACAATCGTCTGAACAAATTTAAACTTTTTTAAAAGTAGATTTATGGTAACTAGTCCACAAAATTGATCCTTGAGGCTTCCACAATTCTCTGAGAGGGTTTCTATAGTTTTTAGAAGTAGACCTTTTGATTATTTGATGACGTAATGGTCCTAGGATGTAACCCTGTGGCTTCCACATTCTTCTAAACAAATTTATACCTTTTCAAAAGTAGATTTATGGTAACTAGTCCACAAAATTGTTCCTTGAGGCTTCCACAGTTCTCTGAAGGGGTTTCTATATTTTTTAGAAGTAGACCTTTTGATTATTTGATGATGTAATGGTCCTAGAATGTAACCCTGTGCCTTCCACATTCGTCTGAACAAATTTATACTTTTTTAAAAGTAGATTTATGGTAACTAGTCCACAAAATTGATCCTTGAGGCTTCCATAATTCTCTGAGAGGGTTTCTATATTTTTTAGAAGTAGACCTTTTGATTATTTGATGATGTAATGGCCCTAGAATGTAACCCTGTGGCTTCCACATTCTTCTAAACGAATTTATACTTTTTTAAAAGTAGATTTATGGTAACTAGTCCACAAAATTGATCCTTGAGGCTTCTACAATTATCTGAAAGGGTTTATATATTTTTTTAAAGTAGACGTATTGATTATTTGATGACGTAATGGTCCTAGAATTTGACCCTGTGGCTTCCAAATTCCTCTGAACAAATTAATTCTTTTTTAAAAGTAGATTTATGGTAACTAGTCCACAAAATTGATCCTTGAGGCTTCCACATTTCTCTGAAAGGGTTTCTATATTTTTTAAAAGTAGACGTATTGATTATTCGATGACGTAATGGCCCTAGAATGTAACCCTGTGGCTTCCACATTCGTCTGAACTAATATATACATTTTTAAGGTATTGTTATTAATGGTATACACCTAAAATGGACCCTTGTGTCCTTAAGAGTCGGGTAGAAATGAATGGACTACTGCAGTTAAATGCCTGCTACAGAGGAAGAAAAAATCCTGAAGGCTACGAAACTGAATTAACGGGAGACGCAGGACGTCTTAATGGAATCCTTGAAATTTGGAGGCGGTGAAGGCCGTTTGGTTGTGACTGTCCTTCAGGTTTACGCAGAAGACATAGAAAAATGCGAACAAGGGGTAGCTCCGATGGTTAAGAGCAAACAACGTACTAAGTGGACGATCCACGGCCCGGTCCAGCTTTTCGTCATCCTGATCTGTCTATTATTCTTCACTTTTCTTATTTTATAAACCTGTACGGGTTTTTCTTCTACCTCCCTACGTACTCCTATATTTTTTTCCCCGCTCTCAGCTTCATCGCCATATTTGAATGAGCTGTTAACCTTGCCACGAGTAATGTGATGTTTGATGGATCGCAGGCTCTTGTACTCTTGTCGATGGCCTGGGTAATAAAATATCCATTCATCATAAAGTCCGTTTGCTGGTTGGGTTTTTATTTTAACAGTGAACCTCCTGCGGCCCCGGTGGTGAAGTAATCCCGATGTTCTTGGTAAAGTGATCAGTCAGTCAGTACTTGAGGAGTTTGTTGTTCGCGCGTAATTGCCCCCGCGTGGTCTTGGTTGCGGCGGTTGTTATATATTTTTTTTTCCCGCCTGTCTAACCCAACATTGCTTTGCCCTTGACTTTATGCGGTCTGACCATTCATTCCTAACCACCACATTCCAGGACCCTAGTGTCATTTCTTCCATCTCGAGCTCACTAACACGTTGGATTCCTGTCGTGGTCTTTGCAGTGGTCAAGACCAGTCGATCAACGATCCTTTGTTCGTCTTGAAGAGCCTGTATGAGATTAAATACGATTTTATTCCTGATTTTTCAGACCCATTGGACTTACGGCAGTGATTTGGACCTACAATGGACCCTTGAGGGTTCCACACTGCTCTTAAGACATGTCTACATTACTTTTTAAAGTATACTTGTTTCTTTATGATGACGAGATTGACCCTTGAGGCATCCACAATGCTCTGAAAGTGTTCATGTTCTTTTAATATTATACTTATTCCTTATTTGATAACGATATGAACCTAAAATGGGTCCTTGGGGTTCTTCCATTACCTTTTATGTAATTTATAGTGTTTTTTTTTAAAGAAAAATGGACATGTTGCTTTTTTGACAACAAGATGGTCTTAGAACTGATCCTTGAGGCTTCCTCATTACTCTGAACCAAATTATACATTTTTAAAAGTACACTTGTTGCTTTTTTGACAACATGAGGGTCGTAGAACTCATCCTTGAGGCTTCCTCATTCCTCTGAACCACATTATGCATTTTTAAAAGTACACTTGTTGCTTTTTTGACAACATGAGGGTCGTAGAACTCATCCTTGAGGCTTCCTCATTCCTCTGAACCACATTATACATTTTTAAAAGTACACTTGTTGCTTTTTTAACAACATGAGGGTCGTAGAACTCATCCTTGAGGCTTCCTCATTCCTCTGAACCACATTATACATTTTTAAAAGTACACTTGTTGCTTTTTTAACAACATGAGGGTCGTAGAACTCATCCTTGAGGCTTCCTCATTACTCTGAACCACATTATACGTTTTTTAAAAGTAGATTTGTTGCTTTTTTGACATCAAGATGGTCGTAGAACTGATCTTTGAGGCTTCCTCATTCCTCTGAACCAAATTATACGCTTTTAAAAAGTAGATTTGTTGCTTTTTTGACAACAAGATGGTCCTAGAACTGATCCTTGAGGCTTCCTCATTACTCTGAACCAAAATATACATTTTTAAAAGTAGACTTGGTGCTTTTTTGACATCAAGATGGTCGTAGAACTGATCCTTGAGGCTTCCTCATTACTCTGAACCACATTATACATTTTTAAAAGTAGACATGTATCTTTTTTGACAACATGATGGTCGTAGAACTGATCCTTGAGGCTTCCTCATTACTCTGAACCAAATCATACATTTTTAAAAGTAGACTTGTAGCTTTTTTGACAACAAGATGGTCGTAGAACTGATCCTTGAGGCTTCCTCATTACTCTGAACCAAATTATACATTTTTAAAAGTAGACTTGTAGCTTTTTTGACAACAAGATGGTCGTAGAACTGATCCTTGAGGCTTCCTCATTACTCTGAACCAAATCATACATTTTTAAAAGTAGACTTGTAGCTTTTTTGACAACAAGATGGTCGTAGAACTGATCCTTGAGGCTTCCTCATTACTCTGAACCAAATTATACATTTTTAAAAGTAGACTTGTAGCTTTTTTGACAACAAGATGGTCGTAGAACTGATCCTTGAGGCTTCCTCATTACTCTGAACCAAATCATACATTTTTAAAAGTAGACTTGTAGCTTTTTTGACAACAAGATGGTCGTAGAACTGATCCTTGAGGCTTCCTCATTACTCTGAACCAAATTATACATTTTTTAAAAGTAAACTTGCTGGTTTTATGATAGAGATATGTACCTTTGAGTCTTCGACATTGCTCTGCACGAATTTATTCCTTTATTGTAAGTAGGCTTGTTGGTTCTACGGCAGCGATATGGACCCGAATTGGAAGCTTGTGCCTTTCACGTTTTTCCTAATGATTTTATACATTTTTCAAAACTAGTCTTGTAGCATTTTTAAATACAAGATGGACGTAAAATAGTCCTAAAATAGGCCCTTGTGGTTTCTATACATTTATACATTTTTTAAAGCCAGACTTTATGGTTAGTTGATAACCAGATGATCCTGATCCTTGTGGCTTCTACAATCCTCTGAGTGAAATTGTTTGGTTTTAAAAAGAAGTTGCTTTTATGGTAGCGATATGAACCTAAAATGGACCCTTGTGGCTTCCTCATTCCTCTACACGAATTTATATATTTTTTAAAATGTACACTTGATGTTTTATGGTAGTGATATGGACATAAAGCGGTTCTAGAACTTACCCTTATGGCTTCCACATTGCATCGAACGGAAATATACGTTTTTGAATAGTTTTTTAAAATTAAAACAGGGACCTAAAATGGATCCTTGTGGCAGAGGCAGAATAATTGGGGCAGAATATTTTTATTTTAACCGAAATTTGCCCTCATGTACAGTATTTGCTCAGGGTTATGTGAGTGGTGTGTGTGTGGGAACCCTTTCGCCCTTGAGGGAAGCGGACAAGCATCATCAGCAGCAGCGGCGGCTGCACCAGCAACACCTGGCGGCCGTCGTCCGTTTCCCTCTACCTGCTGCTACCTGCGAGATTTGCCAGCATCTGGCTGAGATTTCCTGAGGGTTGCGTGGCGAATCAGTTCCTCCTCCTCCTCCGCCGCCGACTCCTTGATGATCTATCGACTTATTTATCTGAGGAACAAAAGACGACAGTCCGTGAAATCAAACCACACCACAACAATCCACCAGCACCTCAAAGAAGAAAAATTGAACCACTCTTCTTGACTCTGAAGCCACCTCTTCGTGTTTTCAGTCTCAGACAAGGAAGCGTGAAAATCTCCTTGGGTAGGGGGAGGTAAGAATCCAGCTGCTTGTCAATTATAATGGATATCCTCTGGATGTTAGTACGTCTATTTCGTTAAGGAATGCTCAGACTGTTCGAAACGTAGGTTTCCTTTCTGTTTCTTTCTTCCCATTCTCTTTGTCGAAATTTCATTCTTCACCTTCCTGCCTTCCTTTAATCCATTCCCTCTCTCCTTTTCTATTTTTTCCTCCTTTCATTTTGTTCTTATCATATTTATTTTATTTTCTTTCATTTTTCCCTTTATTTAGTTTCTTCTTTCTTTCATTCATTTTATTGTCTTTTCCATTCCATTCCGTTATCAACTTTATTTTCTTAGTTCTTTTTTTTACTTATTTCGTTCCTACTGTATCTATTTATTCTATCATTTTCGTTTACTATTTTGTTTCTCCTGTCTTTAATTCTTTCGTCTTTTCCTATATATATATATATATATATATATATATATATATATAGGAAAAGACGAAAGAATTAAAGACAGGAGAAACAAAATATATATATATATTGTAGAAAACTGTGGAACACCCGAGTAGGTTGGATGGAATTAGTCATCCCACGGGTGTAAAAGGTGACGTGAAACAAGAAGCCACTCACCATGGAACCGAACCCTTCACTCCGTTACGTCATAAGAGCATTTAGACTCCTGATTTTGCGCGACTTAAGCAAGATAAGAGGCCACTCACCGTGGAACTGAGTCCCCACTCCGTCCCACCACAGCAGGAAATCGTCGTAAGAGAATTTAAACCCCCTCATTTACAACGACTTAACTTTTGAAGGAGTTGAGATGTTTAATTGGATAAGTCAGCTTGTCTGTGTTTGTTACGACAGTTATTACCTCTTAAAGCTAAACGGAAGGCAAAAATATGGGGACGGGGAGGTCTTTAATAAAACCTTATAATACGACAGGAAGGAGAAAAAGATGAGAGCAGGATGCGAAAAGCTATTAAAACGTACACAGATAAAAAAAACACACGCACACACCAGAGGAGTAGCGCAGATTGTTCTCTCGACGGCGGCAGGTGGGTTAGGGAAATTTGCAACCTAATAATAATAAAAAAAAGAGAACTGGCCAAGGTCACGCTGCAAGGTGCAAGCAAGGTGGGGAGGATGCACCACCAGCTGCTTGACAGATTCACTGTGCAATTCATAAACTGCAAATTAGACCCCGACAGCTGGAGAATTAGGCCACAAATTAAAACTCTTCATTAATGAGAACAAAACAAGTGGAAAAAGGACGCCCACGGCAAGTGGCCGCCACTAAACGAGAACTGCAAGCTGATTCGTTGCTTGGAAATAAATAATAAGACCAAGAGGAACGTAATCTCAACAACAACAACACTCTGACGCGGCTCTAGAATAATGGGATCGAAGTCATAGAAAATATCGTAGACGGGAAAACACCTCGCGAATAAAAAAAAGAAGTGAGGACAGAGAGACAGTAGGAAAAGAAAAAAATACTAAATAAATAAGGAATCATTAAGAAACAACTAAAGACAACTAAATATGGAAATTAAGAAAATAAGGAATGGAAAAAGTAAAAAACAAAAAAAGTAAAAATAAAGATAGAAAAAGACGAAAGGAAAAAAAATAAAGAAAGGAGAAACAAAAAGAACGAAAATAGAAAAAATAAAGAATGTAGGAAAGGATGAAAGTTAAAAATTAAGAATAGAAATAAGTAAAAGAAGAAAATAAAGTTAAATAAAGAAGGAAATGGAAAAAGGCAAAAAATGAATGAAAGAAATAAGAAAGAAAAGAAAGAAGAAAATAAATATCCCACGGAAAAATAAAGGAAAAAAGTAAAGGAAAGAAAACAAAGAAGAAAATAAATATGATAAGAAAAATAAAGGAAAATCAAAAGATAAAAGACAAGAAAGAAATAGAAATGAAGCTAGGAATGGAATGAAAGGAAGCCAGGAACAAGAATAATGAAAGTACGAAATAAAAGACGAAGAAAAATATAAATAATTAAAGCATGAATGAATGAAAAAAAAGTGAACGAACAACTAAGGTAAGAGGAAATTAAAGGGAAAGAGAAAGAATTAAGGAAATACAGAAAGAAAATTGTAGGGGAAAATGAATTAAAATAAACAAGTAGAGAAACGAATGAAAGAAATAGAACGAAAGTCCGAAGAAATGAATAAATATCTAACCAAACTGAATTTATGAAGAAAGTAAGAAAGAAAAAACATATGGAGGGATGAAACAGGATATGAAATAAGGAAAGAATGAAAAGCAAAGGCGAGAGGAAGTAAAGAAAAAGAGATAAAAATATGGAAATGCTGAAAGAAAAAAGGAATTAAAGAAACAAGTAGAGAAACGAATGAAAGAAATAGAACGAAAGTCCGAAGAAATGAATAAATATCTAACAAACAGAATTTATGAAGTAAATAAGAAAGAAAAAAAACATATGGAGGGAAATAAGAAAAGAATGAAAAGCAAAGGCAAGAGGAAGTAAAGAAAAAGAGATAAAAATATGGAAATGCTGAAAGAAAAAAGGAATTAAAGGAACAAGTAGAGAAACGAATGAAAGAAATAGAAGGAAAGTCCGAAGAAATGAATAAATATCTAACAAAACGAATTTATGAAGTAAGTAAGAAAGAAAAAAACATATGGAGGGAAATAAGAAAAGAATGAAAAGCAAAAGTAAAGAAAAGGAGATAAAAATATGGAATTGCTGAAAGAAAAAAGGAATTAAAGGAACAAGTAGAGAAACGAATGAAAGAAATAGAACGAAAGTCCGAAGAAATGAATAATTATCTAACAAACAGAATTTATGAAGTAAGTAAGGAAGAGAAAAACATATGGAGGGAAATAAGAAAAGAATGAAAAGCAAAAGTAAAGAAAAGGAGATAAAAATATGGAATTGCTGAAAGAAAAAAGGAATTAAAGGAACAAGTAGAGAAACGAATGAAAGAAATAGAACGAAAGTCCGAAGAAATGAATAATTATCTAACAAACAGAATTTATGAAGTAAGTAAGGAAGAGAAAAACATATGGAGGGAAATAAGAAAAGAATGAAAAGCAAAAGTAAAGAAAAGGAGATAAAAATATGGAAATGCTGAAAGAAAAAAGGAATTAAAGAAACAAGTAGAGAAACGAATGAAAGAAAGTCTGAAGAAATGAATAAATATCTAACAAACCGAATTTATGAAGTAAGAAAGAAAGAAAAAAAACATATGAGGGAAATAAGAAAAGAATGAAAAGCAAAGGCGAGAAGAAGTAAAGAAAATGAGATAAAAATATGGAAATGCTTGAAAGAAAATCGTAGAAGAAAAAAGGAATTAAAGAAACAAGAAGTTAAAATAATAACGGAAAGGAAGAAGAAAAAGAAACGAAATTATGGGAGAATGGTGAAGGTAAATATAAAATAAAGAAGATGGAAAAGGTATTCAATTGGAAACTGCATCAGCGATAACGGAAGATAAAACGTCCTCACAGAAGTGACGTAACGAAGAGATTCCTTGGCCCGAAGTCGTGTCGCGTTGCAGATGGCGCCTTAGCAACCTGCAGCAAGCAACAGCTGGCTGCCTGCGCGTTCGTTCTGTGTGCATAATCCACGAAATTGCAAGCAGCGCGACGGTCGTCGTCGTGTTGCACGAAGCAGCAGACTTCCTGTTAACGGTAAGGCTCGTCATCTCGTCAGGTTATGTCGGCACACAGGGACAACTACCTCAGGCATACACCTGACGTCATCACGTGACGTCACGCCTCGAAAATCGAATGGTCACTTTCATCACATCTTCCTTCCTTTCTGACGTCCCCCAGGATTCATCTGTCCTAAACACCATGTCTCGTAGGCGATCGACACGACTTTGCGAACCACTGTCTCCTTTGTTGAAGGACCCTCCGGTCCGCCGGATCTAAAATTAAAGACACGACGACCGTGCAAGCAAAAAAAACGGCACACTGTTAAACAAACAGAAAGAAAAAGAGGAGATACGAATAAGGCAGGAAAAAGCAGGAAAATAAAATATATATATATAAAGGAAAGAAGATAAAGTCAGCACAGAGGAAAGTAGGGAAGAAAGAAAAATAGACAAGATATTAACTTAGGAAACAGAGAAAGAAAATAGAAAGATGTCAGAACTGAAAGAAAACAGGGGGAAAAATATAAAGGGAAAAAGAAATAAAAAATCATAAAATATGTAGGAAAAAAGGAGAAGGGAAGGAAGAAATGAAAGAAAGTAAAGAAAGAACTAATGAATTGACGAGAAAAATGATTGAATTAAATAGGGAAGGAACAAAATAAAGTAAAAGAAATTGAGACGTAAAAAATAGAGAATGAAGTAAGGGATGGAACAAAGGATAAATGAAAGAAATAAGAAACAAAGTAAAGGAATATAATGATGTAAGGATACTCAAAAATAAAGAAGGAAGGGCAGAGAGAATAAAGGAAAGAAAAGAAATAACTAAGGAAATGAAAAAATGTATAACTGAAAGAAAGAAAGAAGAAACGAAATAAAGGCAAAGAAATACAGAAAAAAAAACAAATAAAAAGAGATGAAAATTAGGGAAAATAAGAGAGAATAAATTAATTAAATGAGAAAAAATAAAGGAATAGAAATAAAGAAGTAAAGGGAAAAGGTGTAAGGAAACAGAGAAAGGAAAAAAACTGCAGGAAGAAAGACAAAATAAAACAAACAAAAATTTTAGAAAGGACAAATAAAATGCAGAAGGGAAGAAACAAAGAAAACGAAACACTGAATGAAAGAAAATGAATAAAAGGAAAAATAATAAAGTAATCCAAGCAGGAAAACATAATAAAATAGAGTAAATAAAATAATTTAAATAGGATTAAGATAAAGGTACAAGATAAAAAAAATTAAAGGTTGGGAGAAAATAAAGACAGTAAAAAAACAGAAAATCGGGAAAAAAATAAAAGAAAGAATGCGAAAAACAAAGAAACAAATACGAAAATAAAACAAATGAAACTGGAAGAATTGTAGGACTGAAAGAAATGAGAAATTAAAGAAATGCAGAAAGAGAAAGAAACAAATAATATTAAAGAGAGAAGTAAGAAAACAAGGAAACATATATTTAAAAAAGAAAGAAAAGGAAAGAATAAAAAAGAAAAAAAACACGAAAAAAAATACAGGAATGGCGGAAAAAATGCAGAAGGGAATGAAGAGAGTAAGGAAAAAACAGAGAAGATAGAAAGAGAAAAATTAACAAATAAGATCATAAAGAAAGGCAGAACTGTAAGAATGAGAGAAATTAAAATTTCAATAATAAGGCAGAAACAAAAAATAAATAAAGAAAAGAGAATTAACCACGCTGAAGCTTGACGATGGTCGATATTGACAGGCAGTCATGGCCACCATTAGCATAAGATCCTCCTGACTTAACGGGAAGAGCCATCAGTCTCCTCCACCTCTTACAGTGTCATCGACGACGACGTTGCGTAGGAGCCTCACGGGACAAAGAGACGCCCCCATTCATGGGGGTCACCACAAAGGACTCGCTACCCTTTGCTTAAAGCCGTAAGACCTGCGCGTGTATTCTCCAGAGACTGGTTTAAGTGAATGGGCGGTTGTGAAGCAGCAGCAGGAGCATCTTTGGCGAGGCAGCTGTGACGTCACATTCCATTGACCCTGGGGACAGACTCACGATTTTCACAGGAAATTATGACAGCTGTTACATATTCCTCCTCCTCTTGGCGGTACAGATGCGCAAGATGTCGGGGTATTTCAATGATTTATTAAAAACATGTCGTGGCCATTAGTAAAAGAAAAAACCCCCAAATTTTCCAATTTTAAAGGCCTCGGGAAAAGGTTCTGTGGAATGGAAACCACGAAATTTTGGCACCTCTTTTCAGTTTTTCGCTGATAGAAAATGAATGAAGCGTTTTATCGAAACTAATGTTCAGTGATGAATTGTAGAGGATAAAATTCTGCATGGAATGGTGGACTTGAGGACGAAACTAGGTCGACTAAAGTGGTAGAAACCCTTCGTCAAAGTTACGACATTTTTCGTCATTTCCGAAGAGAATGCATTTAGTCGTATTTCTAGCGCTGATATCTCCAAAATGGCCGCCGGTAGAGTAATTTATCAAGGGAGAAAAGTTTTAGAGAATTTAATTCTCTTTGCAACGCAGGGTCTGATTTAAACAATCCGTTGAGAATTCCCGGAAATACACGCACATGTTGCTGTCTGTGCACGGCTGATATCATGGCGCTGAGGACGGTGGGAGTGACGTCACGGTGTCGTACAGAGGATATCAAAATGTTTAAGAGTGTTGTTTCTTCTAAGAGTAAAAAAAATGAGTCCAGCGTTTCAAAGAGTATCTATGTGCCCACCGATACTCTTATTTTTTTTCAAGGAAGAAACAATAGCCAATAAGAGTAAATTAAACCCTCCGAACCAAAGGAGCGTTGCTTTTCGTCACTCGTACAACCCAAAAAAAAAGTTTCAACCATTACAGTAAATAAAACCTAATATATTTAAATGATTCTGTGAAATAAATGTCAAACGATGACGATATTTATACTGTAGTAAATAGAATTGTTTGAAGTTAATGGTCTTAAACAAACACGACATTTGTGCCTCTTCTCCAGTTTTTCGCTAATAGCAAGGGAACGAAGCGTTCTACTGAAAATAACGTTCAGTGATGAATTGTGGAAGATAAAATTCTGCATGGAATGGTGGACTTGAGAACGAAATTCGGTTGACGGAAGTGGTAGAAACCCTTCGTCAAAGTTACGACAGTGTGACGTCATAGCCGAAGCGAATGCAGTTTGTCGTATTTCTAGGGCTGATATCTCCAAAATGGCCGCTTGTAGCCTAATTTATCAAGGAAGGCAAGTTGTAGAAAATTTAATTTTCTTTTGAACTCATGATCTTGTTTTAAAATCCCATTGAAAATGGCCGAAAAATACACACACGTCGCTGTCTGTGCACAGGCTGATGTCGTGGCGCTGAGGATTGTGGGAGTGACGTCACGGCCTCGTGGCAGAGGATACTAAAGTGTCTAATAGTAATGTTTCTTCTAAGAGTAAAGAAAAAATGTAGTCCAGCGTTACAAAGAGTATCTATATGCCCAGAAATACTCTTTTACAATGCAAGAAAGAGTAGTTAATAAGAGTAAATAAAAACCTCCGAACCAAAGGAGCGTAGCTTTTTTCCTTTATGCATTCGTCATTCGTACCAACCAAAAAAAAAAGTTTCAACCTTTACAGTAAATAAAACCTAATATATTTGAATGATTCTGCTAAATAAATGCCAAACGATGACGATATTTATACTGTAATAAATAGAATTTTTTTGAAACTAAAGACAGTGTTCCGGCAAGAAGTGTATGATTACATCCCCCATTATTAGTGGGGGACGGGGGCTTTTCGCCGGTTCTGTCTGAATGTTCGTTAAGGACCTCATAAACGGGTATATGGCAAAACAAACCGTTCATTATTTGAATTACCTGTGGTTTCAATACGATAACAGTGTTCCGGTAAGAAGTGTTTGATTACAAAACAGAAGAATGATTCGATTTACTTATTCCGTTAGTCTCCCCGAATAATTAAGGAATTAGGATGAGTCATTATATAACATTACAATATAATTACATAAAAACATTAGTTATTATGTTATCCCTTGTGTCTCTCAGACACGTTCAAGATGACATCAGAGTTGGGTGTAGAAGGGGAAAAAATGAATCTAACGTCCATTAACTGAATTATCGCAGTGAAATATATATATATATTGTAGTAAACCTATTATGTATCTACAATTTTAAATGTCGTGCCCCCACATTGGGCGCCAATTTGTAATAAATACAAATAAATTAAAATTCATTTAATTTAATATAAGAAAGCCCCCACGTTGGGCGCCAATTTGTAGTAAATTAATTTTATATATATATATATAATTTTTATATGTCGTGCCCCCACGTTGGGCGCCAATTTGTAATAAATACAAATAAATTACTGTTTTTCAATTTAATTTAATATAAGAAAGCCCCCACGTTGGGCGCCAATTTGTAGTAAACTAATTATATATCTACAATTTCTTATATGTCGTGCCTCCACGTTGGGCGCCAATTTGTAATAAATACAAATAAATTACTGTTTTTCAATTTAATTTAATTTAATATAAGAAAGCCCCCACGTTGGGCGCCAATTTGTAGTAAACCTATTATATATCTACAATTTTTTTGTGTCGTGACCCCTCGTTGGGCGCCAATTTTGTAATAAACACAAATAAATTACTGTTTTTCAATTTAATTTAATATAAGAAAGCCCCCACGTTGGGCGCCAATTTGTAGTAAACTAATTATATATCTACAATTTCTTATATGTCGTGCCTCCACGTTGGGCGCCAATTTTGTAATAAATACAAATAAATTACTGTCTTGCAATTTAATTTAATATAAGAAAGCCCCCACGTTGGGCGCCAATTTGTAGTAAATTAATTATATATATATATATAATATTTATATGTCGTGCCCCCACGTTGGGCGCCAATTTGTAGTAAGCCTATTATATATCCACAATTTTTTATATGTCGTGCGTCCACGTTGGGCGCCAATTTTGTAATAAACACAAATTAAACTACAATTATTATTTGTGTTCACCATAAATTGACCTCGAACGTGAGGCAAAACATATAAATAAATTGTAGTTTAATTTGTGTTTACTACAATATATATATATATATATATATATATATATATACTTGAACACTCAACAACGGCTTTTCTATCGAGAACGGTGTTCCGGTAAGAAGTGTTTGATTACGAAATACATCAATACCGTTGTTTGTTTTTAATCAGTTCCATCCTCAAAGCTCATTCACGGTCTCGTCTATGGGTAAAGCAGGAGAAAAAGAAACCTGTCGCTCATTGTTTGAATTATCAGGGTGAAATAGATATATTTTTTTAAAACACTCACCAATGGTTTCAAAGCAATAAAAGTGTTCCGGTAGGAAGTGTTTGATTATAAAACATTAGAATGTAGTCCAGTAATATCGGGACGTTGAAGACCTCATGAGGAACGAGGGTCCGCGTGTAACCAGAGGGGCCGTAGTCTTCGCGGATTCTGACCCAGGAAGCGACGTTCTGCTGCTGCTGCTGTTGTGGATGTTGCCGACTGTAATCTGTGTCCGCACCTGACGCCTGCGAAGCTGCCAGCTCATGGCATCTGCGTGCCTCGGAGGCTTCCCTCGTGTCCTTTTTCTTTTTTTATTACTAAATCTTATTCTTTTCTTCGCAGATTGCAGCAGCGGCAGACCAACAACAGCTGTTGCGTCGGTGCTGCGAGGGACCAACGCGTCACACGTGAAGGTCCTCGTAGGTGCGGACGAGGGTTGTTGTTGCTGGCACCAGGACAAGTGTTTCACTAAGAGTTTACAATTCCAAAGGAACAACCACTCATTGATATACGAGAGGAAGAACAGGGAGCCTGGGGCAAGAGGAAACTGTGAAAGCAGAGAAAGAATGACCAATAAAGGACCTTCTACAAATCCTAGGGCTCATGAGAAGGTCATGTGAAGAACGTCCAGAGGTAAAGTCGGCTCAAGACGCCATTCATTACCAGAGGACGGAGGAGATCTCGCAACAACGCTTCTAGTGTATTTTTATATCAGCCCAAGGAATCAGAAACGGCGCATTTATATATATATATATATATATATATATATATATATATATATATATATATATTTGAATTGTCTACATGTTGCGGCCATTACTGGAAAACAAAAACGGGCAAGTCTTTCAATTCCAAAAACTGGAAAACGTTATGTCGCTCTAAAACCAACGCCACTTGTCAGTTTTTCGCTGATAACAAAAGAATGAAGCGTTCTATCGAAAACAACGTCCAGTGATAAATTGTAGAGGATAAAATTCTGCATGTAATGGTGGCCCCGAGGACGAAACACGGTCGAGGGAAGTGGTAGAAATCCTCCGTCAAAGTTACGACAGTGTGACGTCATTTTCAGAGAGACCGCAGTTTGTCCTGTTTATAGCGCTGATATCTCCAAAATGGCCGCCAGTAGAGTAATTTGTCACGGAATAAAAGTATTAGAGAATTTAATTCTCTTTCCAACGCATGATCTAGTTTTAAGAATCCGTTGAGAATGTCCGAAAATACAAACACATGTGTCTGTCTGTGCACAGGCTGACATCATGGCGCTCAGGATGATGGGAGTGACGTCACGGTCGTGTGGCAATGGATATTACAATATTTAACATTATTGATTTTTTCTCATAGTAAGAGACAGACCAGCGGTGCAAAGAGCATCTATCAAGATTCATCACGTGGATGAACAGAGGCGTGACTAGGGGAGGTGAAAAGTTTGCGTAGCATAAAATCCACAAAAAATTTGGCACCTCTTCTCAGATTTTCGCTGATAGCAAAAGAATGAAGCGTTCTATCGAAAATAATGTCCAGCGATAAATTGTAGAGAATAAAATTATGCATAGAATGGTGGCCTTGAGTTCTAAATTCTGTCTGAGGAAGTGGTAGAAATCCTTCGTCAAAGTTACGACATTATGACGTTATATTGGAAAAGACCGCATTTTGTCCTGTTTCTAGCGCTGATATCTCCAAAATGGCCGCCATTGACGTAATTTGTCAAGGAATAAAAGTTTTAGAGAATTTAATTCTCTTTCCAACGCTGTATCAGGTTTTAAAATTACATTGAAAATGGCCGAAAAATACAAACACTCGCATGTCGCTGTCTGTGCACAGGCTGATGTCATGGCGCTGAGGACGATGGGAGTGACGTCACGGTCTCGTGGCGGAGGATTTCAAAGTGTCTAAGAGAGTTTCTTTTTTCTAAGAGGAAGAAACAGTCCAGCGGTGCAAAGAGTATCTATATTCTTTTGCAAGGAAGAGAAACACACCAGTTTTGTCATTATTTCTTGTGCTGATATCATCCAAAATGGCCGCCGGTATAGTAATTCGTCAAGGAATAAATGTTTCCAACGCATGATCTGGTTTTAACAGCCGATTGAGAATGGCAGACAAACACACACACACAAATATTTTATTTTATTTCTGAAGCTACTCAAACGTTTCTAGTTTCTTCGGGAGCGGGGGGCGAGATTCTTTGGGTTTTTCTTCTTCAAGAAAAATCAATTTGGGCCATCACTGGAGGTTAAGTTTGTCACCCTGCTTTGATTTTTGAATCGTTTAATAATTTATTATTATGTAGGGTTTGATTTAAATTTATTTTCTTATCCCTCCATTAGTCCTCGTATTTGGATTCACAGAAGTTAACATAAAAAAAATATATGAGGAACTTCAAATTTAACCGGGCCAACATGAGTCAAAGAACTATTCAGTAATAATAATAAAAAAAATTATTTAAGAGCGCTAAGGGTATAAATAATATTTTTAAGTAATATCAGCCCCCCCCCTCCTCTCACCCCACGAATTTCAATCAAATCGTGGAAATTATTATTTTACCGTAATGGTGGTGGTGATGGTAAACTTCCACCTGAAATAATTTTTATTTTATCTTTGGAAATGATGAGGTAGTGAGAGACTCTTTGGTTTTTAGAGGATTACTGGATTCTCTTTGTTTTTTTCCTGGGAAACGTTTTTATTAGTTAAAGGGGGGGAAAAGAAATCGGCTCGAGGTTCCTTCTAGAATTTATAATAATATAAACGGGGTGGGGGCGATGATTTTGTTCTTTTCTCCCCGCAGGACGACCTCCTTGTCTCTCGTCATCACCGCTAGTGGCGCTCTTGCCACTTCTGCAGTTGTTGTAAAGGAATGCGATGTTTTTCCTCCTCGGAATGGAAAATGGGGGAGGGGGTAGGAATGTCTCTAATTATAGGTCCAAGACAAAGTACACACTCAAAGGGTGCAAAACTAGAACAACAACATGCTGCCAGAAGGAAACGTGGCCGTTGGAGGGTTTGAAACGTTAAGGAACTTCGCGACGCTGCGGGGAAGAACTCAAAAGAAGTTTCTTTTAAGGGAAAAACAATAATCCCCTAGTAGCTATATACAACCGTCCGCGAAACTTTGTAAATGTTGTGGCCATTAGTGGAGGAGGAGGGGAAAAAACACCACAACACCAACAAGTTTTACAAAGACCACGTGTAGAGGCCACGATATTTCCGCCTCTTTTATCAGTTTTCCGCTGATAACTACATAATGAAGCGTTCTATTGAAAATAATGTTCAGTGATAAATTGTAGAGGATAAAATTCTGCATGGAATGGTGGACTCGAGGACGAAATTCAGTCGAGGGAAGTGGTAGAAATCCTTCGTCAAAGTTACGACATTGTAACGTCATTGCCGAAGAGACCGCAGTTTGTCGTATTTCTAGCGCTGATATCTCCAAAATGGCCGCCAGTACAGTAATTTGTCACGGAATAAAAGTTTTAGAGAATTTAATTCTGTTTCCAACGCATGATCTGGTTTTAAAAAAATCCATAGCGAATGGCCGAAAAATACACACACACATGTCGCTGTCTGTGCACGAGCTCATGTGATGGCGCTGAGGACGATGGGAGTGACGTCACGGTCGTGTGACAGAGGATATTTAAATATTTAAGATTATTTTCGCAAAGGAAGAAACAGACCAGTGGTGCAAAGAGTATCTATCAAGATTCATCACGCGGATGAACAGAGGCGTCACTAGGGGCGGTGAAAAGTTTGCGTAGCATAAAATCCACAAAAAATTTGGCACCTCTTTTCAGATTTTTGCTGATAGCAGAAGAATGAAGCGTTCAATCGAAAATAATTTCCGGTGATAAATTGTAGAGGATAAAATTCTGCGTGGAATGGTGGACTCGAGGACGACATTTGGTTTGACGATGCGGTAGAAATCCTTCGTCAAAGTTACGGTAGTGTGACGTCATTGCCGAAGAGACCGCAGTTTGTCGTATTTCTAGCGCTGATATCTCCAAAATGGCCGCCAGTTAAGTAATTTGTCAAGGGATAAAAGTTTTAGAGAATTTAATTCTGTTTCCAAAGCATTTACTTGATCTAAAAACAAATCCGTCAATATCAATATGTAGTATTTAATTTGCAAAAATAAATGGTTGGTTCAAGGTTGGAAACATTCATCATTCAATTATTAGACTGCTGTACATTTATGATTTGAATTAAAAAAATATCATAAAGTTCTTCTTTATTTTACAGTTTACTGTTCATTACTAATATTTTAAAGATATAAATTTTTTTGGTTTTAAATATTATTATATTTCTTTGTTCCTTGACACCAGTTATTGTTGTTTTCTTTTGTTAATTATTAGAAATGTTTGTATTGTTCCCTTTAACCTCTTGGGGATGTTTACATGGTTTTTTATGTGACAAGATTTGTTTATAGTGTTATATATAATAAGTACATTGTATAGTAAGTAAGAAGGAAACTAATATGAATGAGTTTTGTTGAAGATGACCTGAGAAACATCACCTCTACTACCCTGATAAAAATACAGAAAGGTGTGTGGTTTTTTTAATTGAATTAAATAAGTATATAAATTTGTGAGTTTAAATATTACTGTATTTCTTTCCTGCTTATGAGGAATCATATTGTAATATTTCCCCCCCCCCCCTTTTTATTTATTGATTTATTTATTTCATCTACAAATGTGCAGTTTTCCCCTGGTGGTAGAAATTACAATTAAATTACAAATGTAATAAGGGAAGTTAGAATGAGAGAAAAATAGAGTAAATTAACACAATTATTATAACATGTAATAGAATAAATTAACATAATGTTTATAACACATGTAAGCTTGGTTTTTGGGAAATTAATACAACTATAAGTACATTATATCAATTAAAGGTGAATTTTTGAAAAAAGTTAAAAGAAGGAATTAATATTGTACTGACCTTTGAAAATAATAAGGGTGGAAAGATGTATCAAAAATAGTGGTTATCCAACTACTCAACTACCCAAGGAAACCAGGAAAGTTTCCATTGTTATTTACTAGAGAGTAAATAAAGTCCTGCAGGTACAGTCTTGGATGTATTCTTCATAAGCTCAAAAGTTTGTATTGTTGCCTTAACCTCTTGGTGATTGTTGCATGAGTTTTTAGGATACAAGGTTTGTTTACAGTGTTTTACATAATAAGTAAATAGTACAGTAAGACAGAAGGAACTAATATGAATGAGATTGATGAAGGTTACCTCAGAAAGAAAACCCTGATGAAATTCCAGAAAAGGATGGTGGGGTGGGGGTTGAATGAAACACTTAAAAAATGTCTCTTTATAATGCACCTTAACTTATTTAATTTAATTCTTATTAATAGAAAAAAACAAACCAGATGTAAAGCAAAGTATCATTTATGAGAGTCTCAGTACCCACCAGGAGAACCCAACACTGTTATAATAATAGATGTAAAGGTATTAAATCATATTTTTGAGTGAGTTCATAAATACAAGAATGTGCAAGGACTTCCGGTAAGTAATTAGCAGCCAAGTGTGTGTGTGTGTGTGTGAGTGTGTGTGTCGTTAAGTGTCGTTGATTTAAATTAATGAGTAAGTCGTTAGATCTTTGTACCACTTAACAGGAATGTGCAGATTTTATAATTAGCAGTGGTAATGGGGTTGCGTCTCCTCTCTCGCCAGGCGAGACACGTTTCGAAATCTATTTTCAGTACCAAATGCCCCGACAAAGGAATGCTGCGTCCCCACAGCAAACTCCTCTACCGTACCCAATGCCCGACCCACCTGATGGTGGTTTTTCTAGGGTTTTCCCTGCATTTCTTCAGGCGAATGCCAGGTAGGATCCTTAAAATAGAGCCCGGGGGGTCCTATTTAACCCTTGGCGACCTTCCTCTACCCTTCCGCATCCCCCATTTCAAATCCCTTCCTATGCTATTAAAGGGGAGTTGCCACCATGTGGATTAGCCTCATGTAGCCTCCTGTTACCCTAAAAAAAGCGTGTAATTCCTTAGATTAATTACCGAAATGTAGGTCTATTAAGGATCCTTGAGGCACACTTCGAATGAGTTCAATTTAGTAGCGTTTCAGCCCAGCAGATGAGGGGCTTCTTTTTCGGGTTCGTTGAAAATTAACCTTCTGGCATGTGTGTGTGTGACGTCGTGGATTACCCTCATGTAGCCTGGTACCCTAAAAAAGAAGCAAACTATGGTGATTGAGTAGGTCTGCGAGGGATGTTCTCTCGCAGGCAGAACCTTGTAGGAGACATACGAAGGGACTACCTTTGGGGATGCCTCATCCTCTCCGTTTTTGAACTAAGGTTCCCACAAGCAGAGGCACCTCGGCCTGTTCAGAGAGGTGTATGTTCCGGGGTCACGGACCTTGGGGCATACGGTAAGAGTTGTCCGCTATTCCCATTGGAATAGTCAGCCAGCTGCCTCCTAAACTGGTCGAGGCACGGAGAAGGGAATGCTGCGTCCCCACAGCAAACTCCACTCCCGCTATCGGAAGGGCGTGGGACAAGTACCCAATACCCGACCTACCTGATCCATGTTTTTCTAGGGTTTTCCCCTGCATTACTTTTAGGCTAATTTGCCGGGTAAGATCCTTAAAATATAGCCCGGGGGCCCCTAGTTAACCATTGGCTACCTTCCTCTACCCTTCCGCACCCTCCCTTTCTATTCCCTTGTTATGCTATTAAAGAGGAGTTGCCACCATGTGGATTACCCTCATGTAGCCTGTTACCCTAAAAAAATGAAATCACAAATTCCTCAAGACAGTCTGCATTACTCCAACATAATAATATAGATACTCTTTAAAATGCTGTAATCTTTCTTCCTCTTTGCCAAAACAATACTCTTAGACACTTTACTATCCACTGCGCAAGGCCGTGACGTCACTCCCATCATCCTCAGCGCCATGACATCAGCCTGTGCACAGACAGCTACATTTGTGCCTATTTTCGGCCATTTTCAATGGATATTTTAAAGCCAGATCATGCGTTGGAAAGAGAATTAAATTCTCTACAACTTTTCTTCTCTGACAAATTACTCTACTGGCGGCCATTTTGGAGATATCAGCGCTTGAAACACGACAAACTGCAGTCTCTTCGGCAATGACGTCACACTGCCGTAACTTTGACTGAGGATTTGTACCACTTCCTTGGACCCAATTCCGTCCTCGAGTCCACCAATCCATGCAGAATTTTGTTCTCTACAATTTATTACTGAACAATATTTTCAATACAACGCTTCATTCTTTTGTTATTAACGAAAAACGGTAAACAGGCGCCTCAGAAACTCTTACGGAGCGCTTTCGAATTGGAAAACTTGATCGTTTCTTTTTCTAATGGCCACTACGTTCACAAGTTAAGGGGAAAAAATAATAAAATACCTGACCCTTTGCTTGCTGAGGCCTTTTTATTCGTCGTAGCTACTGCTCTACGTTATATTCACACGTGTATTCTGTTACATATAAGAAAGTCCGCTTGTGCCCTGCTGGAAGGCGTCCTCCATTTTCTAGAGTTGTTTGGTTGCTGATGGTCTGAGAGCTGAGGTTCATTGAGAATCTTCCCGGCTTTGGAAGGAAGGAGGTGAAGGTGATAAGAAAGTGGGAGGTTCACTTCGCGACCCGGAACCACCAGCACAAGAAAAGGGAAGACGCTATCGCGGAGACAAGACAGTGGTTTTAAGGAACGCATCCTGCAAAAAAAACAAAACAAGAAGACGGATCTGGCCCCCGTGGATTCTCCAGTAGGGTAAAGGAAGGAGAATTCATTCATCAGAGGTTGAAAACTCCCCCTTGAAACATCAACAGGAAGTCGCAACCCGGAACCAGCAACGTCGGTCCTATCTTCCTGATTTCCTGTTAAAAGGAGTGACGGTGGTTCTTCCTCCGCGTCTACAGACGTTGTATCCTTGAACTCTTTGAATCCTCACGGTCTTACTCCCTGGTAAACATTACACTTAAAGACAAACGAGGTCGCAGGAAGACAATATTATTATTATTTATATGTTGCAGTCACAGCGTCAGTTTCCTTTATAGGTTAGGTGCGTGGCCTTGCCCGGGTTGTCATATTTCAACTCAGCGACATCCATAACCACCGGATTCGACTCGAATCTCGGTTGTACATTAAAAAAAAATTCTTTATGAGTCACATTCACCCCGAAAAATATTTATTCGAAGCATATATCGACAGGTTAATATTTTTAAATTTTTCAACCCCCGCCCACACTCCCCCTAGACCCTTCTACCACCTCGTCCGCCTCCACACGTTGCCCAGATTGTCAAAATTCAACTCGGCGACGTCCATAACCCCTGGATTCGACTCTAATCTCGGTTGTATTCGCGATATATTTTTTTTGTAACGCCCCGCCACATCCACCCCTCTCTAAGGATGCTCCTTTCCCATGCTGTAAAGGGGGAAGGGGGGTGGTTGATATTATACACACATATAACATCGGTAGAAACACCATATAACTCTCTTTGACCCCCCCCCTAAAAATATTTATCTGACTCAAATATCGCCTGTTTTAGCACGTTTGACAATTTCCACCCCTGACTCCTAGGGGCGGTAGACGTTTCTCACCCCCACAGCGTTTGTTTCCTGGTAGCAAGGAACACGTGTAGGAAATTTGGTGAAAATTTGCCCCACGTACAGGGCAATTTTAATTTATTATAAGACAGAAACGTTGCTTATCGTCACAATCTGCATAGAAGAAACTCAAAAAAAGAAGAAAAATAATCTTTTGCAACGTTACCAACACCTCTCGCTCTCTCTCTCTCTCTCTCCCCCTCTCTCCCCCTCTCTCCCCCTCTCTCCCCCTCTCTCCCCCTCTCTCCCCCTCTCTCCCCCTCTCTCCCCCTCTCTCCCCCTCTCTCCCCCTCTCCCCCCTCTCCCCCCTCTCCCCCCTCTCCCCCCTCTCCCCCCTCTCCCCCTCTCCCTCCCTCTCTCCCTCCCTCTCTCCCTCCCTCTCTCCCTCCCTCTCTCCCTCCCTCTCTCCCTCCCTCTCTCCCTCCCTCTCTCCCTCCCTCTCTCCCTCCCTCTCTCCCTCCCTCTCTCCCTCCCTCTCTCCCTCCCTCCCTCTCTCCCTCCCTCCCTCTCTCCCTCCCTCTCCCCCCCCCCTCTCTCTCTCTCTCTCTCTCTCTCTCTCTCTGTTCACACATAAATATGTAACTATTAAAATATTAGCGATGGCGACCCTGCTTTGGTCTGTGTGTGTGTGTGTGTGTGTGTGTATTATAATCAATAAAACTACAGCGATAAAAGTCGACTTTAGTAGCGCGCGGTGACGTCACGCCGGCTCCAAAGCCAACCGAAGGAAATATATCATCCAATGGACGTGAAAATATATATATGTGTGTGGCTTAAATCAAGTAATTATAAATTAAATTAATTAACGACCCATTTTGAGACCAATTTAAAAAATATATATATATTTTATTTCACACTTTCACTAAAGACGTATTTTTTTGGTCCTTTAATCAGGGGGTTTCAATAAGGTTGTTACAAAATTTAATTTAATAACAATTATTTACCCCAAAAATTAGAAATTAAATATGAACGTAGTTTTGTTTAATCCCAAATTAAAAATTACATATTTATTCTGAGTATTTAATAAAATTACATTAAAATAATTATAAAATGAAGGTTAGGGAATTTGAAGAATCGAATAAATCGTTTTAGAATGTCTGTAAAGGGTCGTTGATTTGTTTTAATTTATAATATGACGTAGAGATATCGTTAATAAAAGAAATGATAATAACTTTTATAATTATATCCGATTTTTTTTAAAAAGATTATTAAAATTTTTCATAATAAGTCTGCGATGTAATCGATATCGAAACGAGTCGATAATTTCTTTGTAGGTCGATGTCGTAATGAAATTGAATTTTGACCAGCGATGAGACGCGCCTTGTGACGTAAGGAATGGTAGTGGTGCTCTTCCACGTACATGAAGCCATAGCGCTCGCCGCGGCGGAGGTGAGGAAGGACGTTCACCTCGCGACTTAACTGTCTTGCGACTCCGTCGGGGGTCGATCCAAGGGAACTCCGTTACTCCTTCACACACACACACAGAGACACAGACGGACAGACACAAAGGGGCCGAAAACACAAGAGACCGGTCAAGAAAGGAGCGCCACAGTCTTTGGGAGAAAATCGCCATGAAGTTTTTGCTTAACGGTTGCACTCGGTCGTTGTTCTCCTCGGTCTCGGGAGAAGCTTTGCAGGGGACGATCCTTGATGCCACGAAAATTAAATCTTGTTGAGGTGAAACGTCCTTTTTGGACATGTGAAGGGTTTTAACAAGGGGAAGTGACGTCACAGGGTCAGTCTGTGAGAGTAGACGCGACGTCCACCAACGTGCTTCACCGTCAAGTAGCCCGGCGTTTATGAAGAGTAAGACAGAGCCGAGGAGGAGGGTCTCGGAAATCTACCGTCGCGGGGTTTCGCACGACGTGCACGAGACGTCTACGGTCAGTTTTTTGTGGCTTGATACTGAAGGTGAATAACTACGCTGCCTACTCGCAACGTCCAAGTAAAAAAAAAAAGATCCTAGTAATGTCTGACGGAAGATTGACAGTGTGACAGTTGCCCAGCTAAGCCAATGACTCAAATGGCGTGTAACAGCAAGGAGAAAGAAAGGAAAACATTAGAAAGAAATCAAGGAAGGGAAGTAAAGAAATGATTAAAAGAAAGGATAGAAAATTAGGAAGGAAGGAAGCTGGGAAATAAGCATAGAAAGAAGAAAATATATAAGGAAGGGAAGATAAGAACGTAAGGCAAGAAACAAAGAGAGAAATCAGGGAAATAAGAAGGCAAGGAAAGAAAGGAAAGATATCAAATATGAAAGGAAAGGAAAAAACGAAGTAAATAAGGAAGGAAAGGAAGGAATCTGGGAAATAAGCATAGGAAAAATAAAATATATAAGGAAGAAAGAAAGAGAGAAATCAGGGAAATAAGAAAGTAAGGAAAGAAAGGATAGTAATAAAGGAAAGATAGCAAACATGAAAGGAAAGGGGGAAAAATAAGTAAATAAGTAAGGAAGTTGGGAAATATATGAGGAAGTAAGGAAAGAAAGAAAGAGAGAAATCAGGGAAATAAGAAGGTAAGGAAAGAAAGGATTGTAATAAAGGAAAGATAGCAAACATGAAAGGAACGGGAAAAAAAGAAGAAAATAAAGAAGTAAGGAAGCTGGGAATTAAGCACAGAAAGAGGAAAATATATAAGGAAGAGATCAAAAGGAAGTAAGGCAAATAAGAAGGGGAGAATAAGAAGGTAAGGAAAGAAAGGATTGGAAGAAAGGAAAGATCAAAAATGAAAGAAAAGGAAAAAAAGAAGAAAATAAGGAAGGAAGCTGGTAAATAAGCATAGAAAGAAGAAAATATATAAGGAAGGGAAGATAAGGAAGTAACGCAAGAAAGAAATCAGGCAAATAAGAAAGTAAGGAAAGATAGCAAATATAAAAGAGAGAAATCAGGGAAATAAGAAGGTAAGGAAAGATAGCAAATATGAAAAGAAAAGGAAAAAAAGCAGAAAATATGATGGAAGCTGAGTAATAAGTAAAGTTGTTAGGAATATGAAAGTAAGGAAAAAATGAAAGGAATTAAAGAAGAATTTAAGAAAAAAATAAAAGGTGTGAAATAAACAAGCGTGGAATGAAATAAGGTATGAAGAATGCAAGAAGGAAATAAAGTAAAGGAAAAAAAAAGCTTAATGAAGGAATAAATTAAGGAAACAGAGAAATGACAGAAAATAACATAGAAAGAAAAAAAAGTGGGTTAATAAAACGAACTAAGGAAAGAACGAGATGAACGGAAAAGAGAGAAAGAAATACGTGCAATACGGAAGAAAAATGAAAGGAAAGAAAATAAAGGAAACAGAGAAAAGAATGAAGACAGAAAGCTGTGAAATAAGCAAGCAAGAAAGGAAATAAGTATTGAAGGATGTATAAAAGGTATGGGAGGAAAGACAGTAACGGAGGAACATAGAAAGGAAATTAAGGAATGGAGTAAACAATAAGTATGGAAGGAAGGAAACGAGAGAGGAAGAGGAAAAAAAATAAGGACGGAACGAAATAAAGAAAGAAAAGGAATTAAGTAGAAAGTTTGGAATATAGTAGAATTTTAACTGAAATCAAGAAATTAAAGTAGGAAATTTTCGAAAATGGTAGAAAATTAATATTAATAATAGCTGAGAGCGAAATAATTTTCCTGTTATATTCATTATTTATTCATGAACAAATACAATTATATGAGAGATTGATGACCTAAAAAATATTCTTTGGACTTGAGAAGTAAAAATTAAGTCGTTTTTCCAGCAGCCGATGTCCCACCACCCCGAGGGATCCGCGTGACGTCACAGGCGCAGGCCAGGGCGGCCAAGCAAGATGGAGGCGCACGAGCCCGTCTCTTGTTTGAATCCGGAGGCAAGTGAGCATCGGTTCGCGCCTAAGGGGCAAGTAGTTGCAGTCCCGTTACTGTCCCTCCGCCGCCGCGTGGTCCTCGGCACGTCCGCCATCGACGTGGGACACATCCTCATTGACGACAGCACAACAGCCCACGCAGACTTGTGATTAAAAATAACTCCAGTTCAACGTCGTGTCGTGACGTCAGAAGGAGGCATTGAGGCTACTGACATGGAGAGAGAGGAAGAACAAGGTCTGTCTTGTTGTCATCTATTTGTGGCGGGTTTCACCGGAAGGAAGAGCCTTGCTTCTGGCCCGTTGTTAAGGGGAGGGAGGACGGGGGAAATGAAGGAAACCTGTCGCCTCTACAAGAGTGATTTAGGAGAACAGGTTGCAGCGGAGAGTCCGTCGTGTCACTGGATTGAGGCAATGTTTTGGTAGACATTTGTCCGAAAGTGGAGCACAACACTTCCTTCCTGCGTCGACGAACCATAATAACAGTTACGTCGCCGACGACGAGACCCCCGGGGGGGACAGAAGATTCAACCATGCCGAGTGTTGCTGGTATCGGACCCAACGTGGTCATCCGGTAGCCGCTCCAATGATCTGAACCACTTCTGTCGTCTAATTGACCAATGAACTTGATGGTCATCACCAATGGTCATCAGAAAATGGCCGAAGTACGTGTTTTTTTGAGTGTGAGTGTTTGATCTTGAACCATCCGTTGTGACCACCGTGATACGTTTGAAGGAATTGGTGGTGAAGGACTCGCTGGTCCTTCAAAGTTGAATGGGATCTCAGGAACTCCAGCAGCCAGTCCCGTTCCGTTAGATAACACCTTCAGGACGCAACTCAAAGGCTGTGTGACAAGTGGCACCGTCCGCCCAGTATCTCATCTCATTCGGGCGTTGCCACGACTAACTGCTGTATCATCATAGTGACTACGACGTCGATGATCAAGGACCACTGACAAGGTGATTGAGCCGTGGCCTGGACAGGAGGAAGTTCTTGTTGGCGACGAGGATCGCGAGTGCGTGGCCTGTTTACGTGTCAGGCGCGCCTTGGAGCTTCTGGAATGCGCAGCGCCACGACGACGTGCCAAGAAACACTTAACTCAAGCAGAGGAGGCGGCGCACCAGCACCACCAGGGAGATTCAACACGCGGATGAACAGAGGCGTCACTAGTTCCTGTAGCACAAAATCCACGAAATTTTGGCACCCCTTTTCAGTTTTTCGTTGATAGCGAAAGAATGAAGCGTTCTACTGAAAATAAAGTCCAGGAATAAATTGCAGAGGATAAAATTCTGCATGGAATGATGGACTCGAGGACGAAATTCGGTCCAAGGAAGAGGTAGAAATCGTCGGTCAAAGTTACGACATTGTGACGTCATTTTCGACGAGACCACAGTTTGTCGTGTTTCTAGCGCTGATATCTCCAAAATGGCCGCCAGTAGACTAATTTGTCAAAGAATAAAAGTTTTAGAGAACTTAATTCTCTTTCCAACGCATGATCTAGTTTTTTAAAATCCATTAAGAATGACCGAAAATACACACATGTTGCTGTCTGTGCACAGGCTGATGTCATGGCGGCGCTGAGGATGACGGGAGTGACGTCACGGTCTTGTGGCAGAGGATATTAAAACATTTAAGATATTTGCTTTTCTAAGAGGAAGAAAGAGTCCAGCGTTTGAAAGAGCATCTTTTTCTTTTCCTAGGAAGAAAGAATAGCAATGAATATTTTCCAATACGAGGGCCCTCGGGAAAAGTTTCTGAGGCCCTAAAAACCACCAACTATTTGCACCTCTTTTCAGTTTTCCGCTGATAGGAAAAGAATGAAGCGTTGTATTGAAAATAACGTCCGCTGATAAATTGTAGAAGATGAAATTCTGCACGGAATGATGGACTCGAGGACGAGATTCGGTCGAGGGAAGTGGTAGAAATCCTTCGTCAAAGGTAAGACAGTGTGACGTCATTTTCAGAAGGGACTGCAGTTTGTCGTGTTTCTAGCGCTGATATCTCCAAAATGGCCGCCAGTAGAGTAATTAGTCAAAGAATAAATAATTTAGAGAATTTAATTCTCTTTCCAACGCATTATCTGGTTTTTTAAAATTCCATTGATAATGGCCGAAATTAAACACATTTTCCTGTCTGTGCACAGCTGATGTCATGGCGCTGAGCATTTCAAAGGGTATCTATATTTTATTGCAAGGAATAAAAAATAGTACTAGTTCTCGGCCTCAAGTCCCCAGTTCTGCCTGCTATTGTTTGTTCCTTGCTTTGAAACGCTGGACTCTTTCTTCATCCTTGAAAAAAAATCATACTCGCAGACATTTTAATATCCTCTGCACGAGACCGTGACGTCACTCCCATCATCCTCAGTTTTCCTATTTATTGAGCAATTATTCTTACGTAATGTAGTATTTTCTTCTCCTCTCTCTCTCTCTCTCTCTCTCTCTCTCTCTATATATATATATATATATATATATATATATATATATATATATATGAAAATATTTTCGTATTTATTAACTGTACTTTCCCATATATTAAACGTTCAATAAGAAAGGTAACCAAATGCAGACGAAAGAACTGATGATATATATATATATATATAAAATACCACACAAACGTGTCTGGAAACCTTGTTCCTTACTTCAGGTGTTAAGAAAAATAAAACAAAAGAGCCCAGAACGACCGAAAGTGCACAGTTAAATTGACAAGAATAAAAAGGAAACTTAAGAAAAGAACGAGGATCACAGAAACTGTTATCACTTCTTTGGTCTGTCTTTAGTTATCTTTATTATTGTTAGTTAAAGAGTTTTCCTATATGTTAAAGTGACTTAATCCTTAAATACTGAAGTATTTCTTTCATTTCTCTCCATATATTGAGGTTTTTCCCTTTATCTTCAAATATTTCCCTGTATTTTCCCACCTATATTCATCACTCCAGTTTTTTTTAAGGGTAACAGGCTACATGAGGGTAATCCACATGGTGGCAACTCCCCTTTAATAGCATAGGAAGGGATTTGAAAGGGGGGATGCGGAAGGGTAGAGGAAGGTAGCCAAGGGTTAACTAGGAGCCCCCGGGCTATGGTTTAAGGATCCTACCCGCGACATTAGCCTAAAAGTGATGCAGGGAAAACCCTATAAAAACCTGCATCAGGTAGGTCGGGCATTGGGTACTTGTCCCACGCACTTCCCTGGATACCGGGAGAGAGGAGTTTGCTGTGAGGACGCAGCATTCCCTTCTCAGTACCTCGACCAGTTTAAGAAGCAGCTGGCCGCCTGTTCCAATGGGAACAGAGAACAACTCTTACCGTATGGCCCAAGGTCTGTAACCCCGGAACATACGCCTCTCAAAACAGGCCTCGGCTTGTGGGAACCTTAGTTCAAAAACGGAGAGAGGAGGAGGCGTCCGCAAAGGTAGCCCCTTTGTATCTCTCCTACAATGTTCTGCCTGCGAGAGAACATCCCTCGCAGGTTCTCCCGTCTTCTACAATCTGTATATGATGATCCTTATGTACCTGGCAGAGGGGTTAACAGGACGCCCTGAGCTCCTCCGTGACTCTTCCCAGAAGCTCTTCGCCCCCCCCCCCTTCATGACGCGTGATTCTCCATTGTCTTAAACAAATCTCGTCGTCCTGCTGCTTGCACGCAACGAGACTGTGACGTTGCCCTCTGCGACTTGCAGAGAGTCTGTAACAACCACGCAGCACCAAGGACACTCACACACACACACACACGATGAGCATAAACCAGATCCAACATCGCACCATAATTGAATCTCTATGCTAATCCGCGCACGTGTCTCACGTACCTCGTTATTTATAAGGACTCCGTGTCCTCTCTCTCTTTTTTTCTCCCCCCCCCCCCTACAGTTAAAGTTACGACGTGCGTTCAAGGGTGGATGGAGGATTCTCGACAGCACTTCCCTTACTAACCCTTCTAGCTCTTGTTAATCGTCCTGTCTTATTTCTTTGTTTCTCTCTGCCTTTCCTCATTCACCTTTTTTCCTCTTCTTCTTCTCGATTTCTTCCTGTCTGTGCTTCATCTACAATTTTTTTTTCCTCGTTTCGTCCTTTACCACGACGACTTCTGTCAACCTCTTTCCTTGTTTGTCCTTTTCTGTTCTCGTTAACTACTTATTCCATCCTTATTTCATTGGACTTTTTTTCCCTTTCCTGTGAACTCAGACCGTCTGTAAATCCCCACCGGAAGGGGGGGGGAAGTAGTATCCCCACCCCTTTCCTTCTCCCTTTCCTTCTCCTTCTCCTTTTCGTTCTCCTTTTCGTTCTCCTTTTCGTTCTCCTTTTCCTTCTCCTTCTCCTTCTCCTTTTCCTTCTCCTTTTCCTTACTTTCCTTCTCCTTTTCCTTTTCCTTCTCCTTTTCCTTCTCCTTTTCCTTTTCCTTTTCCTTTTCCTTCTCCTTCTCCTTTTCCTTCTTCTTCTTCTTCTCCTTTTCCTTCTCCTTCTCCTTTTCCTTCTCCTTCTCCTTTTCCTTCTCCTTCTCCTTTTCCTTCTCCTTTTCCTTCTCCTTTTCCTTCTCCTTTTCCTTGTCCTTTTCCTTCTCCTTCTCCTTCTCCTTCTCCTTCTCCTTTTCCTTCTCCTTTTCCTTACTTTCCTTCTCCTTTTGCTTTTCCTTCTCCTTTTCCTTTTCCTTCTCCTTTTCTTCTCCTTTTCCTTCTCCTCCTCCTTTTCCTTCTCCTTCTCCTTTTCCTTCTCCTTCTCCTTTTCCTTTTCCTTTTCCTTCTCCTTCTCCTTTTCCTTCTCCTACTCCTTTTCCTTCTCCTTCTCCTTTTCCTTCTTGTTCTCCGTTTCCTTCTCCTTTTCCTTCTCCTTCTCCTTCTCCTTCTCCTTCTTCTTTTCCTTTTCCTTCTTCTTCTCCTTCTTCTTCTTCTTATTATTATTATGTATTACACCGCTTTTCTCGTGGTACGTTTTAAAGATCAATGAATGTATCAAGTTTTCTGAGCCGTTTGGAGCGAACTCAAAAAGATTTCCTACTGAGCTTCTTTACGACTTCTGGACGCCTCCAAACGTCGGCATAAACGTTTTTACATCTAACGAAGATCAGAGGACGTAAGACACACAGGGTAATTGTGATCACACACACACACACACATGACAGAGAGACTGTGCAAGGAGCTGCAGCAACGGTACTTGCTTGCCTTTTGTGATGGAGAGTCACGTGCCTCGGCAGATTTAGTGTTATGTGCCTCACGCACACACACACACAATAGAAGCATTATCCTACGCCATTGTCCCCATCGCACATCAACAGCCAACAACAGCACCAGAGACAAATCTGCACACACACACACACACACAGAGGAGCAACAAGAAGAATGTTCAATATCCTTGTCGATTCTCTTTGCGAAAGATTCTCCATCAGTCTTTTAATACGTATATATATATATATATATATGTTTATGAACGTTAAATTAATTGTCCTTGTCAATGTCCGTTACTTACTTTAAAAAAAAGTTTCGTCAAGCACAGCGACCGCGATGCCACCAGACTTCTTGCTTTTAATTGGTTTATTTTCCTTTGACCCAGTTTTAGATCCTCTGTAACGATGATTTCCGCAATATTTATTGCTCCCACTTTGACAAATGTATTTTCTTCTCCGGATTAAAACAATAAATAAGAAAAGATAACGCAATATATATTTACTAAAGGTTAAATACCCCTAAAATCCTCAAGATAATTTTCTACATTCACTCGTAATTTTTTTTCTTTCTTCTTTGTATTTTTTTTTAGGGCAACAGGCTACATGAGGGTGATCCACATTGGGCAACTCCCCTTTAATAGCATAGGAAGGGATTTGAAAGGGGGGATGCGGAAGAGTAGAGGAAGGTAGCGAAGGGTTAACTAGGGGCCCCCGGGCTATGGTTTAAGGATCCTACCCGGCATTCGCCGAAAGAAATGCAGGGAAAACCCTAGAAAAACCTGCATCGGGTAGGTCGGGCATCGGCTACTTGTCCCACGCCCTTCCGATAGCGGGAGAGGAGTTTGCTGTATTTTATACCGTACAGTTTATTACTGAACGTAATACCACATTTGACGGACAGTTTCTACCGTTCCTTTCGACCAAATTCCATACTTGAAAATTCCATTCTACGCAGAATTTTATACTCTACAATTTATTACTGAACATTGTTTTCCATAAAACGCTTCATTCTCTAGCTACAAGGGAAAAACTGAAACCAAGCGCGAAATTTAAGTGTGTGCGTTCTCGAAAATGACGTAAAGTGTCCTACATTTGACGAACGGTTTCTACAGTTTTATTCGACCGAATTTCTTATTCGGCTACACCGATCGACGCAGAATTTTATACGCTACAATTTATTACTGAACGTTGTTTCTACCATATTTCTTCATTTCTTATTTATAAGCGAAAAACTGAAACCAAGCGCACAATTTCGTGTGGTACTTTTTTTTCGAAATTGACGTAATCATTCATTTGATGAACGGTTTTTATCGATTCCTTCGATCAAATACGGTAATCGATTATACCAATCGACGCAAAATTTAACACTCTAAAATTTATTCCTGAACATTTTTTGCAGTTAAATGCTTGATTCTGTAGTTATAAGCGATAAACTGGAACCAAGCCCGAAATTTTGTGTCTGGGTTCTCGAAAATGAATAAAAATATCCTACATTTTAAGAACGGTTTCTACCGTTTTCTTCGACCAAAAACGGTAATCGATTATACCAATCGACGCAACATTTCATGCTCTACAATTTATTACTGGACATTATTCTCAATAGAATGCTTCATTCTGTTACTAAAAGCGAAAAACTGAAACCAAGCGCGAAATTTCGTGCGGTTTTTTTTTTCGAAATTGACGTAATAATACATTTGATGAACGGTTTTTAACGATTACTTCGATCGATTTCGGTACTCGAATACACTGATCGACGCAGAATTTTATCCTCTACAATTTACTATTGAACATTATTTTCAATAAAATGCTTTATTCTGTAGCTAAAAGCGAAAAACCGAAACAAAGCGCGAAATTTAAGTGTGAGCGTTCTCGAAAATGACGTAAAATGTCCTACACTTGACGAACGGTTTCTACCGTTTCCTTCGACCAAATACGGTAATCGATTATACCAATCGACGAAAATTTTAATACTCTACAATTTATTACTGAACATTGTTTTTCATAGAACGCTTCATTCTCTAGCTACAAGGGAAAAACTGAAACCAAGCGCGAAATTTCGTGTGGTACTTTTTTTTCGACAATGGCGTAATATTACATTTGAAGAACGGGTTTTAACGATTCCTTCGACCAAATTCGGTAATCGAATACACCGATCGACGCATAATTTCATACTCTACAATTTATTACGAAACATTATTTTCAATAGCTTGCTTCATTCTGTAGCTAAAAGCGAAAAACTGAAACCATATCAATAAAACATAGCTAAAATTCTCGGACTAATCGCTGTTCTTGCTTCCTTGGAAAAGAATGTAGATAATCGTTTTGAAACGCAGGACTCTTTCTCCCTTTCAGAAAAACAATACTCTTTAAACATTTTAATATCCTATGCCGTGACGTCACTCCCATCGTCCTCAGCGCCATGACATCAGCCGTGCACAGACAGCAACATGTGCCTGTATTTTCGGCCATTCTCAACAGATTTTTAAAACTATAACCTGCGTTGGAAAGAGAATTAAATTCTCTACAACCTTTATTCCTTGACAAATTACTCTACCGGCGGCCATTTTGGAGATATCAGGACTAGAAACACGACAAACAGCAGTCTCTTCGGCAATAACGTCACACTGTCGTAACTTTGACGAAGGATTTCTACCACTTCCTTGGACCGAATCTCGTTCTCGAGTCCACCATTCCCTGAAGAATTTTATCCTCTACAATTTATCACTAAACATTATTTACAATAGAAAGCTTCATTCTGTTACTAAACGCGAAAAACTTAAACCAAGCGCGAAATTTCGTGCGGTGTTTTTTTTCGAAATTGACGTAATAATACATTTGATGAACGATTTTTAACTATTACTTCGACCTATTTCGGTAATCGAATACACCGATCGACGCAGAATTTTATCCTCTACGATTTACTACTGAACATTATTTTCAATAAAATGCTTTTTCATTAGTTATAAGCGAAAAACTGAACCAAGCGCGAAATTTAAGTGTGCGTTCTCGAAACTGACGTAAAATTCCCTACATTTGACGAACGGTTCTACCGTTTCCTTCGACCAAATTCGGTAATCGATTATACCAATCGACGCAAAACTTTATTCTCTACAATTTATTACCGGACATTGTTTCCCTAAAAAGGACTCATTTTTTAGTTATTAGCGAAAAACTGAAAAGGTGTGTTTTAAGACACACAGAAATTTTTCCACGGGGCTTTTTAGAATTGGAAAAACTCGGTTTTCCACCCCTAGCTACCAAATATACAAGTAAGACGTATATAGCTGATGTGCTGAGGTTTCCTGAGTAAACGGTGATACCGATGCTGTGATAAATCGTCCCCAAAGATGATGTCGATGACGATCAGGCAAACGTTTAGAAAGGTAAAGAAAACGTAATTCCGTCACCTTTGTTGAGATTTAAAAAACACCCGAGACGTCTCCACGTGTACGTTCCCTACCTTCCCCGTCTTCTTCCTTTTTTTTTCGCAACGTCGTTCCGCTGTTGTTACCTCTCGGACGGAAACCTTGAGGATTCAAGAGTCTGTGACGCCGATGGTCACGGTCGGTGAGACAAGTCTTGCGGAACTTGACCCGAGGAACACGCGGCGGGCTGTTATTTACGTGGTCCTCCGTGGTAAACCTCGTCTACAGCGAAATATTACCACTACTGGATACATTCCTCCTTGTCAGCACAGCCGTCGTCGAGGACCTCCGGGAGGGGGAAACATAGTTTCCACACGAAATTTCGCACCTCTTGTTTCCAGTTTTTCGCTTATAGCTGAGAAATGAAGCATTCTATGGAAAACAAGGCTCAGTAATAAATTGTAGAGTATAAAATTCTGCGTAGAATGGTACATTTGATTACCAACTTTGGTCGAAGGGAACGGTAGAAACCGTTCGTCAAATGTGGTATTACGTAATTTTCGAATAAATGTACCACACGAAATTTCGCGCTTGTTTTCAGTTTTTCGCTCTCAGCTAGAGAATGAAGCAATCAATTGAAAATAATGTTCAGTAATAAATTGTAGAGTATAAAATTCTGCGTAGAATGGTATATTTGATTACCAACTTTAGCCGAAAAAAGCGGCAGAAACCGTTCGTCAAATGTGGTATTACGTAATTTTCAAATTTCGCGCTTGGTTTCAGTTTTTCGCTTGTAGCTAGAGAATGAAGCGTTCTATGGAAAACAAGGTTGAATAATAAATTGTAGAGTATAAAATTCTGCGTAGAATGGTATATCTTATTACCAACTTTGGTCGAAGGAAACGGTAGAAACCGTTCCTCAAATGCGGTATTACGTAATTTTCGAAAATGTACAACCCGAAATTTCGTGCTTGGTTTCAGTTTTTCGGTTGTAGCTAGAGAAAGAAGCGTTCTATGGAAAACAAGGTTTGATAATAAATTGTAGAGTATAAAATTCTGCGTAGAATGGTATATTTGATTACCAACGTTGGACGAAGAAAACGGTAGAAACCGTTCCTCAAATGCGGTATTACGTAATTTTCGAAAATGTACAACACGAAATTACGCGCTTGGTTTCAGTTTTTTGGTTGTAGCTAAAGAATGAAGCTTTCTATGGAAAACAAGGTTTAATAATAAATTGTAGAGGATTAAATTCTGCGTAGATTGGTATATTTAATTACTAACTTTGGTCGAACGAAACGGTAGAAACCGTTCCTCAAATGCGGTATTACGTAATTTTCGAAAATGTTCAACACGAAGTTTCGCGCTTGTTTTCAGTTTTTCGCTTTCAGCTAGAGAATGAAGCAATCAATTGAAAATAATGTTCAGTAATAAATTGTAGAGTATAAAATTCTGCGTAGAATGGTATATTTGATTACCAACTTTGGTCGAAGGAACCTGTAGAAACCGTTCGTCAAATGTGGTATTACGTAATTTTCAAATTTCGCGCTTGGTTTCAGTTTTTCGTTTGTAGCTAGAGAATGAAGCGTTCTGTGGAAAACAAGGTTCAATAATAAATTGTAGAGGATTAAATTCTGCGTAGAATGGTATATCTTATTACCAACTTTGGACGAAGAAAACGGTAGAAACCATTCGTCAAATGTGGTATTACGTAATTTTCAAAAAAAATGTACCACACGAAATTTCGCGCTTGGTTTCAGTTTTTCGGTTGTAGCTAAAGAATGAAGCTTTCTATGGAAAACAAGGCTCAGTAATAAATTGTAGAGTATACAATTCTGCGTAGAAGGGTATATCTTATTACCAACTTTGGTCGAAGGAAAAGGTAGAAACCGTTCCTCAAATGCGGTATTACGTAATTTTCGAAAATGTACAACACGAAATTTCGCGCTTGGTTCCAGTTTTTCGTTAGTAGCTAGAGAAAAAAGCGTTCTATGGAAAACAAGGTTTAATAATAAATTGTAGAGTATAAAATTCTGCGTAGAATGGTATATTTGATTACCAACTTTGGCCGAAAAAAGCGGCAGAAACCGTTCGTCAAATATAGGATATCTTACGTCATTTCCGGACGGACCTCAAAAACATTTGGACGTCTATTTTAGTTTTTCCGTTATAGCTAAAGAATTAAGCATTATATTGCAAACTATGTTCAGAAATAAATTGTAGAGTATTAAATACTGCGTCGAGCGGTGTACTCGATTACCGAATTTGGTCGAAGGAAGCGGTCGAAACGTTGCGTCAAATTCACGACATTTAAAGTCATTTTCGGAAAGACCTGCAGTCCGTCGTCTTTCTACTGCTGATTTCTCGAAAATGGCCGCTTCTACAGTAATTTGTCAGAGAAGGTAAGTTGTAGAGTATATAATTCTCTTTCGAACGCATTAACTGATTTTTAAAATCCGCTGAGATTTACCCGAAATACAGCCATTTTTTTACGGCCGTGTCTCACGCCTTCACGCCGTTGTCGTTGATTCGCAAAATAATAGAAGTTCAACCTTCGCTGTTTTCCAGAGAGACATAAAAAAAAATAATATGGCTGCCTTTCACCCATTACAAGTGTCCGAAAAGCTGGCGCCATTGTTTGTTGAAGGCTCGCCCGCGTCGGTTCGTTCAGATTTTTTTTTCCTTTTTTTTCTTTTCCAGTTAATAATAACAACTCTGCAGAAAAGTTGCGACGACGACGAAGAAGAAGGGGGGTTTTTTCTCAGTCGAACGTTTCCGCGCGAAGGTTAATAAGAAATACACGAACGACGCAGAGGAGCGTTTTTCAATCATCTAGCTATAGAAGAGGCCGCGGGATGGAATGAATGTTCCACGCTCCGACAAGCACTTTGCCCAGGGAAGGTGGAAAGAAGAAGAAAAAAACCAACGATATAAGGAGAGAACCCGAAAAACGGGGGCGACCAGAATAAATTCTCTCAGACTGAAGACGTGTAGGGAAATTGGACACAAATATTGAAGGAACGTAGAAGAAAAAAATTGAATAAATTACCTCTGTAGATACACCGACGGTTGTTTCTGTTTTTAACATCTCTGTGTGAGTTTTTTTCTCTGTTTATTCTTTGGAGGAGCGTGACTGACGTGACTCTTTTTGGTTCTGGTTCACTTCCACTTTGGTGTGGCTTTCTGTTCTTCCTTTCTTTCTTTCTTTCCTTTCGTTCTTTCTCTTCTCCAACATCCCGTGACCATCCGTTTTCTTTCCAGTCTGTCGCGCCGAAAATTAAGTTTTACATAACCTCAACATAAAACATAATTTGTCTCCAGGTTCTTCTTTGATCGTATTCCTTTTTTTCTCCCCCCCCCTTTCTGTCCCTTCAACCTCAGCTCGAAATAAAGTGACTCTACTCCGGTTGCTTCTTTTAATATTTTTTTTCTTTAAAAATCCTTTATCTTCGTCTTCAATCATGGTTTTATGTTGAATTAAACGGGTCGACCTTCACCTTTTCCAAAGTTATTCTACTCTAGTCTTCCTCCTTTTAATTATCTTTTTTTTGCTTTTTTTTGCATAAGCAGTTTCCTCTTTTTTTTTATCGAGATTTTTTAAGTCCTCTTGAACCTTTTCCAAAGTTATTCTACCATTCTATTGGTCCTACGTTTATCTTCTTCTTTTAATTTTTTATACAAACAACCGTACCTCCTTTTGTATCATTATTATTTTATGTTTAATGAAGTCCAAAGAGCTTCTAATGTCGTGGTTCTACCTTTCTGTAATTCTTTTGTCTCCTTTTATCACGATTTCACGTTCAACGAATTGATTCTACTGTCGCAAACTTTTCAGGGTTTTTTCCCCCTCTCTCCCTTTACCCTACAAAGTCCCTTATTACCCTTTTTTTCCTTAAAAAAAAAACAGTTTCACCTACTCTATTCGCCCTATTCTACTCTAGTGGTCCTACTTTCTCAGCGCTAAAAGTCTACAAATTTTTAAAACATGATTTGAGGTTATTAAAATTCCAAAGAGGTTGCATATTCGTGGTCTTACCCTTAGCTTTTGTTTTTTCTGTAATTCCTTTGACTCCCTTTATCCTAATTAAACTAAGCGACGTCCATAACACCTGTGTCGACTCCAATCTCGTGTTCGTAAAATACAAACATATATAGGTGCGTGTAGGCGATTCTCGATATATATATATATATGTATGTATGTATGTATTGAGGTGAGTTTTAGGGGTGAGAATTGACTTTTGGTGCCCCCTGTCCCGACCCTTGAGGAACACCGCGCGTGCGACTGCCTGACGACGACGGGGCGTTGCCTCCAGGGCGTGCCCCTCCCTACCAACGAGGATCCCTCCTAACATGGAGGCTCCCTCGACCATCGCACGAAGGTAATTCGTGACGTCGTCCATTAAGCCCCCGCTCATGTGGCGGCAGCCATCGCGTTGTGGACGACAACCACCGAGTGTAGTGCTTCTTCGCAGCACTGTCACAATAACTATCCTTCTACCGTGGCTCCTTACCTCGTATCTGTGTAGCGACACGCGCCTAGCATCGCAGGGTTGCCGTGGCAACGGCGGACTGTTTATCACAATGAGTGTATCATCTCTGACTGCGGCTAGTCTCTATACATAATAATGTTCCTAAACCACACATCCGACTGCGATGAAACTTCGCTGAGTTGTTGTGCGCACCCCCCCAGGGCAGGGAAGGTTCCTGTCGGGTTTTCGAAGCGTTAGGAAACCCCCAACGGGAACGGCGGGGAAGGGGGGGGGGTGAAATTTAAAAACATGGCAAAACGACCGATATTGACATCGATTAATTACTTTTCGTGGTCAGTCATATTAACAGTTCATATCCAGACGTATTAAGCGTATAGTATCAACCCCCTCGTAAAGCACCAATAAGGGCTGGAAGGGTAGTTACACAAAAATAACGCGAAACTAAACCGAGTTTGGTGTCAAATCCAGGGTTATAGACGTCGCTGAGTTTAATTCTGACATTGACTACGTCAGTTAAGCCGTAGATCAGCCCCCTCCTAGGAGTGAGGAGGGTGAAAAAGGGGGTAAACAAATTTTCAGGGTTTACAACCTTAAACGTGTAGCCGAATTTCTACCAAACTTTATACACGTGTTACTTACTATGCGGGTGGGGGTGAGACACACACCTACCACCACTGGGGGGTGGGGGTGAAATTTAATAACATGCCAAAACGACCGATATTGACGTCGATTAATTCCCCATTCGTGGTCAATGATATTAACAGTTCATATCCAGACGTATTAAGCGTATAGTATCAACCCCCATTAAAGCACCAATAAGGGCTGGAAGGGTAGTTACACAAAAATAACGCGAAACTAAACCGAGTTTGGAGTCAAATCCAGGGTTATAGACGTCGCTGAGTTTAATTCTGACCTTCACTACGTCAGTTAATCCGTAGATCAGGAGTGAGGAGGGTGGAAATGGGGTGAAACAAATTTCAGGGTTTACAACCTTAAACGTGTAGCCGAATTTCTACCAAACTTTATACACGTGTTACTTACGATGCGGGAACAAACACTGGTAGGGGGAGGTGAGACACACCTAGTGCTTCTAGGGGTTGGGAGTTGAAAGGGGTGGAAATTTTTAAAAAAAACAATTTATTAAACTGCCATTCTTAGCGTTTCCGCTGCCCTGAGAGGCAGCCAATTAAATAAAACCTTAATAAAACATGAACACTTACAATTGTCGTGATATATATATATATATATATATATATATATATATATATATAGCTCTAAAATAGTCTCCCAAAGACGAATGTTGCCAATAAAAATAGTTGGAAACGTCTCTGGACTTTTACTTCCTCATTAAAAATATAATATTAAAAGGAAAACTTCACCTCAAGTCCCTGGCTGAAGAATGGGAGAAACGACTGGGGTCCTTACACTGCAGTGACGTCATCAACCAAGGAGTTTTATTGACTACAGAACAGCCTCTTTGGTTGTTTTTTTTTAAAGGAAAATACAAAAGTTAAACTGGCCTTGTTTCTGGTCCTTGTAAAGGTCCAAACGTGATCTCTGACTGTTCGTCTTCTTAGGAATAAATACTGGCTGTATATTTGTATGTATGTATGTATGTACGCTCCGTATAGAATATTTTTTTTTAAAAAAAAACACACATGGAGGAGTTTCCAACCCAATTTTGATACGCACGTTCCTCACTATCCAGGAGCCAACACTGTCTGGGACTTTAAGACACCCCCCCCCCGTCTAGAACGGGGTTGCAAAATAATTACAGGTATATAAAATTTTACTGGTTTAACCAAGCCATCTCAATATGACGTCACATCAATTTCTCGAAGGCCTTCCAGCCATCCCTATAACGGTAAAGGACTCAGGGTGCCGTAAATAACAGTGACGTCAACATCCTCAAATATTTATTTCTTACCGAACAGTCTCATTTGATTAATTATTTTTTTTGTAATGAAATACAAAGGGGCCTTGTCTCTGTTAAAGTTCAAAAGTGATCTCTGACGGTTCGTGTTCTTATGAATTAATATTGGATGTATGTATGTATGTATGTTGGTTCACTCCGTATAGAAATTTTTTAAAAAAAACCTCGCGTGGAGGAGTTTCCATCGCAAGTTTAATACGCACGTTCCTCACGATCCAGGAGCCAAACACTGTGCGGGGGGGCGGGGGTAAGACAGTCCCCTTGAGAAAATATATGAACGTACATAACATTTCAGTCACGACAAGGTAACTAGAAGCTGCACAGGAGGTCCTACACGACGTAACGGTGACGTCATCGTGCATGAAGCTTTGTATGTGGAACCCCCCCCCCACCCCCACCCCGCCGTAGTCTCGTTAAGAAGAATAGGAATGGTTTTAGGCCAATGAGCGTCATGGCTGTCCTTTTCAAAGAGACTGCGGGGCTAAGATATGAGACTCCATCGCACGATGACGTCACACTTGTACGTTGTCTTTAAGGGGGAGTCCAGGGGGGGTTAGTTTCTACTGAACGACGTGTAAGGGAGAGTTTTTCTGACCGCTGTCGTCGACCTCAGACACAACACCTGCCTCTGCAGACTGAGGGGGGGATGGGGGGGAGGATAGGGGGAGAGACGAGCCCACCTGCACCACTCACGTGACTCTTTAAAGGGGGGGACTAAATCTCAGGTCGTCCTTAATTACGTAGGGCGCACATGTCTTGTCTTCCTGCTGGCTTCTTTTGTGCGGCTGTCCTCCTCCTCCTCCTCCTCCGCTCCGTGTCCTCGTCCTTCCATTCACAACCCCCTATCCCCCATCCCGCTCCATCAGCAGCTACGGTGTCCTTGGGAAAGCGGTGAGGTGGCCTTCGACCCCGCGGCAGCTCCTGGTTCCCAGCACCCCTCGGGGTTGGAATATTTAATTTATTTCTCCAACTTGTAATATTTTTTTTTCTGAATCCAATACGGTTAAAAATAACCCCCCACACCCGCCTCCCTTCCCCCCCCCCTCCACAAAAATAATGGTCGAAAATTTTCGAATATTATTTTAATAATTATTATTATCTTGGCAGTATCCAACATCATGCAACATGTAGGGTTCTAAATATGAACGGTCATTAATCAAGGTTTTTAAGTTCTATTTTTTTTTTGTATTTGTAAATAAAATTTGGCTACAGTAAAATTAAATATAACATAAAGTAAGGGATCTTTTTATCGATTATTCACATTAATTGGATAATTACGATCTTAGTGTAATTAGAATACCCTTGAGAGTGACGCTTGAATTTTATTTTATTGAAGAAATAATAAAAAAAAAGACCAGAGATAATAAATATTCTGGAGTTGAGCAGAAAAAAATCTGTTCCCCTTTGGGGGGGCGGGGAGTTGACTCACAGAAAGCTCGGACAGGAGGCCTGTTGTAACCCTCTTAAAGTGCACGTTGTTTCATATCTGCGTCACAACCTCTTAGAAAGCACCTGATGTCATACTGAAAGTTATGTTGCTTGTATGTTGTTGTTTTTTTTCGGTCATTCTCACTGGATTGTTAAAACTAGATCATGCGTTGGAAAGAGAATTAAATTCTCTAAAACCTTTATTCTTTGACAAATTACTCAACTGACGGCCATTTTGGAGATATCAGGACTAGAAATACGACAACCTGGAGTCTTTCTTCCTCGCAAAAGCATATAGATACTCTTTGCACCGCTGGACTGTTTCTTCCTCTTACAAAAAAGAAACAACAGTCTTAGACACTTTAATATCCTCTGCCACAAGACCACGTGACGTCACTCCCATCATCCTCAGCGCCACGACATCAGCCGTGCACAGACAGCGACATGTGTGTGTATATTTCAGCCATTTTCAACGGGTTTTTAAAACCAGATCATGCGTTGGAAAGAGAATTAAATTCTCTGAAACTTTTATTCCTTGACAAATTACTCTACTGGCGGCCATTTTGGAGATATCAGCGCTAGAAATACGACAAACTGCGGTCTCTTCCAATATGACGTCACACTGACGTAAGTTTGACGGAGGATTTCCGCCACTTTCATCGATCGAATCTCGTCCTCGAGTCCACCATTCCACGCAGAATTTTATCCTCTACAATTCATTACTGGACATTATTTTCACTGGAAGGCTTCATGCTTCTGCTATCAGCGAAAAACTGGAATGAGGTGCCCAAATATCGTGCTGTTTAGGCGCCACGACATCAGACGTGCACAGACAGCTAAATGGGCGTATTATCGGCAAATACCAATTAATTCTTAAAACCAGATGATGCGTTGGTAAGGGCATTAAATTCTCTAAAACATTTATCTGGTGAGAAATTACGTCACTGGCAGCCATTTTAGAGATATCCGCGCTAGAAACAGGACAAACTGCATTCTGCCTGGACATGACGTCATAACTCTGTAACTTTGAGGAAGAATTTCTACCACTTCCTCCAAACGAATTTCGTCCTCGAGTCCACCATTCCATGCAGAATTTTATTCTCCACAAATTATTACTGAATATTAATTTCAATAGAACGTTTCGTTCTCTTGTTATCAGCGGAAAACTGAAAAGAGGTGCCCAAATATCGTGCTGTTTAGGCGCAATGACGTCAGCCGTGCACAGACAGCAACATGTCTGCGTATTTCGGCCATTCTCAATTAATTCTTAAAACCAGACCATGCGTTGGAAAGAGAATTAAATTATGTAAAACTTTTATTCTTTGACAATTTACTCTACTGTCGGCCATTTTGGAGATATCAGCGCTAGAAATACGACAAACTGCGGTCTCTTCCAATATGACGTCACACTGACGTAACTTTGACGAAGGATTTCCGCCACTTGCATCGATCAAATCTCGTCCTCGAGTCCACCATTCCACGCAAAATTTTATCCTCTACAATTCATTACTGGACATTATTTTCACTAGAAGGCTTCATGCTTCTGCTATCAGCGAAAAACTGGAAAGAGGTGCCCAAATATCGTTGTGTTTAGGCGCCATGACAGCAGCCGTGCACAGACAGCAAAATGGGCGTATTTTCAGTAATTCTCAATTAATTCTCAAAACCAGATAATGCGTTGGAAAGAGAATTAAATTATCTAAAACTTTTATTCTTTGACAAATTACTCTACTGTCGGCCATTTTGGAGATATCAGCGCTAGAAATGTGACAAACTGCAGTCTCTTCGCCAATGATGTCACACTGCCGTGACTTTGACGAAGGATTTCCGCCACTTCCTTGGACCGAATTTCGTCCTCGAGTCCACCATTCCATGCAGAATTTTATCCTCTACAATTCATCACTGATCATTATTTTCGATAGGACGCTTCATTCTTTTGCAAATCAGCGAGAAACTGAAAAGAGGTGTTTGTCTGACCCTCATTCCAGACTAAGTGTTTGCGTCATCACCGTTCCAGTAGACCTGAGTGCGGTGATGGAATTTGGAAAGGGGGTGGTGACATGGGGCCTGTGAAAGGGTTTCGTAGAAGAGGCTTGGGGAGGAAAATCCGTCTTTTCCGGAAGAAGACTTCTGCCCGGGAGTCGTCGACCTACTTTCGTAACACCACCACGACTCCTCGTCGTGACAGTAAACCTTCTCCAAGCTTCCCCCAAAAGAATACACGGATTAAACCGGATGTGGAAGCCATCACTGCCAATTAACAACCACCATGACAGTGTCATAGAGCGGCTGTGGTCAGCGTCAACCGGCCTCGCAACACAGAACGGAGAATCGACACGCTTCAACGACGGGACACTCATAAATTAATGATGTGTCGTGTAAGATGGGCCGTGGTGGTAGAACGAGACAATCTGAAAGTGTTGTAGCACCAAGGAACAACTAGGAGCTCATTCGAAATGAAGGGAGAAAACAGCAGGGGGCATATTATTCCACTGTCTGATTAGAAACTGAGGTGAACGAAGGAAAAATATGAATGGGAAAGATAAATATAAGGAACGGTAGAGACACAGCAGAGAGAAAATCAGTAATTAAGGGGGGGAAACCAGTAGAAAAATACGAAGAAAACTCCAGTCTGATTATAAAAGAAGGTGAACCAAGGAAATAATTAAAATTATAAGGAGTACGGTAGATACACAGCAAAGAGAACATCAATAATGAAGGGCGGGGGGGGGCGGAAATACGAAGAAAATTCCACAGTCTGATTAGAAAAGAAGGTGAACCAAGGAAATACTTGAAGAGGAAAAATAAATAAGTGGAACAAGAGAGATACATCAGAAAGAACATCAATAATAAAGTGGGAAAACCAGTAGAAAAATACGAAGAAAATTCCACAGTGTGATAAGAAAATATGGTGAACCAAGGAAATAATTGAACAGGAAATATAAATACGGGGTACGGTAGAGACACAGCAGAAAGAACATCAGTAATGAAGGGCGGGGGGGGGGGAGAATACGAAGAAAAGTCCACAGCCTGATTATAAAATAAGATGAGGCAAGGAAATAATTGAAGAATAAATATAAATAAGGGGTACGGTAGAGACACAGCAGAGAGAAAATCAGTAATTAAAGGGGGAAAACCAGTAGAAAAATACGAATAAAATTCCACAGTTTCATTAGATAAAGATGGTGAACGAAGGAAATAATTGAAGAATAACGGATAAATAAGGGGTACTGTAGAGACAGAGAACAGAACAAAACAAAAATGAACTGAGAAAAACCAGTAGAAATATACGATGAAAATACCACAGGCTGATCAGAAAACAAGGTGAACCAAAGAAATATTGGAAGAGGAAATATAAATAAGGGGTACGGTAAAAACACAGCAGAGAGAAAATCAGTAATTAAAGGGGGAAAACCAGTAGAAAAATACGAATAAAATTCCACAGTTTCATTAGATAAAGATGGTGAACCAAGGAAATAATTGAAGGGGAAAGATAAATACGGGGTACGGTAGAGACACAGCAGAAAGAACATCGATAATGAAGGGCGGGGGGGGGGGGGGGTATACGAAGAAAAGTCCACAGTCTGATTAGAAAATAAGATGAAGCGAGGAAATAATTGAAGAATAAATATAAATAAGGGGTACGGTAGAGATACGGCAGAGAGAAAATCAGTAATTAAGGAGTGAAAACCAATAGAAAAATACAAAGAAAATTCCACAGTTTCATTAGAAAAAGAAGGTGAACCAAGGAAATAATTTAAGAATAACGGATAAATAAAGGGGTACTGTAGAGACACACAACAGAACAAAACAATAATGAACGGGGAAAAACCAGTAGAAAAATACGATGAAAATACCACAGTCTGATCAGAAAACAAGGTGAACCAAGGAAATATTGGAAGAGGAAATATCAATAAAGGGTAATGTAGAGACATAGCAGAGAGAAAATCAGTAATTAAGATGGGGGGGGGGGAGAAACCAGTAGAAAAATACGAAGAAAACTCCACAGTTTCATTTGATAAAGAAGGTGAACAAGGAAATAATTGAAGAAGAACGGATAAATAAGGGGAATAGTAGAGACACAGCAGAGAAAAAATAAACAATGAAAGAGGGAAAACCAGTAGAAAAATACGATGAAAATACCACAGGCTGATTAGAAAACAAGGTGAACCAAGGACATATTGGAAGAGGAAATATTAATAAGGGGTAAGGTAAAGACACAGCAGAGAGAAAATCAGTAATTAAGGGGGGGGGAACCAGTAGAAAAATACGAAGAAAACTCAACAGTTTCATTTGATAAAGAAGGTGAAACAAGGAAATAATTTAAGAAGAACGGATAAATAAGGGGAACGGTAGAGACACTGCAGAGAGAAAACTAATAATGAAAGAGGGAAAACCAGTAGAAAAATACGAAGAAAATTCAACAGTCTACTTATAAATAAATATATATATACATTGATACAGTCTATCGAAACTTATAATAGAGAGTAAGTTGTCAGCCATTTTTCTTTCATGAACAGTAAAGTATAGAAACAGGAAGTAAGTTATTTAAGGTGATAAAACAAATAAGATCTTTATTATAATTTAATTTTTATTCTGAGGTATTCCGATAGTCTCAGTATAAACAGAGGGAGACAAAAATAAATTAAGGGTTGTAGTAAGAAACAAGAGAGAAACAGGGGACAACATAACGGAGAAAAAAATGAGATACACGAAAGAGGGGGAAAAAACCAGATAGATAAACCAGAGACGAAATTAATAGTTCTGTTCGTTTGTCAAATTATTATTCTAATTCATACTGAAATATTCCTTCAGACTGTCGCAGGATTTCCCGTGGTTATGTTTTACAAAATGGCCTCCACGAAGTTAATTTTGCTGTCCCTAAATTTCGTCGTCCTGGCAATAATTTTTCAGTGGTTGTTTAGTGTCCGCCGCGTCGGACCAACGTAACAGGAGCTCGTGTGTGTGTGTGGAGTTGGAGCAAAAAACCTTGTCCCCCTATTTTGGAGCTCACATCCTGTCACACCTGGAAGGAACATCGCAGGCACCTGCTGCGCAGACCAATGTGTATGAGTGACCCCCAGTCCTCTGTCGCCCAGCAGCACCGCACTGCACCGTCTGAAGGAGAATACAAAAGGGAACAGGACAGAGCAGATCCGGGAGCCCGCCACTTGTCAAGGAAGGGTGGGGGACGGGATTCAAAGACTTGCCGGCTCCGGATAAAAAGGGTGGGATTAAAGAAGGAACCGAATGGGGGGAGGGGGGCGAATAAAAAGAGAAATACCGTAATCAAGGGGGCGAAACGAAAGGTAAATGAAAGCTGGAGGATGTCCTTCAGGTCACTGTAGAATAATTTCACCGCTATACAATCGTTTATTAGCACGTCAAAAGTTTCTCTGGCACTAAAAACTACGATATTTTGGTGCCACTTTTCAGTTTTCCGCTGGTAGCACAAGAATAAAGCGTTCTACGGAAAATAATGTTCAGTGATAAATTGTAGAGGATAAAATTCTGCATGGAATGGTGGCCTCGAGGACGAAATTCGGTCCACGGAAGTGGTAGAAATCCTCCGTCAAAGCTACGACATTATGACGTGAATTCCGAGGAGACCGCAGTTTGTCGTATTTCTAACGCTGATATCTCCAAGATGGCCGCCGGTAGAGTAATTTTTCACGGAATAAAGGTTTTAGAGAATTTAATTCTCTTTCCAACGCATGTCTGGTTTTAAAAATCCATCGAGAATGGCCGAAGAAATACACAAAAATGTTGCGGACTGTGCACAGGCTGCTGTCATGGCGCTGAGGATGATGGGAGTGACGTCACGGTCTAGTGGCAGAGGATATTGAAATGTCTAAGAGTATTTGAATTGAAAAGAAGCTGGCGCCTTCAATCCGAGCACTTTTGTTATTCTTTCTTCCTTGGAAAATAATATATATACTCTTTGAACCGCCGGAGTCTTTCTTCCTCTTAGGAAAAAAAACACAACACTTAAACATTTTAATATCCTCTGCCACAAGACCGTGACGTCACTCCCATCATCCTCAGCGCCGCGACAGCAGCCGTGCACAGACAGCAACATGTGGCTTAATTTCGGCCATTTTCAATGGATTTTCAAAACCAGTTCATGCGTTGGAAAGAGAATTAAATTCTCTAAAACCTTTATTCCGTGACAAATTAGTATAATGGCGGCCGTTTTGTAGATATCAGCACTAGTAATACGACAAACTGCAGTCTCTCGGAAAATGACGTCATAATGCCGTAGTTTTGACGGAGGATTTCTGCCACTTCCTCAGACCTAATCTCGTCCTCAAGTCCACCATTCCCTGAAGACTTTTATCCTCTACAATTTATCACTGAACATTATTTTCGATACAACGCTTCATTCTTTTGCTATCAGCGAAAAACTGAAAATTGGCACCAAAATATCGTAGTTTTTAGTGCCATAGAGAAATCTTCCCCCGTGGTCTTCGGAATTTTAACGAATTTTGACGTGTTAATAAACGATTATATAGCGATGAAATTTTTCTTCGCTGACCTGAAGGACACTCTTCAGCTTTCATTTACCTTTCGCTTTGCCCCCTTGATTACGGTATTATTTATTTCATTTCCCCCTCCCCTCCCCCAGCACCACCTCATTCGGTTCTCTCTTTAATCCCAGCCGTTTTATCCGGATCCCACAAGTCTTTGAATCGGGACCCCCACCCTTACTTGACATATCCTCTGAATGAGACACGTGCCGTGACGTCACTCCCGTCATCCTCAGCGCCGCCATGACATCAGCCTGTGCACAGACAGAAACATGTTTGTGTATTTCTTCGGCCATTCTCGATGGATTTTTAAAACCAGATGATGCGTTGGGAAGAGAATTAAATTCTGTAAAACCTTCATTCCGTGACAAATTACTCTACTGGCGGCCATTTTGGAGATATCAGCGCTAGAAATACGACAAACTGCGGTCTCTCCGAAAATGACGTCACAATGTCGTGACTTTGACCAAGGATTTCTACCACTTCTTCCGACCAAATCTCGTCCTCAAGTCCACCATTCCTTGCAGAATTTTATCCTCTACAATTCATCACGGGACATTATTTTCAATAGAACGCTTCATTCTTTTGCAATCAGCGAAAAACTGAAAAGAGGTGCCAAAATTTCGTAGGTTTCTTAGGGCCGGAGGAACTTTCCCCCCTGAGGGCGTTTCGAACTGGGTAAACGTGGGTTGTTTTTCACTAATGGCCACGACATGTACACGCTGGGAGGGGGGGGGGGGGAATGACCAAGTCATTTTGCGTGGTAAGAAGTATATAGCTACTGGGCTACATCCAGCTACCAACCACTCAAGTCAGACAACGTACTTCGTCTCAATATTCCTAATAATGAATTTTTTTGGGGGGTACCAGGCTGCACGAGGGTAATCCACGTGGTGGCAACTCCCCTTTAATAGCATAGGAAGGGATTTGAACAGGGGGGATGCGGAAGGGTAGAGGAAGGTAGCCAAGGGTTAACTAGGGGGCCCTCAGGCTATAGTTTAAGGATCCTACCCCGCGGCATTCGCCTAAAAATAATGGAGGTACAACCGTAGAAAAACCTGCATCAGGTAGGTCGGGCTTTTGAGTACTTGTCCCACGCCCTTCCCTGGATGGCGGGAGAGAGAGAGGTTTGCTGTGGGGACGCAGCATTCCCCTTCTCCGTGCCTCAACCAGTTTAGAAGGCAGCTGGCCGACTGTTCAAATAGGAACAGCGAACAACTCTTGTCGTATGCCCCAAGGTCTGCGACCCCGGTACATGCACCTCTCAAAAAACCGGCTGAGGCTCGTGGGAAAATTTCTCATAGTTAGTTTTTTTTTAGGGCAACAGGCTACATGAGGCTAATCCACTTAGGGCAACTCCCCTTTAATAGTATAGGAAGGGATTTGAAAGGGGGGATGCGGAAGGGTAGAGGAAGGTAGCCAAGGGTTAACTAGGGCCCCCGGGCTATATTTTAAGGATCCTACCCGGCATTCGCCTAAAGGAATGCAGGGAAAACCTTAGAAAAACCTGCATCGGGTAGGTCGGGCATTGGGTACTTGTCCCACGCCCTTCCGATAGCGGCAGAGGAGTTTGCTGTGGGGACGCAGCATTCCCTGCTCCATGCCTCGACTAGTTTAGGAGGCAGCTGGCCGACTATTCCAATGGGAATAGCGAACAACTCTTACCGTATGCCCAAGGTCTGCGACCCCGGAACATACACCTCTCAAAACAGGCCGAGGTGCCTCGGCATGTGGGAACCTTAGTTCAAAAACGGAGAGGAAAAGACATCCCCAAAGTTAGCCCCTTCGTATCTCTCCTAAAAGGTTCTGCCTGCGAGAGAAAATCCCTCTCAGGTTACCTGCGAGAGAATCGTCTCGCAGGCTTTTCAATTAGTTAGTAATTTTTCAACTTCATAAATTTAATGTTACCCAATTTCTTAACTGGAACGGAAGAATAATTGAAAATTTTAAAATAATATACGTTGCGGGATTAGCGGACAGAGATATAATAGCAGTTTCGTTGTTACGCCTGCGAGAAAACGAAGAGAGAGAGAGAGAGAGAGAAAATGTTCAGCTGCGGTTATGGAAATGAGGCGAAGACAATGGGACTGGCATTAGGTAAAGATTAAATATATGAATACATAACGAAAGGTGGAAAAGAGAGAGAAAGAGAGAGAGAGAGTGACAGAGAGAGAGAGATAAAACTAAATTAAAATAACGTGTTCGTCGGGGAACACAAGTAAGCAACCTGTTATTCAGAGCATTGAAAAAACCCTCACAGTCAAGTTCAAGTTTAAAAATGAAAAACCAAAACAATTAAGTCAGATTGAAAAATCAATTTTCAAATCCTTTCGGAGTGTGCAGTTGTGTCGCTCTAGGCTCTCCTTAGCACCTGAAGAAAGGGGGAGACAAGGATCCCAGAAACCTTCCTTTCTGTGGTGTTTACACCATCACTTCTTTAGTCTGTATTATTGGGGGTTGTCTTTGCTATTATCAATGTGGAAGTTGTTAAAGGAGGCCATCTTGGATCTCTGCTGCTTCTCTGTTGTCCAGTAATCAGTGAACTTTGTCTAAGGCTTTAATGGAGTCTTTCCCTTCCCCTCATTACACTAAGGTTTTGAGGTTATTCACCTTGTTGGTTATGTAGTTATTATTATACCTCCCCATAAACCACTATACTGAATACATATATATATATATAATGGACAACAGAAAAGCAGCAGAGATCCAAGATGGCCTCCTTTAACAACTTCAACTTGATAATAAGAAAGACAACCCCCAATAATACAGACTAAAGAAGTGATGATATAAACACCACAGAGGAGGTTGCTGGGATCCTTGCCTCCCCCCTTCTTCAGGTGCTATATATATATATATATATATACTGAAATTTTCACAGTCATTACTGTCAGTATTCATTACAGATTATTTATTTATTTTTAACTACTGTACCTATATTTTTTATCTCACAGAATAATTTTTTTAAAAAATGTACATTTAAACTATTTGTAATCTTTACATCCTCAGGCAGCAACTCCTTATATAATATTAATCCTCTATCAAACATTGAATTTTTTTACACATCTTTGGTTTCAAATGCTCAATAAAACAATTTCCCCTCTCCCTGGTCTTATGATTATGGACATCCAAGTTTCTTTCTTTAAAAAAAAAATATTTTATTACCCATCTTAAGTGCCTGCCCCCTCCCCCCTTCCTCACCTCCTTTATCTATTCTATAAATAACAAGTAGCACATCATCCAAAATTTGGTCCCTAATATTTTAAAAAAATTACTAATTTATTAAACATATCCTGCTGAATCTTATGATATTTATTTTCTTTCAAGATGGCGGCTGTTAATCCCCTACTCCATATTACTTATAATTTATTAATAACACTTGCTACTTATACTAAACAATTATGTATATGAGGAACTACTATTCATAAAAAATACTGGTTTGGCTTTAGTTTTTTTTTCCCCTGAAAATTCCAAAAAAATGTGTTCAGTTATTTTAACAACATGGAGAAAACAAAGAAAAAAACTATATTAATGAAGCCTGTAAATTTATTGTAGATTCCAAAATAAAATAAAAAAATACCACAGAAGGCTGTAATTTTTTTTTAGATTCCAAAGAGAAAAGGGAAAAAAATATTACAGGAGCCTGTAAGTTCATTTTAGGCTCTAAGGAAAAGCAAAAATAAAAATAATTAGAGGTCTGTAAATTTATTTTCGATTCCAAAGAAAAAATTAAAAAACATTACAGAAGCCTGTAAATGTATTTTATTCCAAAGAGAAAATGAAAAAATATTACAAGAGCCTATAAATTTATTGTAGATTCCAAAGATAAAAATAAAAATATTACAGGAGCCTGGTAATTGATTGTAGATTCCAAATAAAAATTTAGAAACATTACAAGGGATGTAAAGTTATTTTAGATTCCAATTAAAAAATAAAAAAACTAATACAATAGCCTTTAAATTTATTGGAGACTCCAAATAAAAACAAAAGTAAAATTAGGAGCCTGTAAATTTATTGTAGATTCCGAATAAAACAAAATACTACAGAAGCCTGTCAAGTTATTGTAGATTCCAAAGTAATAATTTTAAAATATTACAGAAAGCTGTAAATATATTTTAGATTCCAAAGAAAAAAGCTAAAATATACTACAGAAGCATATATATTTATTTTTATTGCAAACAGAAAAGGAAAAACAATATTAAAGGAGACTTTAAATTTATTCCAGACTCCAAATAAAGACGGGAAAAAAAACTAGAAGTCAGAAAATTTAATTTAGATTCCAAAGAAGGAAGTAAATAATATTACAGGAGCCTGTGAAGTTATTTTATATTTCAAAGAAAACGAATTACCGAAGCCTGTACGTTTTTTGGGTATAGTAGCAAAGAGAAAAAAAAGTGAAGCCGGTAAATTTATTTTGGATTCCATATTAAAAATTAAAAAAATACTACAGAAGCCTGTAAATTTGTTGCAGATTCTAAGGAAAAAAGCAAATAATATTACAGGATCCTTTAAATCCATTGTAGACTCCAAAGAATAAAGAAAAAAAATAGAATTCTCTAAATTTATTTCAGGTTCTGAAGAAAAAAGAAAAATATATTACAGAAGACTGTAAATTAAATTTAGATTCCAAAGAAATAATAAAAAAACTATTACAGAAACCTGTAAATATATTTTTGATTACAAAGAGAAAAGGAAAGAATATTTCAGGAGCTTGTAAATTTATTTTTTAGATTCCAAGGAAAAAAACAAATAATTTTACAGGATCCTTTAAATTTATTGTAGACTCCAAATAAAAACGGAAAAATAAGATTAGAAGTCAGTACATTTATTTTAGATTCCAAAGAAGGAAGAAAATAATATTACAGAAGCCTGTCAAGTTATTGTGGTTTCCAAAGAAATAATTAAAAAATATTACATAAACCTGTAAATTAATTTTAGGTTTCAAAGAAAATGAACTACCGGAGCCTGTACGTTTTTGGAATTTTGCAAAGAAAAAAATATTAGTGAAGCCTGTAAATTTATTTTAGATTCCAAAGAGGAAAGGAAAATTTTTTACAGAAGCCTGTAAATTTATTTTAAATTCCAAAGAAAAAAGTATACAGAAGCCTGTAAATTTATTTTATATTCCAAATAGAAAAGGAAAAAATATTACAAGAGCCTATAAATTTATTTTAGATTCCAAAGAGAAAAGGAAAAAAATTTACAGGAGCCTGTAAATTTATTTTAAATTCCAAAGAAAAAAGGAAAAAATATACAGAAGCCTGTAAATTTATTTTATATTCCAAATAAAAAAGGAAAAAGTATACAGAAGCCTGTAAATTTATTGTAGTCTCCCAAAGAAAAACGAAACAAAAAATTAGAAGTCCGTAAATTTATTTTACATGCCAAAGAAGAAAAAAATATTACAGAAGCCTGTCAAGTTATTGTAGACTTCAAAAAAAAAATAATAAAAAATATATTACACAAACCTGTAAATTAATTTTAGATTCCAAAGAAAAAAATTACAGTACCTTTTAAATTTTTTGTAGATTCCAAAGAAAATAATATTACTGAAACCAGTAAAAGTTTTTTTAGATTCCAAAGAGAAAAGGAAATAATATTGCAGCAGCCTGAGCCTGTAAATTTATTTCCGATTCCAAAGAGAAAAGGAAAAAATAATACAGAAGCCTAAAATTTATTGTAGTCTCCCAAATAAAAACGAAAAAAAATAAATTAGAAGTCCGTAAATTTATTTCAGATGCCAAAGAAGGAAGAAAATAATATTACAGAAGCCTGTAAATTTATTTTAGATTCCCTAAGAGAAAAGGGAAAAAAAATATTCCATAAAGCTATGTATTTATTGTAGTTTGCAATAAGAAAAGGGAATTAAAAACAGCCTTTCGAAGACACAAAAAATAACTTAAGGCATTTTATATTTAAAATTGCTACAATAATAAATCCTAGGAAGTAAATAAGTTTTTATAAGAGGATAAATGGACGAGGAAGAACAATTTGCCGGACACTGACAGATAAATACAACAGAAGTTGTTTACGATGAGTCTTCAGCAACGATGAGAAACTCTTGATGCTGGACGAGAAACACTTTCCAATATATAATAATGATGAAGTTAGTCCTGCCAATATGGCTGCTGACTGTTGATGTAATCACGTGATAAATGGCGTGTCGACGTTTAACTATTGTTCTCACGGTAATGGGGTTGTCGTTGTTCTTTTTAAAGTTGTCTACCGCACGATTTCTTCGCCTCGCCCATGTCCAAGGCCTCACTCCCACACGAGTGATTGTACTTTTTCGGTACAGGAACGATCTGTGTCTGTCATGTGTGTGTGTGTGTGTCTGCCGCTTTGGTCGCGTCCATTCACTTTTGACAGTCACGACTGCTCCGTCGTCGTCGTAGTGTTAGTGTCCTAAGGCGTCCAAGGTCTCGCGCGGGGAACGCGACAACGCACCCCACGACTAGTGGACACACGCTGTGGAGCGGCCTCGGGAGCGCCTCGTGGTGGCGGCGGCGGTGACGTTGCCTGTGTGTGTATGGGGGTTACAGAGGCTCTTCCAGCGTCCACCTAGAGAGCGGTGAACAACACGACCACACACACAAGCAACGTCACAGCTGGTGACGTCATTCGAAACGTGGCTCGGCTGTTAATTTATTTTAGTTCCAAAGAAAAATAAAGCTAAAATATTACAAAAGGGTGTAAATTTATTGTAGGTTCCAAATAAAAAATTAAAAAACACTACAGGAGCCTGTAAATGTATTTTACATTCCAAAGAGAAAAGGGAAAAAAACTATTACAGGAGCCTGTAAATGTATTTTACATTCCAAAGAGACAAGGGGAAAAATATTACAGGAGATTCCAAAGAAAAATGATAAAAATATTACAGGAGCCTGTAAATGTATTTTACATTCCAAAGAGAAAAGAGGAAAAATATTACAGGAGATTCCAAAGAAAAATGATAAAAAATATTACGGGAGCCTGTAAATGTATTTTACATTTCAAAGAGAAAAGGGGAAAACTATTACAGGAGATTCCAAAGAAAAATGCTAAAAATATTACAGGAGCCTGTAAATGTATTTTACATTCCAAAGAGAAAAGGGGAAAAATATTACAGGAGATTCCAAAGAAAAATGATAAAAATATTACAGGAGCCTGTAAATGTATTTTTACATTCCAAAGAAAAAGGGAAAAACCATATTACAGGAGCCTGTAAACTTATTGTAGAATATAAAGAAATAATTAATAAATAATTACATAAACCAGTAAATTAATTTTAGATTCCAAAGAAAACGAATTACCGGAGCCTGAACGTTTTTGGAATAATGCAAAGAAAAAAACATTACAGAAGCCTGTAAATTTATTTTAGATTCCAATGAAAAAAAGCAAAAAATACTACAGAAGCCTGTAAATGAATTTTACAATCCAAAGAGGAAAAAAAATATACAGGAGCCTGTAAATGTATTTTACATTCCAAAGAAGAAAGAAATAAATATTACAGGAGACGTTCCGTTTAACGTCAAACATTTGAGTAACAGACGAACCTCGCCATTTTAATTCAGTTCTTATAGTTTCTAATATTTTGACTTTAATCCGATCTATAATCGTTGTTCATATTTACGGCATTTTTACCTCATTTTTGAGAAAAGGATGCAGTTACTCATTTTGTCAAGTGCTGATATTTCCAAAATGGCCGCCAGTAAACAAGAAATGTTTCAGACGCCTTCAAAAGCATGATTGGGTTTTCTAACTCCATTGAGAATGGCCGTAAGATACACACACACATGTTGCTGTCTGTGCACGGCTGTAATCACGGCGAAGAGGATGATGGGAGTGACGTCACGGTCACGTGTCTTATATGGAGGATATGTCAAGGTAGGGTGAGGGTCGGGATTCAAAGACTTGCCGGCTCCGGATAAAAAGGGTGGGATTAAAGAAGGAACCGAATGGGGGGAGGGGGACGAATAAAAAGAGAAATACCGTAATCAATGGGGCAATGCGAAAGGTAAAGGAAGCTGGAGGATGTCCTTCAAGTCACTGTAGAATAATTTCACCGCTACACAATCGTTTATTAACACGTCAAAAGTTTCTCTGGCACTAAAAACTACGATATTTTGGTGCCGCTTTTTCAGTTTTCCGCTGATAGCAGCAGAATGAAGCGTTCTATTGAAAATAATCTTCAGTGATAAATTGTAGAGGACTAAATTCTGCATGGAATGGTGGACTCGAGGACGAAATTCGGTCAGAGGAAGTGGTAGAAATCCTCCGTCAAAGCTACGACATTGTGACGTCTTTTTCGGAGAGATCGCAGTTTGTCGTCTTTCTAGTGCTGATATCTCCAAAATGGCCGCCAGTGACGTAATTTGTCACTGAATAAAGGTTGTAGAGAATTTAATTCTCTTTTCAACGCATGTTCTGGCTTTAAAATCCATTGAGAATGTCCGTAAATACACACACATGTTGCCGTCTCTGCACGACTGATGTCATGGCGCTGAGGATGATGGGAGTGACGTCACGGTCTTGTCGCAGAGGATATTAAAATGTTTTAAGAGTACTGTTTTTTTCTAAGAGGAAGAAAGAGTCCAGATACTCTTTGAAACGTTGGACTCTTTCTTCCCCTTAGATAAACAATACTCTTAAACATTTTAATAACCTCTGCCACAAGACAAGTTCCACCGTGACGTCACTCCCATCATCCTCAGCGCCATGACATCAGCCGTGTGCACGGGTCAAGTAAAATGCGTCTATTTTCGGCCATTCTCAATGGAATTTTAAAACCGTTTAATGCGTTGGAAAGAGAATTAAATTCTCTAAAACCTTTATTTAGTGACAAAGCAGTTTTGTGGCGGCCATTTTGGAGATATCAGCACTAGAAACACGACAAACTGCGGTCTCTTATCAAATGACGTCAGAAAGTCGTAGCTTTGACGAAGGGTTTCTTCCACGTCCGTCGACGGAATTTCGTCCTCGAGTCCACCATTCCATGCAGAATTTTATTCTCTACAATTTATCACAGAACATTATTTTCAATAGAACGCTCCATTCTTTTGCTATCAGCGAAAATCTGAAAAGAGGTGCCCAATTTTTGTGGATTTTATGCTACGCAAACTTTTCAACCGCCCCTAGTCACGACTGTGTTCATCCGCGTGATGAATCGTTATGGATACTCTATGCACCGCTGGTCTGTTTCTTCCTTTGAGAAAAAAAATCAATAATCTTAAATATTTTCACATCCTCTGCCACACGACCGTGACGTCTCTCCCATCGTCCTGAGCGCCATGACATCCTCTCGTGAACAGACAGCAACATGTGTGTGTGTATTTTTCGGCCATTCGGTATGGATTTTTTTAAAACCAGATCATGAGTTGGACAGAGAATTAAATTGTCTAAAACATTTATCTGTTGAGAAATTATGTCACTGGCAGCCATTTCAGAGATATCAGCACTAGAAACAGGACAAACTGCATTCTGTCTGGACATGACGTCATAACGCTGTAACTTTGAGGAAGAATTTCTACCACTTCCTCCAACCGAATTTCGTCCTCGAGTCCACCATTCCATGCAGAATTCTCCACAAGTTATTACTGAATATTAATTTCAATAGAACGCTTCGTGCTCTTGCTATCAGCGGAAAACTGAAAAGAGGTGCCCAAATATCGTGCTGTTTAGGCACCATGACATCAGCCGTGCACAGACAGCAACATGTTTGCGTATTTCGGCCACTCTCAATTAATTCTTAAAACCAGATCATGCGTTGGAAAGAGAATTAAATTTTCTAAAACTTTTATTCTGTGACAAATTACTCTACTGGCGGCCATTATGGAGATACGAGCGGTAGAAATACGACAAACTGCAGTCTCTTCGGCAATGACGTCACACTGCCGTGACTTTGACGAAGGATTTCCGCCACTTCCTTGGACCGAATTTCGTCCTCGACTCCACCATTCCATGCAGAATTTTATCCTCTACAATTCATCACTGATCATTATTTTCGATAGGACGCTTCATTCTTTTGCTATCAGCGAAAAACTAAAAAATGGTGCCCAAACTTTCGCGATTTTCATGGCTACAGAAAGCCTTTTTTCCCCTGGAGGCCATTTTGAATTATAAAACGGGGGTTTGTTCAGTAATGGCCACGACATATATATATATATATATATATATATATATATATATTGGGATAGTAATATAAAATTGCTGACCTTTGCAGTTTCGGCCATCAATCAGGCAGTGGGGGCCGTTTTTAAATCTGTACCGTCAGTCAGCCAACTCCGTTTGTGTCTGTGTTGCTTTGCCTCCAAGGTCTTGCACGATACTCACTCTGTGAGGCTGTAATAACACTAATCGTTTACTGGAATGGGCCAGTCAGTTGGGTTCTGTTTTCTTATCTGTGCTGGCTGTCATGTCCGTAGTTGTAACGTCTCGAACCGTTTAACCCCCTCAAGGTTCCAGCAAGTCCCTTTTCCTTCGGACACTTAATAATAATTACTGTTACACACACACACACACACATGTAGGTCGTTCTTCCGACAGGCCTCATGACGAAACTTCATGACACCACGGTGGTCACAGTCGAGAAAGACCAGGAGTAAACCCCCTAACAAAGCAAAATTGAGTCTCCTGGTTTTAGACCTGTTCTAGTGCTGATATCTCCAAAATGGCCGCCAGTAGAGGAATTTGTCAAGGAATAAAGGTTGTAGAGAATTTAATTCACTTTCCAACGCATGATCTGGGTTTTAAAAACCATTGAAAATGGCTGAAAATACTCTCATTTTTGCTTTCCGTGTGCCGCTGATTTTCACGATTACCTGCGTCGCGTTCAGAGAATATGATTTTTTCTCTAAGAGTAAGAAAGACTCCAGCGTTTCAAAGAGCATCTATATTCTCTTTCAAGGAATAAAAGTATAAGCCTCAAGTTCTCTGTTGGCCTGTTGTGGATTTGCTCTCTCTCTCTCTCTGTCTCTCTCTCTATCTCTCTCTCTCTCTGTCTGTCTCTGTTTCTCTCTCTGTCTCGCTCAGTTTCTCTCTCTGTCTCTCTCTGTATCTCTCTGTCTCTCTATGTTTCTCTCTCTGTCTCTCTCTGTCTCTCTCTGTCTCTCTCTGTCTCTCTCTGTCTCTCTCTGTCTCTCTCTCTGTCTCTCTATGTTTCCCTCTCTGTCTCTCTCTGTCTGTCTCTGTTTCTCTCTCTGTCTCGCTCAGTTTCTCTCTGCGTCTCTCTCTGTCTTTCTATGTTTCTCTCTCTGTCTCCCTTTTGGTTCTCTCTGTTTCTCTCTCTGTCTCTCTATGTTTCTCTCTCTGTCTCTCTCTGTCTCTCTCTGTTTCTCTCTCTGTCTCTCTATGTTTTTCTCTCTGTCTGTCTCTGTTTCTCTCTCTGTCTCACTCAGTTTCTCTCTCTGTCTCTTTCTGTTTGTCTCTGTCTCCCTCTGTCTCTCTATGTTTCTCTCTCTGTCTCTCTCTGTCTGTCTGTCTCTGTTTCTCTCTCTGTCTCGCTCAGCTTCTCTCTCTGTCTCTTTCTGTTTCTCTCTGTCTCTCTCCGTCTATCTCTGTTTCTCTCTCTGTCTCTCTCTGTATCTCTCTGTCTCTCACTGTTTCTCTATGTTTCTCTCTCTAGGTATCTCTGTCTCTCCCTGTCTCTTTCTCTGTCTCTCTCTCTGTCTCTCTCTCTCTCTGCCATTCAAGTTAATATCTATGATGGAATTTAAGCAAAAGCATAGATGGCGGAGGCTACCGTTGGGGGTGTATTTACAACTCTCTGGTTTTTTTGAACTAAGGTTCCCACATGCCGAGGCCCCTGTTCTGAGAGGTGTATGTTCCGGGGTCACAGACCTTGCGGCATACGGTAAGAGTTGTTCGCTGTTCCCATTGGAACAGTCGGCCAGCTGCCTCCTAAACTGGTCAAGGCACGGCGAGGTCAAAGCTGCGAGCTCCACAGCTAACACTCCTCTCCTGCCATCCAGGGAAGGGCGTGGGACAAGTACCCAATGCCCGACCTACCTGTTGCAGGTTTTTGTAGGATTTTCCCTGCAGCACTTTTAGGCGAATGCCGCGGGGTAGGATCCTTAAACCATAGCCCGGGGGCCGCTAGTTAACCCTTGGCTACCTTCCTCTACCCTTCCACATGCCCCCCTTTCAAATCCCTTCCTATGCTATTAAAGGGGAGTTGCCACCATGTGGATTAGCCTCATGTAGCCCGGTACCCTAAAAAAATATATTAGATATAACTTCTTTGAATGTTAACAAACAACTGCAGAGATATTAGCACACAGACAAGAAACCAAACGAATTGACATTTCTGGAAGTTACTCTGCCTTTTTATGAACAAGAACCTAGATTTCACCCACCCCCCTTTTTTTCTTTATAAACTTACAACAGAAGATGTTAGCAACAAGATATTTTGAAGGAAACATCAGGATATTATTAACAAAAATTCCACGTAACCATGTCTCTGATTTTTTTATTTATTAATTAATTAAATGTTAAACCTTTTTTTACAGACGGCAATGACTTTAATTAAACAAATGAGCGATTTATTATATTAGAATTGGAATTGTTATATGGGGAAAAGAATATGAGGGTTATTAAAAGTTAATCTGAATCCTTGCTCGCCTTTGACATTGAGACCTCTTTTTATCAAATGGAAGTATAGTGGTCGCTTAACATGTTCACCGTTGAGGGTTGTAAGCTACCAACAACCCCACGCCATGGATAACATCAGGGGTATCAGGGGGACACTCGTGCTGCCACGGAAGGTCGTCGCTCAGTTCCAAGGTGAGTGTCCGTTTGTTCATCATTTCGTAAGATGTTGATAATGAGCTACTCTCTGTACTGCTTACTATTTACTTTGCTCAACGATTATCTTTAATAGTCTGTCTTTAAAGGGATTATTTATTGATGTGAATTGTAAACATCATCTGGAATAATCAGATATGAAATCACAACTTAAATTAATGCAAAGGGTTCAATGATCTTAATGATCTTAAGCAATTGACACGGCGGTTCAGTTCCTACGTGAGTGTCTCTTTTTCTTAGAAGCTTAAAAGGGAAGTGATTGATCCACCAATAACGTCACAGATAAATTTGGAGATGTCGTTTCTTCTAGTGACGTGTTTTTTTATAGTGGTGTTCATACTTAAATAGTAGTTTATCCCCTGCTTTTGACTTAACATCTCTTATTTGCTCTTGGGTTGTGTGGCAACTCTTGACCTGGCCCCTGGAGGTCACTCGCACACATACGCACTTGTGGCCCCTCCTACGCAAACCCGCACGAAGGTGAGTCAAGGTTACTCCGAAGAGATTTCACCTCAAGGGCGATTCCCTTAATTGGACACCACAACCAAAAAATATATATAAATGAAGAGAAAAATGTGGGACGAGTTGCGAAACACCACGAGTGAGACACTGTAACGGTCGGAGAACGGAAAGACTTTCCCCCCGAGGAACATCTCGTCGCTCAGCTTCAGGTAAACAAACCTACCATCGCGCATTGCTGTAGGTAAGAGGCCAAGTACCCAACAGAAAGTTTACTATTGACTATGTGGCTATAATCCTATGTACCAAAGTTTTAGTCTCTCTTGTAGTAGTTTTTGTTTCTTTCCTTCTATTACCTTCTTTCTTTATTCCTTTCCTTCTTTCTATTAATTTAATTTTTTCTTTCTTTCAATATATTTTCTAAACTTCTTTCTTTTATTTTTTCTGTCTATTCTTTTCTTCTTTCTTTCAATTTATTTTCTAACCTTCTTTCTTTCTTTCTTTTGTTTTTTTCTGTCTATTCTTTTTTTCTTTATTTATTTCTATTCCTTTTTACTTCATTCCTTTCTTTCTATTTCTTTATTTTCAATTTGCAATCTTTCCTTCTTTCTTTGATCCTTTCTTTTCTTCTTACTGTTCCTATATTTCAGTCTTGTTTTCTTTCCTTCTTATTACTTCTTTATTTCTTTATACCAATCTGTTATCTATGCATTTATTTTCTTCTTTCTTTCTATTTCTTCATTTCTTTTCTTTCTTGCTTTCTTTGAAATTCCTTATTCTCCATTTTCTTTCTTACGTCCTTTCTTCGGTCTTTCTTTTTCTTATCATTCCCTTTTTCCCTCCTTTCTATCTTCTATTTCGTTCTATCTTTTTTCCCTACATTACTTACCTTCTGTTTTTCTTTTGCAGTTGCTTCTTTATTTTGTTACTTTCTGTCTTCATTTTGTTCTTTCCACTCCTTTCGTAGTTTCATTATTTTTTCCTATACGGTTTTTATATTCATTTATTCTTTACTTGATTTCTATTTCTGTATATTCATATTTCTTTATTTTCATATTTATTAATTTCTCTCCTTCTTTACTTTTTTTGTATTCCTTCCTACATATTCACTTATTTATTTTTATTTATTTATTTCCTTCTTCCTTCCTATATATTCCTTTATTTTTTCTTCTTTCTTCCTATTTATTCCTTTCTTTCTTTCTTTCTACCCTACTTCTTCGTTCTTTCTTTCTCTTCTTCCTATATATCCCTTTATTTATTCATATTTTTCTTCCTTCTTCCTATATATTCCTTTATTTTTCTTCTTTCTTCCTATATATTCCTTTCTTTCTTTCTACCTTACTTCTTCGTTCTTTCTTTCTCTTTCTCTTCTTCCTATATATTCCTTTATTTATTCATATTTTTCTTCCTTCTTCTTATATATTCCTTTCTTTTTCTTTCCTTTCTCATTCTTTCTTTTCTTCCTTCTTTCAATGCTTTCTTAATTAGTTCGTCTGTTCTGTCTTACTCTCTCTATTTCGTTGCTCTATCTTTCGCACGTATTCCTCCCCCTCCTTTTTAATATAGTATAGTTGCGGGGGAAAAGGTCTCAACGTGGATCAAGTCTCGTGTAGCCAGTTTCCAAAAAAGAAAATTAAGAACGTGCCGAGTGTCGTGACAGCTGTCGACATTAACCACACCCAGCAAAGGAAGTGAGTAAGGAAAAGGTTTATTCTGGTCCCTTGAGGTTACTGAACGCAGCCCGTCGCGGGTTTTCCCCTGACTCTGTTATGCCTAAGAATAAACAGCGAGGCCTCGTTTCCTAAACCTAATTAGGGACCCTCGCGGTTCGCCAAATTAGCCCGCGTAAACACGGAAGACCCGCTAACTCGTTAAACAGCAATTAACGCAATTAGGGACCGCTTGTAATATTGTCCTCGTGGGCCAGCGACGCCATAACGGTCGCAGTGAGTGTGTGGAAGAGTTCAATATTTGCCCTGCGACGTTGCGTCACTTCTCACTCTAAAGTAGACGGACACGCCTGTGGCCTTCAGTGGATAATGACCGAAACTGATTCACACATTCAAATGTAAGAAACAAGTAAGTAAAGGGAAACTAAAATCAAACAGGAACAAAGAAATCAAGGAAGGAAAGAATGGATAGAAACAACCAATAAAAGGAAAAAAGGTACAAAAAATAAAGAAAGATACCAAGAATAAAATAGAAAGGCAAGAGAAAGGTATTATGAACTAAATAAAAATGACAGAACGAAAGAAAGACAGTAAGAGAAAAGTAGAAAAATAGAAAGAAATTGATGACAGATAGGAGTAAAGAAAGACTGGAATGAGAACAAATAAAGAAAGACAGAAGTAAATAAAGAAAGACACAAAGAAAGAGATAGAGAGGCAGAAAGAGAAAAAAATAGTAAGAAATAAATACAAAGAGAAAATTAGATAGATGAAAAATAAAGCAATAAAATAAAGATTGGAATAGAAAGAAAGAAAGATAGGAAGAAAGAAAGAGAGAAAGAAAAGAGCCGGTAAGAAGAAATAGAAAGATATACTGAAAGAAATAAATAGAAAGAAAGAAATATTGTAATACGAAGAACGAAAGTAAAAATAAAACAAAAAATATAGAAACAAAGGAAGATTGAAGGCAAGAAATAGAATGAATGATCGAAATAAAGATATTAGGAAAGTCAGAAATAAAGATGGCATACATAGAAACACCGAACGAATGAAAGGTAGGGGTAAATTAATGTATAGATAGAAATAAAAAAAATTATGTAGACAGAAGAGAATAAAGAATGAATGGAATGTAAAGAATCTAAGAAACAAGAAAATAAAGACAGAACAAATATACAAACAAAGAAAGGAAGGAAGGATGGAATAGAAACAAAGATAGAAATAAACTAAGTTCTACAAAAAAAATAGAAAGACTTAAGTAGATAGAAAGAAAGGAATAAAGAATTATTGCAATAGAAATAAATAAATAGAAAGACAGAAAGAAACCGGGAAAGAAAAAATAGAAAGATATACTGAAATAAATATATAGAAAGAAAGAAAAATTGGAATATCAAGAAGGAAAGTAAAAGTGAACAAAAATATAGGGAAAAAAAGGAAGATTGAAGGATAGAAATAGAATGAATGATCGAAAGAAAGATTAGGAAATTCAGAAATAAATATAGCAACGAATACATAGAAACACCGAACGAATGAAAGGTAGGAAGAAATAAATATAAAGACAAAAATAAAAAAGTATGTACATAGAAAGGATTAAAGAAAGAATGGAATAAAAAGAATCTAAGAAAAAATAAAATTAAGACAGAAACAAAGGTACAAACAAAGAAAGCAAGGAAGGATGGAATAGATACACAGATTAAACAAACAAAGATAATACGAAAAAATTTAAAAATATAGAATGACAGATAAAAAGCAATGAATAAAGAAACAAGGCAATAGGAATAAATAAATAGACAGACAGAAAGAAACCGGAAAGAAAAAATAGAAGGATATACTGAAATAAATATATAGAAAGAAAGAAAAATTGGAATATCAAGAAGGAAAGTAAAAATGAACAAAATATATAGGGAAAAAAAGGAAGATTGAAGGATAGAAATAGAATGAATGATCGAAATAAAGATTAGGAAAGTCAGAAATAAAGATAGCAACGTATACATAGAAACACCGAACGAATGAAAGGTAGGAAGGAATAAATATAAAGATAGAAATAAAAAAAGTATGTTCATAGAAAGGAATAAAGAAAGAATGGAATATAAAGAATCAAAGAAAGGAGACAGAAGACACAAACATCTTTGATCGCAATGACTTTTGTGAGGTTGGTACGACTGCGTCCTGATGCCACCCTCCGAAGCGCCTCCAGCAGGCGGGTCGAGTCTCAACTCCAGAGCCAGTGCCGAGGTTGTGCAAGAAACAGTCCTCGTGGAAGTGACGCCATCGCCGCGGAAGAACCGGCCTCTGCGACCTTGGTCTTTGCCGTTCCGTTGCGAAAACCACTGCACGTTAATAACACCTCTGCATATTAATACACTTTCAAAACACACAGATTCTACGCGGCAAAATCTCCAAGTCCCGGGTCCTGCGACTACGACGAATTTATTAAATGATTACCATCACCTCTCTTCAGGTTAACTGACGAATCAAATTAAAGCAAAGATGAAAGACTAAGTGAAACGAGGGAAGAAACGAATTAAAGTAATAAAGTAACCAATCCAGAAAGAAAACGATAGAAAGAACGAATGAATAAAACACTTAAAGAAACAACGACAGAATGAGAGAAATTAATGAATACAAATACAGAAATAAATATTAACAGGGAGAAATAAGGAAGAAAAAAACTCAATAAGAAGGGAAAATGATAAAGAAAAATATTTAAAAATAAATAAAATACGAAAGATTAAGAAAAATAAAAAATACAAAGAAAGAAAGAAATAAGAAATGACTGGGAGAAAGAAGGAGTTAAAAAATAAATCAGTAGGAAAAAAAGAAAAAGATACAAAAATGAATGAGTGATAAAAAATTAAAGAAAGAACGAAAGAATGAGATAAATAAATACAAAGAAAGAAAGAATAAGAGGGAGAAATAAGGAATTACATAAAGAAAAAAGAAGGAAAAAAGATGGAGAAAAGAATGAAAGAAAGAAAGCGAGAAAGAATTAAGTGAGGAAGATTTTTAATAAAGAAAAAAAAGGAAAAAGATAGAAAAACGGATTAATAAATAATAGAATAAAAAGTGATAAATAAATAAAAATAAATACAAAAAAGAAAGGGAGGGAGGAAGGAAGGAAAAAAGAAAAATATAATAGGAGCAAAAAGATCGAAAAAAATAAAGATAAGAAAATGAAAGAAGAGACATAAGAAAGTGATAATGAAAGAAAGAAAAATAGAAAGAAGGAAGGAAGAAATAAGAAGGAAAAAAGAACGAAAGAAAGACAGAATGGAAAGGAAAATAAAGGAAAAAAGAAAGAAGGACTGTATAGCTGAAAAATGAAAAAATATAGAAAATAAGAAAGAATGAATTAATAAAATAAGGAAAAAAGGACTGAGAAAGTGAGAAAGAAATATAGAAAGATAGAAAGAAAAAAGAACGGATGGGAGAAAGAATTAAGTAAATAAAGTAAAAATAATAAGAAAAAAATAAAAAAATGAAAGAACGAAAGAAAGCGAGAAATAATGTAAAAAACAAACAAATACCAGTGTTCCGGTAACAAGTGTTCAATTACAAAACAAAAGACAATCTACTCGTGAAAATTTTTGTTTCCAGAACACACAACCACCCAAACCTCCTGATGAAACACTATTCCACACTTATTTATTAAAGAGAGCAAATAACAACGAAAAGAAAAGTGAATGAATGGCTAAAAGTAATAAAGAAAGAAACACAAATTAAAGATAGAAAGAAAGAATAAAGTAAGAAAGAATTAAATAAAGAAAAAAGACGGAAAAATGATAGAAAAAAGGATGAATTAAAGAAAGCTGTAAAGAAATAAAAATAGATAGAAAAAAGAAAAATGGAGGAAAGAAGGAAAGAAGGAGAATTGGGAAAAATAAAGAATGAGAAAGAAAGAGAAAAATAAAAAGAATAAACCAAAGAACGATAAAAGACTGAAAGGAGGCGCATAACAAAGTGATAAAGAAATCAAGAAAAATATAAAGAAATCAAAGAAGGGAGAAATAAAAAAAGTAATTTTTCCAGTTGCAGTTATTTTAATTTCTGATTATCCCGAGTGGTGAGGAAACGTCAAAAGGAAGCAGCGGTCGAGACTACAGCCTGAAGAAGGGTACAAATAAGGTACCGAAACGTATCGCTGGTAAACTTAAATTAAAAAGTGCAAAAAAAAACAATGTTTCAGTGCAAATTCTTGTTGCTTTCGTCAGGTGATGATTTGAAATTATTATGGACTATTAGTAGGTCGATAAAATGAAGTATTAGCATAATATCAATGCCCCGGAAGGCTCGTGGGTCCTTTACGATGACGTCACCCACTCAATCCAGAGGTGGAAGATGGTTTGTGACCTCTCCTTGACATTCATTCAGTCGGACGCTCAAGTGATTGACCTAAAAAAGCAAAGAAATCGGAACGGAAACTAGAGCGGCGTGGCCAGAGACTCTACGTTACGTAGCGCCGCCAGAGATGGAATATTCATGACCTGGCGCGTGTCGCACGCTCCGAATCGGAAAATAACTTGGTCATAGATTATTTAAACCGCTAACAGAATATTTAGACATATATATTTTATTTATGACGATCTACATTCAACAAATATGTGACAGCGCCATGTTGGTATATTTCCATGTCTTTTAACCTCAATCAAGATGAACGTTGGATCGAATTATTTGGGGGGGAGGGAGGAAGAACAAACTGTAAAAATTAAACACACTCTAAGTGTTCCGGTAACAAGTATTTGATTACAAAACAGAAGAAAACCTACCGTTTTATTTAAACCGGAAGAGGAGATTTTCCTATCTTTTTTTTAATCTTATTCTTACTATTAAGAGTCAATGTATTTTATTATTTGAAAAAAAACAATTGCAAATCATCACCTGACGAAAGCAACAAGAATTTGCACAGAAATGTTGTTAATTATTTAATTTGGATCAGCCTGCGCTTCGTTTTGGTTCGTATTTATATCTTTCTTCAGGCTGCTGCAACGTCTTGACATTTCAAAATGTTTTTCCAGCACGCAGAATAATCATAAATTAAAATAGCACCGACTGGCAAAATATTTAATTACTTTCTTTAATTCTTTCTTCCTCTCCTTCTTTCTTTCTACCTTTCTTCCCACCTTTCTTTCATCCTTTCTTTCTACCTTCCTTTCTTTCTACCTTCCTTTCATTCTTTCTACCTTTCTTCCCACCTTTCTTTCTTCCTTTCTTTCGTTCTTTTTCTTTCTTTCTACCTTTATTCACACCTTTATTTCTTTCTTTCTACCTTCCTTTCTTTTTTCTACCTTTCTTTTCACATTCCTTTCCTCCTTTCTTTCTTTCTACCTTTCTTTCCAACCTTTCTTTCTTTCTTTCTTTCTTTCTACCTCCTTTCTTTCTTCCTTTCTTTCTTTCTACCTCCTTTCTTTCATTCCACCTTTCTTTCTTCCTTCCTTTCTTTCTACCGTTCTTCCCACCTTTCTTTCTTCCTTTCTTTCGTTCTTTTTCTTTCTTTCTACCTTTATTCACACCTTTACTTCTTCCTTTCTACCTTCCTTTCTTTCTACCTTTCTTCCCACCTTTCTTTCTTCATTTTTTTCATTCTACCTCCTTTCTTTCTTTCTACCTTTCTTTCTTCCTTCCTTTCTTTCTACCTTCCTGTCTTTCTTTCTATCGTTCTTTCCAGCATCCTTTTCTCCTTTCTTTCATTCTTTTTCTTTCTTTCTACCGTCCTTCCTTTATTTCTACCTTTCTTCACACCTTTCTTTCTTCCTTTCTTCCTTTCTTCCTTTCTTTGTTTCTTTATAACTTTCTTATTCTCGTCCTTTAAAATTTTTATCATTCTTTGTTTCTTTTTTCCTTCCTTCCTTCCTCCCTTTTTTACTTTTTTTCTACACATTTTTCTTTCTTTATAACTTTTGTTCATTCTCTTATTCATTAATTCTTGATTTTATTCTATCCTTTATCATTCTCATTTCCTTCATTTATTTCCTTCTTTACTTTTTCTTTATTTCTATTTTTCCCCTTTGTATTTTTTTCTCTCTTTCTTTGTTTCATTCATTCACTCTTTCGTTATTCCCATTTTTTCGTTGTTATTTGGTTTCCATTTATTTTAAAAAAATATAAAAGTCTGTAATAGTGTTTCGCCAGGAGGTTTTACGGTGGGATGGTTTTCCGTGTGTGTGTGTGTTCTGGCAAAAACCACAATTTTTTTCACGAGTAGAATTTTCATTTGTTTTGTAATCGAACACTTGTTACGGGAACACCAGTATGTTTCCCCCCTCCCCTTTCTTCAGACAAACAATTCAATCATATTTTCAAGGCTTAATTACAATTTCGTTCTAAAGGTATCATGTGACAGATTAATGGAGTAACCTTCGCGACATCTGCTACTAATAATGGTCCTTTAGTGGTCATTCTTTCTCTGTAAATGTTGCTTTTATGGTTTATATATATATATATATATGTACACTCCTATTATGCCTTCGCGCAGAGTTCGCAGACCCTTCATACCCCGTCAGATAAGATGAGCCTGACTGAACTAACCTGGGCCCCGCATGGGGGTGCCCCAGGTGGAGATAAAGCTACATAATTCATCCCCCCTCCCCTCCCTTCCTCATCCTTCTACAAGCCTTGTTCCTCCTATTTTCAATTCCAAGCTTATTTTATTTAACACTTAAGTCCCGTGGTCACAGTTGTCATTCCGGCATTTTGTATCTAAAGGCTTAAATTCGTTTTCCATGATGGCGCTGGTCCTTAAACGAGTCTTCCTAAATCTCATCGACGACGTCTTGAGGGGGGGGGGGAGTAACTGGGTGTTAACCCTGTGACAGCCCCAATGGGCTGCAGGACTCTCTGTAACCGTCTCACGTCCCCTTGTCCGGACACTGGAGGACCGCGGGCAACTACACGGGGGTAACCCCACGCCGCGTCTTGGCTCCCCCTTCTTTATTTTTTACAGCTTTACAGCACTTCAGTGACGTAACGATCGCTTCTGTGAACCCTTCATTTAAACTCGTCAATCCACAAGTAAATGTTCTTCAATGCTCATTGCAGAGTCCGCTGTTAGTTTTCGATCTCTGCAGTTGTCCAAGCGTTGGACTCCACGTGTAACACCACAGGAGGCGAGAAACTGCGACAGGCAGATGTTTAAAAGATTTAGGAATATCTTTGAAAAGGAAGGTGTGTATTACCAAACAATGGCGAGAAAGTGAAGGATTGCCCTCGCTTTGAGACTAATCCAACAAGTCTCGTATATATATATACCTGAATTTATTTCTTTCTACCTTTCTTCCCACCTTTCTTTCTTCCTTTCTTTTTCTTTCTTTCTTTTTCTTTCTTTCTACCTTCCTTTATTTCCTTCTACCTTTCTTCCCACCTTCCTTTCCTCCTTTCTTTCTTTCTTTTTATTCTTTCTACCTTCCTTTATTTCCTTCTACCTTTCTTCCCACCTTTCTTTCTTCCTTTCTTTTTCTTTCTTTCTACCTTCCTTTATTTCCTTCCACCTTTCTTCCCACCTTCCTTTCCTCCTTTCTTTCTTTCTTTCTTTCTACCTTCCTTCCTTTCTTCCATTATTTCTACCTTCCTTTATTTCCTTCTACCTTTCTTCCCACCTTCATTTCCTCCTTTCTTTCTTTCTTTCTTTCTACCTTCCTTCCTTTCTTTTTACCTTACTTCCCACCTTTCTTTCTTCCTTTCTTTTTCTTTATTTCTACCTTCCTTCCTTTCTTTTTAACTTTCTTCCCACCTTCCTTTCTTCCTTTCTTTCTACCTTCCTATATTTCCTTCTACCTTTCTTCCCACCTTCCTTTCCTCCTTTCTTTCTTTCTTTTTCTTTCTTTCTACCTTCCTTCCTTCCTTTTTACCTTAATTTCCACCTTTCTTTCTTCCTTTCTTTCTTTATGACTTTCTTATGCTCGACCTTTCAAATTTTTATCATTCTTCGTTTCTTTTCTCTTTTTCGTTTTTTATTCTTTCCTCCATTTTATCTTTTTTCTACACATATTTTTCGTTCTTTGTAACTTTCTTTCATTCTTTATTCTTTTATTCATTAATTCTTGATTTCATTCTATCCTTTTTCCTTCTCATTTTCTTCATTTAATATATATATTTATATCCGAGTCACCAACTGCCTTAACCTGTATTCTGGAGCCCTTCTAGTATCCTCTGGGTAATTGGAAGAGCGTCCGACGATAATTGCCGTTGTTTCCCGTCTACTTGCAATATTAATATCTCAGGAGTGAGCTTTCTGTAGATTTCACAACACAGGAAGCCACGCTTCCATATACTTGAAGCGTGACTGCGGCCTGTCACGTCACGTCTCCTCTGCCACGTGACAGCAGCACTACAGCAGTCTACATCTAGTCTAACACCTAGTAAACTAGAGACAGTCACGTGTACAGATTCTGTCTTATATCACAGCCATATGTAGTTACACACGTGTGTGGGGGGGGGGAGGATTCTAAGTATCATATAAACATTCAAGTCCATGTCCTTAGACACGTGATTTTTTTAGGGTAACAGGCTACATGAGGGTAATCCACATGGTGGCAACTCCCCTTTAATAGCATAGGAAGGGATTTGAAAGTGGGGATGCGGAAGGGTAGAGGAAGGTAGCCAAGGGTTAACTAGGGGCCCCCTGGCTATAGTTTAAGGATCCTACCCGGCAATTCGCCTAAAATTAATGCAGGGAAAAACCCTAGAAAAACCTGCATCAGGTAGGCCGGGCAGTGAGAGAGTAAAGCGACTTGAGAAATTTTTTATTCAATCAAATAATTAAATTAAATATGACAAAGGTCAATTTAGGTGAATTTTCGAAACCCCCAGAGTGCGTTAAAAAGAGGATTAAATTCTCTACAACTTTCCTTCTACGAGAGAAATTAGTGTAGCAGCGACCATTGTGGAGACATCAGGAGTTACACCTTCATAATGCTGGTGAGGTTGCAGTGGATTGTTAACAATAAATAATAATACTTAAGGGTGATTAAGTAAAATAATTCTTTGTTCTATTGAAAAAAAAAGTGACTAGGGATCCTCAAGCGCCTGTAACAACGTTTAATAACAGATTGATAAACGAGACATCACGTCACAGACACGTGACAGCGCAGTGACGTGATACAAGAGTGTCTCTGGATCCCATAAGACAACATTGGCGGGGACTTCACGTTAAATCACGCGAGAGTGCGTGACAGTGACGTCAGCGGGTCCGTCCGCAACCTTAAAAATTTCCCTGCTCCAACCTTCTGAACCCCCGGGGGTCTTCAGCTTCTATGTGAACCTCACTCTTCATTCCTGTTCTCCCCGCTATGGACCAGGGAGCTGCATCCATTCTATGATGACGTCATGAAAGTAAAAACCCACTTCTCCTCCTTAAGATGTTCCAGTTTGGCCTTTCTCTTAAAAACTGTTTTTCTACTCTCTTATTTAATCATTTTAGAACTTCTTCTTTCTTGCTTCTTCCTTTGCCATGGCTGATGGTGTGATAGAGGAAGCTTTGGGGGTCATTTGTTCCTCCAATACTAAGGGACGGGACTTGTAAATTACGATGAACCGTCCACAGTTGCAGAATACAGATTGTAAAAACGTGACATGGCGTGACAAGTCTCGTGACGTGACGTGACGTGATAGAAGAGGGCCTCTGGTCCCTTAAGACACCACTGACAGGTAGCATATCGCACAATTTTTGGAGGGGAATTCACGTCACGTCACTGTCACGTGACAGTACGTGACAGTGACGTCAGCGGGTCAAACACGAACCCCCCCCCCGGCCGTAGGAATGGAGAAACAGTCTCATGACGTCGACGACTATGGTAAAGGGGGATTCGCGCCAACCTTGGCCAAAAGGAAAGGTAAGGTAAGATCTGAGAGAGAGATGAGGTACGTGACGGCCTTGAGTGCTTCCCCTTAACCATTCTTCTCTTTAGTTTACTTTACTGGAGTTGAGAGGTTACGGGAGTTAACATTCTTACCCAGGAGCAATTAGGTCCACTCACTTACTCCTCCTCCTCACTGAACCTTCCAAGTGTTTCCCTACCACCACCATTCAACAACTAGAAAACACCTCAAGATATCATGCCACCAGGTTACATAACAATAGACTCCGGTGAAGGTTTGTGTGGACTCCTATTTTCGGGACTACATAAAAAAAATAATTATGTGATAATTGTTCAAGGTAATTATTTTCAGGAAATTATCAATAAGAATTGTTGAGTATTTTGAAGAGAGAAAAAAAAGGAATAACTAAAGATTGAAAGGATGAAACAAAGAAAGAGAGAGAAAAAAATACAATGGAAAAAAATAGAAATAAAGAAAAAGTAAGGAGTAAATTAAATAAAGAAAATGAGAAGGAAAAAGGATAGAATAAAATCAAGAATTAATTAATAAAAGAATGAACAAAAGTTCGAAAGAAAGAAAAATGTGTAAAAAAAAAGAAAAATGGGAGGAAGGTAGGAAAGAAAAAGGGAGGAAGGAAGGAATGAAAAAAGAAAAAAAGAAAGAAAGAGAAAAAGAACAAAAGAAACAACGAATGATAAAAAATGTTTAATATGAGGACCATAATAAAGTCATAAAAAAGAAAGGAAGAAGGAAAGGTAGAAAGAAAGGAAGGAAGGGAGGAAGGAAGGAGTGAAAAAAGAAAAAAAGAAAGAAAGAGAAAAAGAACAAAAGAAACAACGAATGATAAAAAAGTTTAATATGAGGATCATAATAAAGTCATAAAAAAAGAAAGGAAGAAGGAAAGGTAGGAAGAAAGGAAGGGAGGGAGGAAGGAAGGAATGAAAAAAGAAAGAAAGAGAAAAAGGAAAAAAAGAAACAACGTTGGTAAAAGTTTAAAATGAGAACCATAATAAAGTCATAAAAAAAGAAAGGAAGAAGGAAAGGTAGAAAGAAAGGAAGGAAGGGAGGAATGAAAAAAGAAAAAAAGAAAGAAAGAGAAAAAGAACAAAAGAAACAACGAATGATAAAAAAGTTTAATATGAGGACCTTAATAAAGTCATAAAAAAAGAAAGGAAGAAGGAAAGGTAGGGAGGGAGGAAGGAAGGAATGAAAAAAGAAAGAAAGAGAAAAAGGAAAAAAAGAAACAACGTTGGTAAAAGTTTAAAATGAGAACCATAATAAAGTCATAAAAAAGAAAGGAAGGAAAGGTAGAAAGAAAGGAAGGAAGGGAGGAAGGAAGGAATGAAAAAAGAAAAAAAGAAAGAAAGAGAAAAAGGAAAAAAAGAAACAACGAATGATAAAAGTTTAAAATGAGGACCATAATAAAGTCATAAAAAAGAAAGGAAGAAGGAAAGGTAGAAAGAAAGGAAGGAAGGGAGGAAGGAAGGAATGAAAAAAGAAAAAAACAAAGACAGAGAAAAAGAACAAAAGAAACAACGAATGATAAAAGTTTAATATGAGGACGATAATAAAGTTATAAAAGAAGAAAGGAAGAAGGAAAGGTAGAAAGAAAGGAAGGAAGGGCGGAAGGAAGGAATGAAAAAAGAAAGAAAGAGAAAAAGGAAAAAAAGAAACAACGAATGATAAAAGTTTAAAATGAGGATCATAATAAAGTCATAAAAAGGAAAGGAAGAAGGAAAGGTAGAAAGAAAGGAAGGAAGGGAGGAAGGAAGGAATGAAAAAAGAAAGAAAGAGAAAAAGAAAAAAAGAAACAACGAATGATAAAAAAGTTTAATATGAGGACAATAATAAAGTCATAAAAAATAAAGGAAGAAGGAAAGGTAGAAAGAAAGGAAGGAAGGGAGGAAGGAAGGAATGAAAAAAGAAAAAAAGAAAGAAAGAGAAAAAGAAAAAAAGAAACAACGAATGATAAAAGTTTAAAATGAGGACCATAATAATAAAGTCATAAAAAAAGAAAGGAAGAAGGAAAGGTAGAAAGAAAGGAAGGAAGGGAGGAAGGAAGGAATGAAAAAAGAAAGAAATAGAAAAAGAACAAAAGAAACAACGAATGATAAAAGTTTAATATGAGGACCATAATAAAGTCCTAAAAGAAGAAAGGAAGAAGGAAAGGTAGAAAGAAAGGAAGGAAGGGCGGAAGGAAGGAATGAAAAAAGAAAAAAAGAACGAAAGAGAAAAAGAAAAAGAAAAAAAGAAACAACGAATGATAAAAGTTTAAAATGAGGACCATAATAAAGTCATAAAAAAAGAAAGGAAGAAGGAAAGGTAGAAAGAAAGGAAGGAAGGGAGGAAGGAAGGAATGAAAAAAGAAAAAAACAAAGACAGAGAAAAAGAACAAAAGAAACAACGAATGATAAAAGTTTAATATGAGGACGATAATAAAGTTATAAAAGAAGAAAGGAAGAAGGAAAGGTAGAAAGAAAGGAAGGAAGGGCGGAAGGAAGGAATGAAAAAAGAAAGAAAGAGAAAAAGGAAAAAAAGAAACAACGAATGATAAAAGTTTAAAATGAGGATCATAATAAAGTCATAAAAAGGAAAGGAAGAAGGAAAGGTAGAAAGAAAGGAAGGAAGGGAGGAAGGAAGGAATGAAAAAAGAAAGAAAGAGAAAAAGAAAAAAAGAAACAACGAATGATAAAAAAGTTTAATATGAGGACAATAATAAAGTCATAAAAAATAAAGGAAGAAGGAAAGGTAGAAAGAAAGGAAGGAAGGGAGGAAGGAAGGAATGAAAAAAGAAAAAAAGAAAGAAAGAGAAAAAGAAAAAAAGAAACAACGAATGATAAAAGTTTAAAATGAGGACCATAATAATAAAGTCATAAAAAAAGAAAGGAAGAAGGAAAGGTAGAAAGAAAGGAAGGAAGGGAGGAAGGAAGGAATGAAAAAAGAAAGAAATAGAAAAAGAACAAAAGAAACAACGAATGATAAAAGTTTAATATGAGGACCATAATAAAGTCCTAAAAGAAGAAAGGAAGAAGGAAAGGTAGAAAGAAAGGAAGGAAGGGCGGAAGGAAGGAATGAAAAAAGAAAAAAAGAACGAAAGAGAAAAAGAAAAAGAAAAAAAGAAACAACGAATGATAAAAGTTTAAAATGAGGACCATAATAAAGTCATAAAAAAAGAAAGGAAGAAGGAAAGGTAGAAAGAAAGGAAGGAAGGTAGAAAAAAAAGAAAGAAAAGGAAAGAAAAGAAAAGAAATAAAGAATAAATAATTTTTTGAAGCCTATTTTGAAGTTAAAATAGTCAATTAAATATTCCAGGGCAACTAAGGGACTAAATGATAAATTGAGGAGAAACTTCAATTAGTAGATAAAAAAAGGCGAGAGAAGAAATAACCTAAAACAAAGGGCTTCAATGACGAAGTGGAAACTTTATAAAAATTATTTTTGTTTGTTTTGCAAGAGAAAATAAAACTTTAAAAAAGTCTAAAAGAATTATTTGTTATGTTCTATAATTGGTAACAGATCAAGGAAATATTATTATTAAAATTTTCAGAGATTATCTGCAGATTCCAAAGATATGTAGGTAAAGCAAGCGCTGCAAGTGCTATTAATAATTCTCTCTCTCTCTCTCTCTCTCCCTGCGTCCAAGGTCAAAGGAGTGAGCAACAAGAGAAGAGGAATGCAAAAAGGAGCAGAGTGTGTCCTTTGTCTGCCCCCCCCCCCGCCCCCGCCCCCACCCCCCTCCCCCCGTCACACTCTCAACAGTACAAGTGTTTAGAAGATATTAGTTCCCTTCCCTTCCACAGGTGGGAATGCAGCAGACTATCAAGAAGGGGAAGAAGAAGAGGGACACACACACACACACACACATACAAGGACAAACTATGCGAGCTCCTACGAATAAGGGAACAACTAAGCAGAAACCCCAAACGTAGTCGTTGGAACACTGATATCCTTGTGCACAACACTCTCAGATTTATTGATCCCATTAGTCCTGCTGTGAAGAAAACCGGTAATTACTGCACGCATAAACACGAGTTGCACTTCTAATAAGTGAGAAAATACCAGTTAAGGTACTTTAAAAAAATCATCCTTTATTTTTCTCTGCTACTTTCTTTAGTTCTTGATTTCTTTAATCGATTCTTCCTTTCAGTTATTCTACGTTTCTTCCTCTTTTCATCTTTTTTATATTTTTTCCTTCTTTCTTTCCTTATATTTACTTACATTTGTCTATTTTTCTTTCTGTATTCCTATGTCTTTTCCTTATTTCTTTTTTTTTCTATTTATTTCCATTCATCTATTTTTCTTTTCGTCTTCCTCTGTTTATTTCTTTCGTTCTTTCTTTCTTTAATAGATTCTTCCTTTCAGTTATTCTACTTTTCTTTCTCTTTTCATCTTTTTTCTTTCTTTCTTTCCTTATATTTATTTACATTTATCTATTTTTCGGTCTGTATTCCTATGTTTTTCCTTATTTCTTCTTCATTTAATTTCTCGTCCTTTCTTTCTAACGTTTCTTTCGTTCCTTACTTATTTTATTCCTTTATTTCATTAATTTATTCTTTCTACATTTCCCTTTTACACTTTTTTGTTTTTCTATTCCTTTCAATTCATATATTTTGCTTTTAGTCTTCCTCTGTTTAGTTATTTCGTTCTTTATTTCTTTAATCGATTCTTCCTTTCGGTTATTCTACTCTCCTTTCTCTTTTTTTCTTTTTTCCCTTCTTTGTTTCCTTATATTTATTTACAATTAATATATTTTTCGTTCAGTATTCCTATGTTTTTCCTTATTTCATCTTCATTTAATTTCTCGTCCTTTCTTTCTAACGTTTCTTTCGTTCCTTACTTATTTTATTCCTTTATTTCATTAATTTATTCTTTCTTTATTTCTATTTTACACTTTTTTGTTTTTCTATTCCTTTCCATTCATCTATTTTGCTTTTAGTCTTCCTCTGTTTATTTATTTCGTTCTTTATTTCTTTAATCGATTCTTCCTTTTAGTTATTCTACTCTCCTTTCTCTTTTCTTCTTTTTTTCATTTCTTTTCTTTAATTTATTCTTTCTTTATTTCTCTCTTATACTTTTTTGTTTTTCTATTCCTTTCCATTCGTCTATTTTGCTTTTAGTCTTCCTCTGTTTAGTTATTTCGTTCTTTTTTTCTTTAATCGATTCTTCCTTTCAGTTATTCTACTCTCCTTTCTCTTTTCTTCTTTTTTTCCTTCTTTCTTTCCATAAATTTATTTACAATTATATATTTTTCGTTCACTATTCCTATGTTTTCCCTTATTTCTACTTTATTTATTTTTTGTCATTTCTTTCTAACGTTTCTTTCGTTTCTTATTTCTTTTATTCCTTTATTTTTTTTAATTTATTCTACCTTTATTTCTCTTTTATACTTTTTTGTTTTTCTATTTCTTTCAATTAATCTATTTTGCTTTCAGTCTTCTTCTGTTTGTTTCTTTTTCTTCTTTCTTTATTTCTCTTTTAAACTTGTTTCTGTTTACCTTCTTTCTGTCTTCCTCTGTTTATTTATTTATTCTTCCTTCTTTATTTCTTCCTATTCCTTTCTTTTGTTCTGTCTTTCTTTATCACTTTTTCAATCATTTTTTCCTCTTTTAATCCTTTTTGTTTTTTCCGTCTTTAATTTTTTATATTTATTTCCATTGAAGTATTTTTCGTTCCGTCTTCCTATGAATATTTCTTTCTTTCTATATCTTTTTTTTAATTCATTTCTTTCTTTCATTTACTTTTCCTTTTTTTCCCCCACATTCAGTATTGCCTTAGACGCGGAGCGATATTCGACCCCGCCCCCACCTTCTGTTAAGCATCTACGGTCAGATAATTTTCCTATTGATGTTTGTGGCTCGAATTTTTCTCTTCATATTTTCCCTACCTTCTTATTAACAGTAAGAAATAAGCAGACTGAAACGAAACAAACTTCGGAAATTTATACATATTTTTTTTTGAGTTTGAGACTGAAATTATTGCAACGCCTTTCACCTACTTTGCTTTAAAAGTAATTAATTATCATACTACCTAATGAAAACACTTCGGTAAACATCGGCAAACATCGGACAACATCGGAAACAATTTTTCTCCTAAGAAATGATAATAATAATAATCCTTCTATTATCAGTCTCTGTTATTAAATTAAATTAATATAAACATCCCCTTAGATGAACTCTTTGGACTGTAGTAGGTAGGACGCACCTGTTCCCAGCACAGGAAGGGTTGAAGAAGTGTTTGACAAGTCTGTCGTGGCGCTGGCGCCGACGAGCTCAACAAAACAGGTAATGGGTCAGTCTGATCCCTCAGCTGCTCCATTAAGCAGTCAGTCAAACCAACGAAGCCATTACTCACAGAGTGGAAAACATCCTGCATACGTTCTTCAACAGGGTCCCAAATAAGAGACGAAACGTCCGTCGATTAAAATAGATTAATGAATATCTCTCAAGTTAATATCAATTATAAGAAGGTAAACACAATAAGGATGCGTTATGATTGCTCAACGTAGATGAATGTAAAGGGACGAAATTGGGAACGAAACGTAGGAACAAAATCGTTTTAGGTTCTTTAATTATATTCCCTACTTTCCTTCATTCGTACTCTATCTATCTTGCTTCATTTTTCTTTCAATTTACAGCTATTCCCTTGTTTTTTAATCTATGTTTCTTTCTTCGGTCCTTCCTTCACTTCCATTTTTACGCGATTTCCTTCTTTCTTTCTATGTTTTCCCTTACCTTCTTCCTTTTTTTCTTTATTCCCTATTATATTTTCTACTTTCCTTCTGTCTTTCATACGTTTTCTATTTTCTTCCCACATATTTTGTTTCTTCCATTCTTCCTTCAATTTTTACGTCTTTTCCTTTCTATGTTTTCCCCTTCCGCCGTCCTTTTATTCTTTATATCCTATTATTTTTTTACTTTCCTTCTATCTTCCATTCGTTTTCTATTTTCTTCTTACATATTTTGTTTCTTCCATTCTTCCTTCAATTTTTACGTGTTTTCCTTTCGATGTTTTCCCCTTCCGTCGTCCTTTTTTTCTTTATATTCTATTATTTTTTTACATTCCTTCTGTCTTTCATACGTTTTCTATTTTCTTCCTACATATTTTGTTTCTTCCATTCTTCCTTCAATTTTTACGTGTTTTCCTTTCTATGTTTTCCCCTTCCGTCGTCCTTTTTTTCTTTATATCCTATTATTTTTTTACTTTCCTTCTACCTTTCATTTGTTTTCTATTTTCTTCTTTCATTTTTTGTTTCTTCCTTCTTTCTTTCTTCTGTTCTCCTTCAATTTTTACGTGTTTTCCTTTCTTCTTTCTATGTTTTCCCCCTTCCTTCGTCCTTTTTTTTCTTTATTCCCTATTATATTTTCTACTTTCCTTCTGTCTTTCATACGTTTTCTACATATTTTGTTTCTTCCATTCTTCCTTCACTTTTTACGTGTTTTCCTTTCTATGTTTTCCCCTTCCGTCGTCCTTTTTTTCTTTATATCCTATTATTTTTTTACTTTCCTTCATTTCATTCGTTTTCTATTTTCTTCCTACATTTTTTGTTTCTTCCTTCTTTATTTCTTCTGTTCTCCCTTCAATTTTTACGTGTTTTCCTTTCTTCTTTCTATGTTTTCCCCTACCTTCTTCATTTTTTTCTTTATTCCCTATTATATTTTCTACTTTCCTTCTGTCTTTCATTCGTTTTCTATTTTCTTCCTACATTTTTTGTTTCTTCCATTCTTCCTTCCATTTTTACGTGTTTTCCTTTCTATGTTTTCCCCTTCCGTCGTCCTTTTTTTCTTTATTCCCTATTATATTTTCTACTTTCCTTCTGTCTTTCATACGTTTTCTATTTCCTTCCTACATATTTTCTTTCTTCCATTCTTCCTTCAATTTTTACGTGTTTTCCTTTCTATGTTTTCCCCTTCCGTCGTCCTTTTTTTCTTTATATCCTATTATTTTTTTACTTTCCTTCTGTCTTTCATTCGTTTTCTATTTTCTTCCTACATTTTTTGTTTCTTCCTTCTTTCTTTCTTCTGTTCTCCTTCAATTTTTACGTGTTTTCCTTTCTTCTTTCTATGTTTCCCCCTTCCTTCGTCCTTTTTTTTCTTTATTCCGTATTATATATTTTTACTTCCCTTCTACCTTTCATTTGTTTTCTATTTTCTTCTTTCATTTTTTGTTTCTTCCTTCTTTCTTTCTTCCGTTCTTCCTTCAATTTTTACGTATTTTCCTTCTTTCTTTTCTATTCCTTTTTTCATTATTCCCTATTATATTTTCTACTTTCCTTCATTTCATTCGTTTTCTATTTTCTTCCTACATTTTTTGTTTCTTCCTTCATTCTTTCTTTCGTTCTTCCTTCAATTCTTATGTATTTTCATTGTCTCATCGTATGTTTTGTTCTTTCTTTCCTTCTATCTTTCTATTTATTTCTTTTATAATTCCTTATTTTATTCTTCTTTCAATATTTCCCTCTAATTTTTTATTTTTATTTTTTTCATTCTTTACTTCATCCTTTCTATCTTTCAATTTCTTCATTTATTTCTGTCTTGCTTTTTCTCGGTCAATTCCTCTCTTTCATTTGTCCTTTATTTATTTATTTAATTCTTTACTTCTTCCTTTCCGTCCTCCTATTCCTCAATTCCTTTCTATCTCTCTTTCTCTCCGTCTTCTTTCTTTATTAATTCATTTCGTAATTTCGTTCTTTATTTCATCATTTCCTTTCTGTCATTCTTTCATTAGTTCATCTCTCTAAGTACCTTTCTTTCTTTAAATTTCACTTTTTATTTTATTTTCTTTCTTTTTTTCTCTATCTTCTTTCTTGCTAACTTGTTTTGCTTTCTTTCTCTGTATCTTCCTTCCTTTTTCTATCTTTCTTTAATTCATCCATCCTTCCTTTCCATTTGCGTTTCTTTCTGTCATGCTTTCTTTCTTTAATCCTTTTTTTATTTAATTTAATGTTTCATTGTTCCTTTCGACAACTTTTCGTTCTTTCTTCGTTCCTGCCTATTTATTTTTCTTTGTTTCTGTCTTTCCACGTTTCTATCTACCTATCTCTTTTATTGTTTGTTTCTTCTATCTACTTTCTTCTGTTATGCTCTTTCTGTATTTCCCATGCACGTCCCGACTAATCACCTGATCTTCTCCTCCCAAGGTTTTGCGTGCCCCCGGAACAATTCCTCTGGAGAAAATTAATTTGTGGCAGTTCCCTTTTGCCAATCACCGCATTCCTGAATAATGGCTATTTTCTTATACTACACGCCTTCTTTACTCCGTAATACCATAGTTTCCTGTGGCGCAGGGGCTTGTAGCCTACATGTGTATGTTTCAGTGTGCGTAGGTTTGAGAGTCGTGTCAGGTGTGTTCGCCCCCCCCCCCCGCTTGCCCCCCCCCCCCCGCACTCAGAAGTGGGCCAGGGTCAACGCGGACCTCGACTGACCTTTGGCCCCGCAAAAGAAAAAAAAATTGCGTCACTCCAGCGCAACCGTCAAGAGGCAGAAAATATATATGTTGCCCTTCAACTCTGTGCTGTGGCGAAATACGTGTACACGGTTCCGTCAGTCAAGTCACTCACTCACTGGACGCAATCCCTTGCCCTGGCCACGTGACGAAATCTCTCTCAGCGTCTGACGTCATTACAGGGTTGCCAAACAACACCACCACCCCGTGACATTCCTCAACGCAATATTAGTGAGTCCTGTACAACCACCGAGGGGCAGTTACCAAATATTTTCTACCAACCATTTTAATTTCTCTCCGCTAACAACCCTATCACGTTTCTGTTTACCTTCTTTCTGCCTTCCTCTGTTTAATTATTTTTTCTTCTTTCTTTCTTTGTATATCTATTCCGTTCTTTCATTCTATTTTCCCTTCTATCTATCTTTCATTTATTCTTTCTCTATTAAACTTGTTTCTGTTTACCTTCTTTCTGCCTTCCTCTGTTTATTTATTTTTTCTTCTTTCTTTCTTTGTATATCTATTCCGTTCTTTCTTTCTTTTTTCCCTTCTATCTATCTTTCATTTATTCTTTCTGTTTTAAACTTGTTTCTGTTTACCTTCTCTCTGTCTTCCTCTGTTTATTCCTTTTTTCTTCTTTCTTTCTTTGTATATCTAATCCGTTCTTTCTTTCTTTTTTCCCTTCTATCTATCTTTTATTTATTCTTTCTCTTTTAAACTTGTTTCTGTTTAACTTCTTTCTGCCTTCCTCTGTTTATTTCTTTTTTCTTCTTTCTTTCTTTTTTCCCTTCTATCTATCTTTCATTTATTCTTTCTCTTTTATACTGTTTTTGTTTACCTTCTTTCTGCCTTCCTCTGTTTATTTATTTCTTTCTTCTTTCTTTCTTTTTCCCTTCTATGTATCTTTGATTTATTCTTTCTCTTTCAAACTTCTTTCTGTTTACCTTCTTTCTGCCTTCCTCTGTTTATTTATTTTTTCTTCTTTCTTTCTTTGTATATCTATTCCGTTCTTTCTTTCTTTTTTCCCTTCTATCTATCTTTCATTTATTCTTTCTCTTTTAAACTGTTTCTGTTTACCTTCTTTCTGCCTTCCTCTGTTTATTTATTTTTTTCTTCTTTCTTTCTTTTTTCCTTCTATGTATCTTTAATTTATTCTTTCTCTTTCAAACTTCTTTCTGTTTACCTTCTTTCTGCCTTCCTCTGTTTATTTATTTTTTCTTCTTTCTTTCTTTGTATATCTATTCCGTTCTTTCTTTCTTTTTTCCCTTCTATCTATCTTTCATTTATTCTTTCTCTTTTAAACTTGTTTCTGTTTACCTTCTTTCTGACTTCCTCTTTTTATTTCTTTTTTCTTCTTTCTTTGTATATCTATTCCGTTCTTTCTTTCTTTTTCCCCTTCTATCTATCTTTCATTTATTCTTTCTCTTTAAACTTGTTTCTGTTTACCTTCTTTCTGCCTTCCTCTGTTAATTTATTTTTTCTTCTTTTTTTCTTTGTATAATATTCCGTTCTTTCTTTCTTTTTTCCCTTCTATCTATCTTTCATTTATTCTTTCCTTTTTAAACTTGTTTCTGTTTACCTTCTCTCTGTCTTGCTCTGTTTATTTATTTTTTCTTCCTTCTTTCTTTGTACATCTATTCCGTTCTTCGTTTCTTTACTCCCTTCATTTATTCTTTCTCTTTTAAACTTGTTTCTGATTACCTTCTTTCTGCCTTCCTCTGTTTATGTTTTATTTGCTTCATTCTTTCTTGCTTCCTATTCTTTTCTTTTGTTCTGTCTTTCTTTATCACTTTTTAATTCTTTTTTTTTCTCTTTTAATCCTATTTCTTTCCATTGAAGTATTTTTTTCCTTCCTCAGTGCGGAAGCAACCGTCCACATACCGTTGCGTGGTTTTACGAGCCCCAGCTTTCGCAATGGCGCGTCCATAAAGCATCCTGAACAGGCGACGTTCATTTATAACCTCACCTGATGTGGTCGCCAGAGAGAACGTTCGTTGACCTTGATTTCTAACAAGGACTTTGTGTCAACCTGTTAAAAAGGAAAATATCGATAAATCCAGAAATCGTGCCAAAGAAATAAATAAAATCCTTCCGCGTAAATGCGGAGGTCACACGCGCTTGTTAACGGAGTCCGCCACCAGGTGTCGCCTCATCACTTCTCTGCTCCAACCCAAATTCTGCTCTCCGTCGACGTTTGACCTGGCCAAGATGGCCGCCAGCCAGCCCTCGAAGAATCACTGTAATTCCTACTTTTATCCATCCAAGATCTCTGCAACGTGACGTCACCCTATAATAGTCTCCCCTCCCCCTGTAAGTGCCCGCGACTATATGACGAACTTATTTTTATCGTGTCAGCTGCTTTCTAATCTAAATCATCTTCCTCTAATAAATAAAACAGACTCTGTGTGTGTGAACGTTCTGCAGACCAATATAACACCCGTGGAGCCAAATTTGAACCAAAATTTGGTTAAGAGTTCCTTGCGAACAGGAAACAAACACTATGCAAGGGTTAAACACGACTATTCATTCATTTTAACTACTTTTCTTTATTTTTATTTTAACTTTTCATTTTATTACCTTCTTTTTTCCCTTTATCTTCTTTCTTGCTCACTTCTTTTTCTTTCTTTCTCTGTATCTTCCTTCCTTATTCTACCTTTATTTCGTTCATCCATCCTTTCTTTCTGTCATTCTATATTTATTCCTTATTTCATTTATTCTTTCACGCTTTCTTTCGTTCATCCTTCCTTTCTTTCTGTTATTCTATATTTATTCCTTATTTCATTTATTCGTTCACCCTTTCTTTCGTCAACTTTTTATTGTTTTCTTCTTTATTTCGTTCATTATTCCTTTCTTTCTGTCATTCCATATTTGTTCCTTATTTCATTTATTCTTTCACGCTTTATTTCGTTCATCCATCATTTCTTTCTGTTATTCTATATTTATTCCTTATTTCATTTATTCTTTCACTTTTTTCGTCAACTTTTCCTTTTTCTTCTTCCTTCTTTCGTCAACATTTCATTTTTGCCTTCTTTATTTCGTTCATCCTTCCTTTCTTTCATTCTATATTTATTCCTTATTTCATTTATTCTTTCACCCTTTCTTTAGTCAACTTTTCATTTTGTCCTTCTTTCTTTCGTTCATCATTCCTTTCTTTCGGTCATTCTGAATTTATTCCTTATTTAATTTATTCTTTCACTTTTTCTTTCGTCAACTTTTCCTTTTTTCAAGTTTCTTTCGCTCACCCTTCCTTTCTTTATGTCATTCTATATTTGTTCCTAATTTAATTTATTCTTTCACACTTTTTCTTCCGTAAACTTTTCCTTTTTTTCCTTCTTTCTTTCGTTCATCCTTCCTTTCTTTGTGTCATTCTATATTTATTTCTTATTTCATTTGTTCTTTCACTCTTTCTTTCGTCAACTTTTCCTTTTTTCCATCTTTTTATTTCTTCCTGACTGTTTATTCTTTTTTTGTTTCTATCAACCTATCCCTTGTTTCTTAATATTTTACTTTTTCTGTAATTCTTTCTTTCTTTCTTCTTTTAGGGGCACGGGTGGAATTTTCAAACATGTTATAACGGCAGATATTAGCGTCGGATAAATATATTACCAGGGTAGGGGGGGGGAGCGGTCAATGAGATTGATAGTTGTTTCTCCCGATGTTGTTAGTGAATTAATTACTGCCCCTTCCTGTATTGGAGGTGGAGTCGCGCTGCAAGAAAAATAAAGCGCAAACATCCGATATTGGAGTCGAATCCGTGGGGTTATGGATGTCGCTGAGTTTAATTGTGACATTTAACTTGCCTTTTAACACCCAGGGTTCGCGGAGGACACGAGCGGAAATTTTCAAACACGTTATAAAACGACACATATTAGCGCCGAATAAATATTTAATGGTGATGAAACTGATTGATAGTGTTTCTCCCGATGTTGTTTGTGTACTAATTTCTGTCCCTCTTCTGTATTGGACGGGGAGAACCCTTACGCGAGTGGAGGTGGAGGTGCGTTACACGAAAAATAAAGCGAAAACGTTCGAGATTTGAGTCAAATCCGTGGGGTTATGGATGTCGCTGAGTTTAATTATGACGTTCAACTTGCCGTTTAACCCCTAGGAAGTGGGACTGGGGAAAATTATCAAACGCGGTAAAACGACCGATATTTGGCGTCGAAAGAAAAATGTTTTTTCTGGGTCAGTGAGCGTGACAGTGTCTCTCCCGATGTTGTTTGCGTATAATTTCAACCCCCTTTTCGGTATAGAAGGGGAGAATTGTTTAGGGATCGTTACAAAAAAAAATTAACACACTAAAAAAAAAAAACAACCGAGAATAGAGTCGAATCCCGGTGTTATGGATGTCGCTGAGTTTCATTGTGACAGCCACGGCCAACCCCGGGCAACCAAGTTAGTCATATATACATCCATGAATACTGTATCATTTATTATAATAAAAAAATCTTGCAACGATCAATAATTTCGATTAGCAGAATGAAATGTCTGCATAAGGACTGCCACGCTTGTTACATAGGACAGACGATGAGGGGCATTGAAAGCTGGACCTGGAAGAACATGGTTCACTAAAGTGTGACCTAGGAGTGTGAAGGTCCTTCCCTGGTGTTTCTGGACGTCATCATCCACTGCACAGACTCACGTCCTGTTAGTTTGGTGATTACGGAGTCGAGGAAATGGGTAACAGTGGACGTGGAAGTGGAACAATGGTGCCAGCCAGCGAGCCAGAGAGAGAGTGTAATTAGATTGCGAGGGGGTTCAACGGCCTTGGGGTGGGGAGATCGTGACCTTGGCTTGAGGACAGTGCGTGGGCGGACTCCGTTACGCATCACCGCCTCACAGCAGCAGCGGCGGCGGCGGCAGAGGAGATGTGTGTCACCAGGTGACGGCACGGGGAAAGTAAGAACACGACCACGACGACGGAGGGTGCAGAGTTGGTCTGCGCTTCTCTCTCTCTCTCTCTCTCTCTCTCTCTCTCTCTCTCTCTCTCTCTCTCTCTCTCTACTCACACTTTTACTCCACTCCCATCATGTCTCCTGCATGGACCAGCTCATGGTCACGTGGGTTCGCAATTAAGGAGCCTTTCTTCCATCTACGAGTCTCTTTTTGGACTCGACTCTTCTATTAAACTCCTTCCATAGTTACTCCTTGGCTCTATGGTCCTCCTGAGACAGCCTTGGTCTGTTTCTGATTAATACCGTCCCATTCCATCCGCTGCTTTCCTTTTCCACTTTCCCACTTTCAACACTCGCGTGGTCTATTCTCCTTCTAGTGTGTCTTCTCCTTTTAGCCCTGCTTAGTTATTCCTGGGCTGTATGGTCCTCCTGAGACAGCCTTGGTCTGTTTCTGATTAATACCGTCCCATTCCATCTGCTGCTTCCCTTTTCCACTTTCCCACTTTCAACACTCGCAGGTCTATTCTCCTTCTAGTGTGTCTTCTCCTTTTAGCTCTGCTTAGTTACTCGTGGGCAGCATGGTCTCCTGAGAGAGCCTTGACCCATTGCCGATTAACAGCGTCCCATTCCATTCGCTGCTTTCCTTCTCCATTTTCCCACTTTCAACACTCTATTCTCCAAGCATTTCATGATTTTATTCTTCTAGTCTGTATTATTCTTCCTTAGCCCTGCTTCGTTTCTCTATGTCTCTACGGTCTCATTGAGAGAGCCATGAACTATTTATGATTAACAGCGTCCCAATCAATCCGCTGCTTTCCTTCTCCACCTTCCCACTTTCAACACTCTAATCATTTTATTCTTCTAGTCTGTCTTCTCCTTCCTTAGCGCTGCATAGTTACTCCTCGGCTCTACGGTCCCCTTGAGAGAGCCTTGACTTATTTCTGATTAACAGCGTCTCATTTTATCCGCTGCTTTCCTTCACGATTTTCCCACATTCAACACTCTCCAAGTATGTAATGATTTTATTCTTCTAGTCTGTATTCTCCTTCCTTAGCCCTGCTTAGTTTCTCTATGTCTCTACGGTCTCATTGAGAGAGCCATGAACTATTTATGATTAACAGCGTTCCATTCAATCCGCTGCTTTCCTTCCCCACCTTCCCACTTTCAACACTCTAATCATTTTATTCTTCTAGTCTGTCTTCTCCTTCCTTAGCGCTGCTTAGTTACTCCTCGGCTCTACGGTCCCCTTGAGAGAGCCTTGACTTATTTCTGATTAACAGCGTCTCATTCTATCCGCTGCTTTCCTTCACGATTTTCCCACTTTCAACACTCTCCAAGTATGTAATGATTTTATTCTTCTAGTCTGTCTTCTTCTTCCTTAGCCCAGCTTAGTTTCTCCATGTCTTTACGGTCTCATTGAGAGAGCCTTGATTTATTTATGATTAACAGCGTCCCATTCAATCCACTGCTTTCCATCTCCACCTTCCCACTTTCAACACTCTAATGATTGTATTATTCTAGTCTGTGTTCTCCTTCCTTAGTCCTGCTTAGTTACTCCTGGGCTCTACGGTCTCCTGTGAGAGCCTTGACCTATTTCTGATTAAAAGCGTCCCATTTCATCAGCTGCTTTCCTTCTCCACCTTCCCACTTCCAACACATCCTGAGATCTATTCTCCAAACATCTGATTATTTTATTATTCTAGTGTGTCTTCCCCTTCCTCAGCCCTGCTTAGCTTCTCCATGTCTCTACGGTCTCCTGAGAAAGCCTTGGTCTCTTTATGATTAACAGCGTCCATTTCGTACCCGTGGAAACTAAAAGTGATGCAGAACAAACCCTAGAAAAACCTGCATCAGGTAGGTCGGGGCATTGGGTACTTGTCCCACGCCCTTCCCTGGATGGCGGGAGAGAAGAGTTTGCTGTGTGGACGCAGCATTCCCCTTTCTACATGGCTCGACCAGTTCAGAAGGCAGCTGGCCGACTATTCTAATGGGAACAGCAGACAACTCTTACCGTATGCCCAAGGTCTGTGACCCCCGGAACATTCACCTCTCAGAACAGGCCTCGGATTGTTGGAACCTTAGTTCAAAAACAGGAGAGAAGAGGAGGTATCCCCCAAAGATAGCCCCTTCGTATCTCTCCTACAAGGTTCTGCCTGCGAGAGAACAGCCCTCGCCGACAGCTCTTAGCGTAATATCTCTGACTGTATTTAGTCCGACACTGACACCAATGCGGATGTCGTAACCGAAAAAATTAGGTTTTTTATACTAAAGTTACGTGTTATTTCCTGCAACGCTGTATTTTCAAGATGGCGGACCAAATATTTAATTTTTCCTCGACGGCCATCGACCACCACGGTCGTGTCTTGACGATCTCGGCGGACAAATGCAAAATATTCGAGGAATCCAGAGAGTCGTCGTCGCCTCCTTCTGCATGTAAACACTTCCTGGAAACCGGCTTTCGAGGGATTCTCCCGCGTGCCTCCATACCTTGGGCCCTCTCTCTCTCTCTCTCTCTCTATATATATATATATATATATCACTCTCTCTCACCCTCTCTCTCTATATATATATAGCTCTCTCTCATCCTCTCTCCCGCTCTCTCTCACTCTCTCTCTCTATATATCGCTCTCTCTCTACCTCTCTCTCTCTCTCTATATATATATATCTCGCTCTCTGTCACCCTCTCTCCCGCTCTCTCTCTCTCTTTATATATATCGCTCTCTCTCTCACCCTCTCTCCCGCTCTCTCTCTCTATATATATCGCTCTCTCTCTCTCTCACCCTCTCTCCCGCTCTCTCTCTCTCTCTATATATATATATGTATATATATATATATATATATCGCTCTCTCTCACCCTCTCTCTCTATATATATATAGTTCTCTCTCATCCTCTCTCCCGCTCTCTCTCACTCTCTCTCTATATATCGCTCTCTCTCTACCTCTCTCTCTCTCTATATATATATATATATCTCGCTCTCTGTCACCCTCTCTCCCGCTCTCTCTCTCTCTCTCTTTATATATATCGCTCTCTCTCTCACCCTCTCTCCCGCTCTCTCTCTCTCTATATATATCGCTCTCTCTCTCTCTCTCACCCTCTCTCCCGCTCTCTCTCTCTCTCTCTATATATATATATATATCGCTCTCTCTCACCCTCTCTCCCGCTCTCTCTCACTCTCTCTCTACCTCTCTCTCTCTCTCTATATATATATATATATGTATATATATATATACATTTCTTTCCTTCGTTCTTCTCCTTTACTATCCTATTTTTCTCATCTGAGGACTAATAGAAATAAGATGGCTGCTTTCTCACTATCGTTTTACCTTGTTAATGTTTGTTCTGCCTTTCTTTCCTTCGTTCTTCTCCTTTTTCATCCTATTTTTCTCATTTGAGGACTAATAGAAACAAGGTGGCTGCTTTCTCACAACCGTTTTACCTTGTTACTGTTTGTTCCACCTTTCTTTCCTCCGTTCTTCTCCTTTTCTATCCTATTTTTCTCATTTGAGGACTAATAGAGATAAGGTGGCTGCTTTCTCAATATCGTTTTACCGTACTAATGTCTGCTCTAACTTTCTTTCCTCCGTTCTTGTCCTTTTCTACCCAATTTTCTCATCTGAGGCCTAATAGAAATAAGATTGCTACCCGATGTCGCTTCACCGTCCCCGCCAAGACCCTTACGACGACGTTGGCCCCGCAGCTTGACACTGGAGCGAGCACGGACCATCATCATGACTGTGACGTTTGCGGCGTAGCGGATCCTCCCGACGTCGACCTCCTGGCAAGAAAAGAAGCAGGAAGTTGCAAAGGCAAGGCAAGGCTCCTGCGCAGCGAATCGTGAGGGAGACAAAGGGGAACCGCAAAAGAAGCGGCGCAAAAGGTAAAAAAAAAGAAATAGGTACGGGAAGAACCAGAACTGCTTTGCTTTGAAATGAAGTCATCATAATCGATCAGAAGACGAGACCAAAGAAGTTGGGGAAAACAAGGCGTCGCGGAACTGAACGGTTCAGTCGCTTTGCAATAGATTTGCTCATTCCCAATGTGAAGGATGGAAAAAGAAGCCACGCTCAATCAAGGTCTGTGGATTCTTTGCTTAACCTCCCTCATTGGTCAAACGTACGCAGTTTCCGTCTTTTACTACCTCAGGTGCCTCAAACCCACCCTTCATCCCTAAAATCCCCATCAGAAAATAATAATTTAAGAAATGTAATGAAACAAATAAAAATAAAACAATTGATGACCTCATACAGACACTTTTTATTTACTACGACGTTTCGATACCTTGTTGTACCTTCTTCGGGTATTTTTTCCAAATTAATATAATATAGATTTATATAACAAAGTAGTCATACATTGCATTATCTTTTTTTCAAAATAAGATAAAATTGCCAAATACGGATAAAAGAAGCGACACGTCTGGTTTGTTCTTAGTCTGCCGCACTTTTTTGTGGGGGGCCTTTCTTTGTCTTTTTTTGTTTTTCTCTCTGCTTTCTCACTATTGTTTTACCTTGTTAATGTTTGTTCCACCTTTCTTTCCTTCGTTCTTCTCCTTGTCTACCCTATTTTTCTCATGAGGACTAATAGAAATAAGATGGCAGCTTTCTCACTATCGTTTTACCTTGTAACTGTTTGTTCTACCTTTCTTTCCTTCGTTCTTCTCCTTTTGCATCCTATTTTTCTCATGTCAGGACTAATAGAAATAAGATGTCTGCTTTCTCACTAACGTTTTGCCTTGTTAATGTTTGATCTACGTTTCTTTCCTTCGTTCTTCTCCTTTTCCATCCTATTTTTCTCATTTGAGGAGTAATAGAAATAAGATGGCTGCTTTCTCACTATCGTTTTACCTTGTAACTGTTTGTTCTACCTTTCTTTCCTTCGTTCTTCTCCTTTTGCATCCTATTTTTCTCATGTCAGGACTAATAGAAATAAGATGTCTGCTTTCTCACTAACGTTTTGCCTTGTTAATGTTTGATCTACGTTTCTTTCCTTCGTTCTTCTCCTTTTCCATCCTATTTTTCTCATTTGAGGAGTAATAGAAATAAGATGGCTGCTTTCTCACTATCGTTTTACCTTGTTTAATGTTTGTTCTACCTTTCTTTCCTTCGTTCTTCTCCTTTTCTATCCTATTTTTCTCATTTGAGGACTAATAGAAATAAGATGGTTGCTTTCTCACTAACGTTTTGCCTTGTTAATGTTTGTTCTACCTTTCTTTTCTTCCTTCTTCGCCTTTTGCATCCTATTTTTCTCATGTCAGGACTAATAGAAATAAGATGTCTGCTTTCTCACTAACGTTTTGCCTTGTTAATGTTTGTCCCACCTTTCTTTCCTTCGTTCTTCTCCTCTTCCATCCTATTTTTCTCATTTGAGGAGTAATAGAAATAAGACGGCTAAGAGTAGGTAATTTATAAATCAGAAAATAAACAACAAATGTATAAAGTAATTAGTATATATAAATGAGAATATATAAAAAATAATAATAATTAGGAAATTTAAAAATGAGACAAAATGAAAGAGCAACAAAAGTGATAAATACACAAATGAGACAGTAAGTAGAAAAGGAAACTTTGTAAAATGGAAATATATACAGGGAAATTCCAAACAAAAAACAGTTAATAAAAAAAGAAGAAGAATATACCACAATAGGAAAATTATAAACCAGAAAAAAAATATATTAATAGACTAATAAGAAAATATTAAAAAAATAAAATAGGAAAATTTTAAATGCGAAACAATAAAATTACATACATGAAAAAGTAGTTCCAGGAAAGCGCGAAGAAAAATAAATCATTACATAATGGGGGAGGAGGGGGGGGGGAAGGACTTAAAGATATTAAATGAATTAGCGAAAAACAGACGAAAGAAAATAATAGTTTACAGATAATATTAAATATTATTTTTTAAAAAACATAGACAACGTTTCGGCACGCGTTTGTACCATCTTCAGGGGTTTTTTTTCTGCTGAAAAATAAAATACAATATACACGTGTAATTTTTTTTCATCAACGTAAAGGTTCAAGATTCTCCAAGATTTGTGGTTCAAGCAAATTAACCTTGAAGACGGAACAGACACGTACCGAAACGTTTTTTTAAAAAAAATAATAATAATAACAGGAAGAAGGAGAAAGATAGGAAGATATCAAGACCGAAGAAGTGATGGCGTAAATACCACATTCAACGTTTCTGGAAACCTCGTGCCATTCGTCAGGCGATAGGAGGAGAAGATATTAGAAAAAAAACGGGGATCCATTACTGACCCCTGAGGCACTCTGTAAAAGTTACGCTTCTTCTTTCATCTGGTTACTGTTCTTCTTGTTCTGCTTACTAGACCACGTGGATGTTTTTTTTGGTACTTTTAAACATCATTTACTTGTTTATCGGGAACTATTGGTACATTTACAGGTTATTTATGAGAATGTCACCATCTCAGGACCACAGATCACGGGGGGGGAGGGGGGGAGGGTGGAACTATTTAAGTCTATTTTATTCCCCCTTCAAGAAGTCTTAAAATCACTCAAAATGAAGTTATACCTGTTTTCCAATCAACAGTGAGGTAATTAATTGTGTAGATCACAAAATGGGGTCCATTACTGACCCCTGAGGCACACCGGAAGAGTTACGCTTCCTTTTAAATCTTTCTAGAAGCCTGAAGATCACTTAAAATGACGTTCTATCTGTTTTAAATCAGAATTTTTCAACGGCGAGTTAATTAATTGTGTAGATCACAAAACGGGGTCCATTACTGACCCCTGAGGCACTCCGTAAAACTTAAGATTCTTTTAAGTCTTTCGAGATGCCTGAAAATCACTCAAAATGACCATCTACCTGCTTTCAATCAGAATTTTTCAACAGTGAGTTAATTAATTTCCGTGTTTATCAGAAAATGGGGTCCATTACTGACCCCTGAGGCACTCCGGAAAACTTAAGATTCTTTTAAGTTTTTCGAGATGCCTGAAAATCACTCAAAATGACCTTCTACCTGCTTTCAATCAGAATTTTTCATTAGTGAGTTCATTAATTTCCGTGTTTATCAGAAAATGGGGTCCATTACTGACCCCTGAGGCACTCCGGAAAACTTAAGATTCTTTTAAGTCTTTCGAGATGCCTGAAAATCACTCAAAATGACCTTCTACCTGCTTTCAATCAGAATTTTTCAACAGTGAGTTAATTAATTTCCGTGTTTATCAGAAAATGGGGTCCATTACTGACCCCTGAGGCACTCCGGAAAACTTAAGATTCTTTTAAGTTTTTCGAGATGCCTGAAAATCACTCAAAATGACCTTCTACCTGCTTTCAATCAGAATTTTTCAACAGTGAGTTAATTAATTTCCGTGTTTATCAGAAAATGGGGTCCATTACTGACCCCTGAGGCACTCCGGAAAACTTAAGATTCTTTTAAGTCTTTCGAGATGCCTGAAAATCACTCAAAATGACCTTCTACCTGCTTTCAATCAGAATTTTTCAACAGTGAGTTAATTAATTTCCGTGTTTATCAGAAAATGGGGTCCATTACTGACCCCTGAGGCACTCCGTAAAACTTAAGATTCTTTTAAGTCTTTCGAGATGCCTGAAAATCACTCAAAATGACCTTCTACCTGCTTTCAATCAGAATTTTTCAACAGTGAGTTAATTAATTTCCGTGTTTATCAGAAAATGGGGTCCATTACTGACCCCTGAGGCACTCCGTAAAACTTAAGATTCTTTTAAGTCTTTCGAGATGCCTGAAAATCACTCAAAATGACCTTCTACCTGCTTTCAATCAGAATTTTTCAACAGTGAGTTAATTAATTTCCGTCTTTATCAGAAAATGGGGTCCATTACTGACCCCTGAGGCACTCCGTAAAACTTAAGATTCTTTTAAGTCTTTCGAGATGCCTGAAAATCACTCAAAATGACCTTCTACCTGCTTTCAATCAGAATTTTTCATCAGTGAGTTAATTAATTTCCGTCTTTATCAGAAAATGGGGTCCATTACTGACCCCTGAGGCACTCCGGAAGAGTTACGCTTCCCCTTTCATCCGGTTACTGCTGCTGTTTTTGATTTCACCTTTACAAGCCGGACCACGTGGACATCAATCGTAACAGTTGTCGTGAATCCCCCCAATTTTTTTAATTATCTATTTATCTGGTTGCTTTTTCTTTTCGAATCGTTGTTGAGAGGGAAAGAGAAGCGTGGTGTGACACCTTGAGGGGGAGTTTACCCGTGATAATTCAACAACTTTCGCCCTTACGTTTGCTCCTTGAAAAAATTGGTTCTTTGGATTGTCTACGAGCAAATGGAACGTCCAATTACGTGTCCCTGAGGCAATCCTCCCTTGGGCCACCTTCTTTACACAGAGGTTCCCTCGATCGGCCAGTACAATGGCCTGCCTTTTTCCGAAGGCTCGTGTTCCCTGGGAAGCCGCGTGCTGTCGGGAGCAATGACCAGGCCGCCATCTTGTATAACGGTGCGCCAGGTTACCGTGACCCTGTCTCTGGAAACACCTCACTCACTACTCGGCCTCAACACAAACACTACAGCTACACTTCTACAACAGTAGCAAGCAGGGCGTGGGAGAAGAGGAGGGGGTTGGAAAAAGAAAACCACTTTCACCACCGCTGTGTGTGAGAGAGCAATAAATAACAGCCACAACAACAACAAAGGGAAAAAAAACACCTCCACTCAGATCGATGACTGACCAGAGCATCTGACCCCGGGTCGGATTGATTATTTATTAATTACATTCGTCAGTATCGATACAGTGTCGACCTTCATGCATAACATCGCTGATCAGTGAACCAGCCAGAATAACATCAATACCTTTGGTGCGTTGGCAATCATTTACTCCATGCAGTACGGGTAAAATCAACCCCCACCCCCCCTCGCCATTATCCAAAGATAAAGCAACTTCTCAGTTACTTCTAAAAAAAAATACACATACAAAGTTACGAAACGTCGCTAAAAACTGGGGGTTCAATTTACAACCGAGACATTACAATGAATAATATCTCTGGACGTTTAAAATCACGTTTTACCGAAACTAGGCTTCACACACATACATAATAATAATAACACCACACGTGGCGCGCGTGTATTGAAATTAATTTAGAACTGGAGCGACACGATCCACGTGTTTGGGGACAGCCGCCGCCGCGGTGACGTCACGGCTCGTGACGTAACCACCTGTAATGGTACGTCACACAATATATATATAAATATGTCTTCTGACTGTCGAGAAGAAATAATAAATAAATAAACGTCAGTCGGCAGGCGAGGGGTAAGCTGCGTCCCCACAGCAAACTCCTCTCCCGTCATCGGAAGGGCGTGGGACAAGTACCAAATGCCCGACCTACCCGATGCAGGTTTTTCTAGGGTTTTCCCTGCATTTCTTTAGGCGAATGCCAGGTAGGATCCTTAAACCATAGCCCGGGGGCCCCTAGTTAACCCTTGGCTACCTTCCACTACCCTTCCGCATGCTCCCCTTTCAAGTCCCTTCCTATGCTATTAAAGGGGAGTTGCCCATAGTGGATTACCCTCATGTAGCCTGTTGCCCTAAAAATAAAAAAAAAATAAAAAGAAAGAAATGACCTTCCTCTACCCTTCCGCATCCCCCGTTTCTAATCCCTTCCTATGCTATTAAAGGGGAGTTGCCCAATGTGGATCACCCTCATGTAGCCTGTTGGCCTAAAAAAAAAATGACCTGTCCAATCAAAAAAAAAATTTTTTCTTAAACTTGAACCTGACGAGGTCACAAATTAAGTGACGAAACGTCGATGCTTAAATAATTTGTTTTTCTGTCTTTAAAATTCTCTGATATTTACTTATTTATATATATATATATAGAATATAACATATTATATTATACAGTGTACATCGTAATTAGTTCCGTTTGTCAACCTGTATTTGTGCGGTTGTGTCGCTCCTGGCTCCCGTGATCACCAACTGCCTCATGAAAACGTCCATCACCACGTCTGTGTGATTATTTTCACCTTTGATCAACACCAGGAGGACAAAAGAAATAACCTCGTGATCGTAAAGTAATAATCCAGGGGTTACCTTGGAGTAAAGCATCATGTGACCTGCGCCATTATTATTATGTCTGTTGTTGTTGTTGTTGATCATCATCGTCGTCACGACCATCATCATCCTCCTTGTTCATCTTCTACGTTGTAGTCTATCGTACCGTCAATATGCCCAAATTCTTCTTCTGCCTGGTCCTACATTGGTCCTTTATTGTGATTGGTCCATTTAGCAGCTTTTCTTTCGAAGGCCGTGGATCTATTTTTTTTCTTCTTCTCATCTGCTCTTTGTCTGTTTCGGCCTGCCTAATTTTTTCCGTTTTTCTTCTCTCCTTTTCTTTTTTTTATTTTACTTTTCTTTGTCCTTTTTTTCTCTCCTTTTCTTCATCACTTCTCTGCTCCAAGACAATGGAATACCGCCAGAATAATCTAAATAATAATTCTACTTACCTCACCATCTATTCCCTTTATAGTGGCTACTCTGTGTCTTAGGTTTCCCCAGACTACTCTTTGTCTTTTTCGAATCATCCAAATCTTATTTTCTTAACTTTCTTTCTACCTGATTGTGAAACTGTGTTGGAAATTCTCCAAAAAAAAAGGAACCCCTTAAGGCACTTTTCTCTAATTCCACACATGAGTTTCATTATTATTTAGATTATTCGCCAGGGGGCGGGCGGGGGGAGGGGGGGGGGGTATTCCACTGTCTTGGAGTAGATAAGTGAGGAAGAAAAAGTGAGAAAAAAAAGAAGTCAAAGACAGGTAAAAAAGAAAAACAAGAAGAACGGGAAAAAAGAGGCAAAGAGACTTGAAGAGTTCCCCCCCCCCACCCCCGCGGTCCTGTGATGGTGACATTCTCACAAAGAACCTGTAAAAGTAGTTCAGGATAAAATATTAAATGCTGCTTAAAACTATCAAAAAAAATCCACGTGGTCTAGTAAGCAGAAGCAGATGAAAGGAGAATCTTAACTTTTACGGAGTGCCTCAGGGGTCAGTAATGGACCCCCCTTCCATTTTCTGATAGGTCAGAGAGAAAGATCAGGAAAAAAGGATGTAGAGATCCAAGTGAAGAGAATAAAGAAAAGAAGGAAAAGTGAAACAGGGAGGCGGTGTTGCAAGAAACGAGACAACGTTTGGAACAGTACGGGGGAGGGGGAGGAGGGAGGGGGGAAACACCTCTGTTCTTCACCAAGGGAGAGAACAACATGAGAGTGCGAACACTCATCAGGGGCAGACCTACTAAATTCTGCCTGGTCCTAGACAGACACCAGGCCCAGTGTACAGACGATCTTTCACTTCATCTCTCTCTAACCGTAGCTTGTTTCTTGCAAACTGCATCTGTCTTCCTATTTTTTTTTGTTTTATTCGCTTGGAGTAAACCTATACATCCATTTTTTCCCTGATCTTTCTCTTCGGCCTACCTCTTTTTTCTGTTTTTCTTATTTTTTACTTTTCTTTGCCTATTTTTAACCCCCACTTTTCCTTCATCACTTCTCTGCTCCAAGAGAATGGAATACCGCCAGAATAATCTAAATAATAATTCTAGTTACCTCACCATTCCCTTTATAAGTGGCTACTCTGTTCCTTAGTTTTCCAGGACTACCTACATATGCTATTTAAAAATTTTATAGGGAGATATTGAGCGACAATTAGAGAAAATAAGAAGAAGAACGGGAAAAAAGAGGCAAAGAGACTTGAAGAGTTTCCCCCCCCACCCCCACCCCCGTGATCTGTGGTCCTGTGATGGTGACAATTCTCACAAAGAACCTGTAAATGTAGTTCAGGATAAAACATTAAATGCTGCTTAAAAGTACCAAAAAAATATATCCAAGTTCTCTAGTAAGTTGAACAAGAAGAACAGTAACCAGATGTGCCTCAGAGGTCAGTAATGGACCCCCCCGCCCCCTCATTTTCTGATAGGTCAGAGAGAAAGATCAGAAAAAAGGGTGTAGAGATTTTATCCAACCCCCTTTAGCACAACATGGCGAACCTACAAAATAAGAGGAGGTAAATATATATATATATATATATATATATATATATATATATATTGGATTGCGCCTCAACGCAACCAGAGTTGTGAAGCGTCCTGACACTTGGTCCAACATTTTCCCCCCAAGATAACACAAGACGGTGTTAAATGTATCAGCTCATTGTTGCAGGTACCCGCATTACGCAGTGTGTGAGAGGAGGAGAGGAGGAGGAAAAAATAGAAGTAGCGGGTTCTCCAGAAATGTCCCGATATTAAAAATTAAAGGTAAAAGGAGAAAACCTGCAGGCAGATGGACGTGGGGAGGGAAGTGCGGGGGAGAGGGGGGGAGAAAGAAGAAAAAAAAGGAAAAGTTAACCGAGAGAGAGACGACGATGCAGTTGTTGTTGGGGGGAAAACCTGTCTAGGAGAAACGAGGGCCGAGTCTTTCTCTGTACGTATTAGCAGGTGCGTTCACAAAGGAAACGTGCTCATACGGGTACGAGGTGATAGGAACACCAGGGCAGAGGGAGGAAGGGAGGGAGGGGGAAATATCCTCCATAGCGGAACAGGTTCATCACCATCATGAAGAGTGTCTCTGACTCCAAGCCATTCCATTAACTGTCCTTACTCCAAATACTTGGTTCCTTTTCCCACTACCCCTGGAGAAGATCAGGGAAATAATTTTTTTTAGGGCAACAGGCTACATGAGGCTAATCCACATGGTGGCAACTCCCCTTTAATAGCATAGGAAGGGATTTGAAAGGGGGGATGCGGAAGGGTAGAGGAAGGTAGCCAAGGGTTAACTAGGGGGGCCGCCGGGCTATGGTTTAAGGATCCTACCCGGCATTCGCCTAAAAGTAATGCAGGACAAACCCTAGAAAACCCTGCATCAGGTAGGTCGGGCTCTTGGGTACTTGTCCCACGCCCTTACTGGATGGCGGGAGAGGAGTTTGCTGTGGGGCCGCAGCTTTCCCTTCTCCGTGCCTCGACCAGTTAAGGAGGCAGCTGGCCGACTATTCCAATGGGAACAGCGGACAACTCTTACCGTATGCCCCCAAGGTCTGTGACCCCGGAACATACACCTCTCAAAACAGGCCGAGGTGCCTCGGCTTGTGGGAACCTTAGTTCAAAAACGGAGAGAGGAGGAGGCATCCCCAAAGGTAGCTCCTTCGTATTTCTCCTACACGGTTCTGCCTGCAAGGTCAGGGAAACTTGATGACTTCATCTTATCCAAACCCCCATCAGGTTTACTCCTGTGTGTGGGGAGAAAAAGATTATTTGATCAACAAGAAGAGTAATCGCTGGTAAAATCATAAGGGAGGGGGGGGGGGAAGAACAACAAACACTTGCGGCCGCCAAACAGAACCTTGCGGAACTTCCCCGCGGCAGCGTGGCGGCGTGAATTCCAACTCCATCGATATTACGCTTCAGTAAACCTACGAATACGGGTTCCCTCGTGTTATGTAATCCTTAACCCGTCCTCCCCGCGGGTCTCCTCCTTTCCATTAAACGTGCATTTTCATCACACAAGAAAACGGTTTCCCCCTTTTTTCCTTCTTATTAAAACAAAAATACGAATTAATGAACTCGGTCGCTTCTTCTTCTCCTTCTTCTCCTCCCAATATATTTCTGTTTACTCTTCGCGAATAAAATATCCTGCCAACCAATGAATAAACAAATAGCGGGCCCAAAGTAGATCCTTGTGGAACTCCCGTCGTTAACCACGAACATAACCACTACGATTACGAAAGCTTATATAAATAATCTCCGTCGACTCCGTATCAATAGTCCTTAAGAGTCCTTCCCGCAGGTCTTTTGCTTCTATTTACAAGTTAATTTGCATAACAGGGAAACGTATTGGAACCCCGATGTTCTCTCGCAGGCAGAACCTTGTAGGGGCTACCATTGGGTGATGCCTTTTCCTCTCTCCGTTTTTGAACCTAGGTTCCCACAAGCCGAGGCACAGACCTTGAGCATACGGTAAGAGTTGTCCGCTGTTCCCATTGGATTAGTCGACTAGCTGCCTCCTAAACTGGTCGAAGCACGGAGAAGAGAAAGCTGCGTCCCCACAGCAAACTCCTCTCCCGACATCGGAAGGGCATGGGACAAGTACCAAAATGTCCGACCTACGTGATGCAGGTTTTTCTAGGGTTTTCCCTGCATCACTTTTAGGCGAATTGCCCCGGGTGCGCAGACTCTTATGCGCAGTGGACGTTGCTAATCGTCTTCAGCACAGTCCTGGGGCCTCCTGTCATGGCTGTGAATTACCAAACGTAACGTTTCTGGTACCAACAAGAACTTCTTCTTGTGTGTGTGTGTGTGTGGAGGGATCGGGTGTCCGTGTGTTTGTTATGGAGGAGCAGGAAGCCAGCCAAGCAGCGTCCACAGTTATCTTCCTGGAAGCGGACGCTCAGCCAATCCACTTTCTTTCTTCTTCAGGCGGACGGGAGGGAATTCGCAGAATGACTTCTTTTAGTGAGTGACTCACGACAGTGGTCCATAAACCACAAGATTCCCCCGTTCGCCAGTGACTTAATACGGAAAGGAGAAGGGAAGAGGCCGGGAAAAAAAACCTGGTGTCGCTGCTGCTGCGGCGGAGAATCAAAACACACCGGTAACGTTAAAATAAATTATGTTGCATGGCGGCTGAGAGTGAAAAAGATAAAAATAAATTAAAACTGTACGTCAACACTGATTAAATAAAAAATACTACAACGTTCTCACGGTAACGTCAAGGACAGCGGTTGAACTGGAGGATTTACAAGAACTTCCTTGTATACTAAATAATTATACACTTCACCCTTAAGAACCTCACTCACTCACTCACACCTCTACCTGCCTCTCACTGCTCGCCTTCACTGTACGGAAACCAATCGTGTGGTTGATAAATAAAACTTAGTGGAACTTGTCAGGGTCGCCAACGTTTAACACCACACGTATTGTTTAACTACACCCCCAAGGCACTCGGGAGGGGTTGATCTCAGTGAGATTTCGCCCCTGGGGGTCAAGTTCCCAGTAGCCAGCGCTCGTCACGTGACGTCACGCTCTGACGTCATCATCTGTCATGGCGGACAATCTTCCCCCATAATACACGTTAGGCAGCGGCGGCGTTGGGGGGGGGGGGGGAAACATGCAGCGGACATTAAGAGGTTCAAAGCACATGTCATGCACAAGTACATTTTCCAATAGTTTATCCGATTATTATGTATGACAACAAGAACAGATGCATAAAAGCCTAAATAAGCCACTACGGTTCAGTGATGACGACATGGAGAAAGTAAGGGGAAAATTTTTTTTTGTCTTTCAAAGATGGTGGATTTATAAGAATTAAAGAAGGAAATGAGAAACCTCCATTTAAATTCCAAGATATAAAAATCTCTCCTTAACATTTAAAAATATTTACGAATCAATGAATCAGTTGTGGTGGATAAGTAAATAAATAAATAATTAACGTCGCGAGAAAATTACCAAAAAGTATATATAGGACAAAAGTAGAAACCTCAGTGTACAATATTAGTGACGTCATCAGCTGAGCGACTCCACATACACAAATATTCACTTTTAATTAAATCCCTCGTGGTCTCAGGGGCTGCACGTGGGGGTGGAACCTGTCAGGGTGGCCAACCTTTAACAAACGAACATAATTCACCACTGGTATTGTTTAACGACACCCTCAAGGCACTCCGGGGGTTGATCTCAGTGAGATTTCGACCCCTGGGGGGGTCAAGTTTCCAGCAGCTAGCGCTCGACACGTGACGTCACGCTCTGACGTCATCATCTGTCATGGCGGACAATCTTCACCCGTAATACAGGTTAGGAGGCGGGGAAACATGCAGCGGACATTAAGAGGATCAACGCAAATGTCATGCACACATTCTGATACTTGATAATAATAATATCTCAGGATTCCTTGTAACATATTCTCCCCCTTACAACCTCCTTGGCGCTTATAAACGTAACGTAAACAACATACAGACCATGTTATTAGCCTCCAATGACATTGCGACGTTTCAAAGACCTCCGTAAAAACTCTTAAGAGACTTCACAGTTGTTATTTATTACGCCGAAAACTAAATAAAGACAAAACACTTCGTCACTCGTCGTCCATGTTTGAATTTCGCTTCCTCTCTCGCTGCTGCGAGACGCCAGAAACAGCTGTCTGCGAGGGCTAATCTCTCGCCGGCAGTACCTCCGAGAGATGTTCTCTCGCAAGCAGAACCTTGTAGGAGAGATACGAAGGGGCTACCTTTGGGGATGCCTTTTCCTCTCCGTTTATGAACTAAGGTTCCCACAAGCCGAGGCACCTCGGCCTGTTCTGAGAGGTGTTTGTTCCTGGGGTCACAGACCTTGGGGCATACGGTAAGAGTTGTTCGCTGTTCCCATAGGAACCAGTCCTATACTGGTGAAGACACGGAGAATGGAACTCTGCGTCCCCACAGCAAACTCTTCTCCCGCTATCCGGGGAAGGGCGTGGGACAAGTAGCCAATGCCCGACCTACCTGATGCAGGGTTTTCTAGGGTTTGTCCTGCATTTCTTTAGGCGAATGCCAGGTAGGATCCTTTAAACTACAGTCCCCCTAGTTAACCCTTGGCTACCTTCCTCTACCCTTCCGCATCCCCCCTTTCAAATCCCTTCCTATGGTATTAAAGGGGAGTTGCCACCATGTGGATTACCCTCGTGTAGCCTGGTACCTAAAAAAAACTTACAATATAATCGAAAAGCTCTCTGTAACGGATGTTCTCTCGCAGGCAGGACCTTGTAGGAGAGACGCGAAGGGGCTACCTTTCGGGATGCCTCCTCCTCTCGCGGCCTATTTTGAGAGGTGGCATGTTCCGGGGTCACAGACCTTGGGGCATACTGTAAGAGTTGTACGCTGTTCCCATTGGAATAGTCGGCCAGCTGCCTCCTAAACTGGTCAAGGCACGGCGAGGGGAAAAGCTGCGTCCCCACAGAAAATCTCCTCTCCCGCCATCCAGGGAAAGGCGTGGGACAAGTACGCAATGCCCGACCTACCTGATGCAGGTTTTCTAGGGTTTTCCGTGCATTACTTTTAGGCGAATAGCCGCTGGAAGGATCCTTAAACCATAGCCCGGGGGCCCCTAGTTAACCCTTGGCTGCCTTTCTCTACCCTTCCGCATCCCCTCTTTCAAATCCCTTCCTATGCTATTAAAGGGGAGTTGCCACCATGTGGATTAGCCTCATGTAGCCTCCTGTTACCTTAAAAAAATACAATATAATCTCATAAGTCACGTATTATAACGCACTGTGGCCCGCACTTAGTATCATCGCTGACAACTAAACAGTTGTCCCAAGTACGCGATGGTAACGCTATTTAAATATTGTTTTAAATTCTTTAAAAAACAAATCGAGAATGATGATGTGTTGTCCGGCGCCAAAGATAAATCTCTCTCTGGGTCAGAGATACTGCAACTGATGAGACACAGTCTTTGACACCGCCGCGATTTGCCTTCACGAACTAAACTCACTTTGTGCACGTGTTGAGCCAACTTGTGGCCTGCGCGAGGTAGATGCTACGTCACAGCACCCTTGATGACGTCACGCGTCGTCAATCCCCATCACCTGTCCGCGTGTTTTGTGTGAAAATAAGATTTCCAATCAGAGATCTTCGGGAAGGGGGGGGGGGGTGTTAAGAGTATGGGGTCGATTATCACCCATAGGTCATCAAGTATCAGACAACCAAAAACAACAACGCAAACTCGAGGGTGAAGAGTTTTTCGAGGGCGGAAAAGCAAAGACGGAGCCGTTGTTGGCCGCTGTCGTCATAAACCACGCCCACAGCGTTAGTAAAACCTTTCTTCTAATTAATCTGACGTCACCGTTACTAGAGAATCACAGTTTTACCAAAATATGAAGACGGAACACTTCAGGGGCTTCAGGTAGCGACATTAGACAGGTCGGGGGGGGGGGGTTGACCGTGGAGGGGGGGGGTTGTTGTTTGACGTCATCAGCGAGCAGCAACGTTGTGTGTGTGTGTGTGTGTGTTATAGAGGGCGTGCCGTCGTGTGTTCTCTCTCTCTCCCTCTCTCTCTCACCGCTGAGACTGACTGATGGTCTCCGTCTGCGGATGGACACGAGGGGGACACGCCCTTTGCTAAACTAATCGCAACATTCAAGGCTACCTAACCTTGCAAATTACCATCACAATGAAAACCGCCACAACACAACACCAGATCAACTCCTCGCGGCGGCGGCGGCGGCGGTGACGGGGGTGGGGGGGGGGGATAAGGAGGGTTTGCTCGCTCACGAAGGAGAAGAAGGAGAAGAAGAGCATAAAGCGTCGGAAGACACGTGGCGCAATATCAGGGCGTGTCGACGACGGTGGTTGCGTCCATCCACAATGGTTAATGTCCCCCCCCCCGCCCCCCACGTAATATATTAAATGAATTAAAATAATAGCAATAAAGTGACGTAAGAAGAGGGGCTGCGGAGGGGGGCGGGGTTTAAGGAAGGTCTGAAAAGGCGTAGGAACAACATATTAGAAAAAATTGTGCTTTATTCACCAAATGACGGGCATAAATTTATAAAACAACACTTTTTATATACATATCGTGACGACGTTTCGATACCTTTTTTTGGTATCATCTTCAGGTATTTTGTCCTTACAGAGGAGGTATTTACAAACGATTAGATTTAAAACGATTGATGACCTCATACGGACACTTTATATTTTATTTATATCATAACGAGACGTTTCGATACCCATTTTTTAACTTCTTCAGGTATCTTGTCCTTACAGAGAGGAGGGTTTTACAAATACTTAGATGTAAAAGAATTGATGACCGTACACGGCATCCTTATAGATTTATTTTTTATTATGACGACGTTTCGATACCTTTATTTTTAACTTCTTCAGGAATTTTCATTACATTGGGTGTTATTTACAAATGATTAGTTTTAAATCAATTGATGACCTCATACGGACACTTTTTATTTTTAAATTTATTTCATAAAGACGTTTCGATATCTTTTTTGTATCTTCTTCAGGTATCTTGTCCTTACAGAGAGGAGGGTTTTACAAATACTTAGATGTAAAAGAATTGATGAGCATACACGGCAACTTTATAGATTTATTTTTTAATATGACGACGTTTCGATACCTATTTTTTAACTTCTTCAGGTATTTCGTCCTTACATTGGGTGTATTCACAAATGATTAGTTTTAAATCAATTGATGACCTCATACGGACACTCTTTATTTTTAAATTTATTTCATAAAGACGTTTCGAAACCTTTTTTTTATCTTCTTCAGGTATTTGATAAATAACGGAGGAGGTATTTACAAATAATTAGATTTAAAACGATTGATGACCTCATACGGACACTTGTTATTTATTAATTTTTATTTACATCATGACGACGTTTCGATACCTTATTTGAGTCTTCTTCAGATATTTGCCAAACAGAGGAGGTATTTACAAATGATAAGAATTAAAACGATTGATGACCTCATACGGACACTCTTTATTTTTATTTACAACATGACGACGTTTCGATGTCCATTTTTTAACTTCTTCAGGTATTTTGTTCTTACAGAGGAGGTATTTACAAATGATTAGATTTAAAACGATTGATGACCTCATACGGACATTTATTATTTTTTATTTATATAATGACGACGTTTCGATACCCTTTTTTTGGCTTCTTCAGGTATTTTGTCCTAACAGAGGAGGTATTTACATATGATTAGATTCAAAGCGTTCGAAACGGTAAATTATGTAGTAATAATTGTTAAAAAAAAATAAATGTTCTATATGATAATGTTTCGTTTATTCCTTGACGTTTCAACCAAATTTTTTTTCCTTACAGATGACGATGTCGTCGATCGCTTCTGTGTTTTGTTCTATTATATTAAATAAACCAAAACCTTCGACAACTTAAAAATTGGTTAATAAAATATAAATTTAGACAGAGGACTTATCTTCTTCTTCTTCTAAGGTTTAAGAAAGCCCCGAACAACAACGGTCCAGTGGGCAGATGCGACAAATACAGAAGGGAATTTACGATCCTGTCCGGACGGTTGTTAACCTGGCGGGATTCCCTGAAACTAGAATTTACAACCTGACCGTCTCTCACCCTATCCTCCCCCCCTCCCCCTTTCCTACCTTTTTTTTATAACCCAACCAAAATAAATAAAACCGACGAACAAGGAGAGAGAGGGAAAGGACCTCGTGACGTCACGCAACCCCTTCACTCTGGATTTACACAGAGAATAAATATATATTGTAAGGATCACCAAAAAAATTGGGTTTTAATTCAATTAAGCCCCACGTTGAGCGCCAGAATGTAAAGATCACCAAAAATATTGGTTTTTAATTCAATTAAGCCCCACGTTGGGCGCCAGAATGTAATGATGGCCAAAAAAATTAGTTTAAAATTAAAATAAGCCCCACGTTGGGCGCCAGAATGTAGCGAAGCCCACGAGCTTGAAGGCAATTTTAAATGGTTCCGCTCAGGAGCCCTCGAGAGCAAAGGGGTTAAAATCTCATTTTACTTTGAAATTAACCTGCAGTGGGCCCCCCTCGTACCCTTATTTTCTCACTTACCCCCTAAAAAATGTTATTTTGTTCGAGCCTTTGGTTTCAATTAATTGTATCAGTTAGTGCGGTATTTATTTTCGTCTTATATCTGTATTTGTTTATTTATCTAATTACTATAGTTTTTAACTCTGACGTTTTATAGTCTTATTTCTCCTTCTCTACAGCAGTTTCCCGCTGTCTTTAATATTTCAGATGACGTCACGTCTACTGATGGTTAATTCTCCTTCCATAATTTTGTCTTTCTTGTTGCTGTCGTGGTCGGTAGGTTCCAGGGTAGAGAGAGAGTCCTTGAGCGTTACGTGGAGTTGTTCCCCTTTTTCAGTAAATCAGGGCGTCGAGTGTGCTGTTACGTGGGGGTCCTGGCCTGGTCTTTATAGGGCACTACATCATCACTATGCACATAAAGAGCCCACGTGAAGTGTGGCCCCTGTTTCTGTCCGTCCGTCCTGGCTGTTCTACATTGCAGAATTTTGTAATTTATTTATTCTTATTCCTTGCTGGTTTTTTTTTGTCCGAGGCAAAACGTCTTTTATTTTAGAGGAAATAAATTTATATTTCCGTGGCGGCAGGAATTGAACCCTCATGGAAAGGGGGTGGGGGGGGGGAGGAACCCCGTGGAATATTAGGTGAGGAAATGTGACTTTTATAGAGCCGTGGTTCCGTGACGTCACTAGTGACGCGTCCGACACGCGCATGCGCAGTAGCACGACAGCTCCAACCTCGCGCGGCATTCAGATCGAAATTTCGGTTTGAACCCGAACAGGTCCTGAATAGATGAAAGAAAGTCGTTTAAAGTAATTTTAGGACGTTTAGTCCTTTATTAGGACCTCAAATAATAGTGTTATTAATTTAGAGACGTCGGATTGAACCCGAAGAGGTCCTGAAACGAGGACGGAACATTTTTTAAATTAATTTTACATAAGTTTAGTCCTATCTCAGGACATCAAATAATAGTGATTTTAATAACGAAACGTTGGATTGAACCAGAAGAGGTCGTCAAGAAGAGGACGGGACATTTTTTAAATTAATTTTATATAAGTTTAGTCCTTTCTCAGGACCTAAAATAATAATGTTATCAATGTGGAAACTTCTGATTTATCCTGGAGAGGTCCTGAAACGAGGACGGAATGCCGTTTAAATTAATTTTTTGACGTTTAGTCCTTTCTGAGGACCTCAAATAACAATCTTATTAATATTTAAACCTCAGTTTGATCCTAAAGAGGTCCTGAAAACAGGACGGAAGGTCATTTAAATTAATTTTACGACGGTTAGTCCTTCTTTAGGACCTCAAGTAATAATGTTATTAATATCCTATATCCTAATTTCGAATTACACCTGATGAGGTCCTGAAAAAAGAACGGGAAGACTTTTAAATTAATTTTACGACATTTAGTCCTTCCTTAGGACCTCAAATAATAATCTTATCAATATGGAAACTAAGAATTTATCCTGAAGAGTTCCTGAAAATGGGACGGAAGGCCTTTTAAATAAATTTTACGTCGTTTAGTCCTTCCTTAGGACCTCAAATAAAAATGTAATTAATATGGAAACTTCGGATTTATCCTGAAGAGGTCATGAAAAGAAGACGGAAGGACGTGTAAATTAATTTTACGTAGTTTACTCATTCCTTAGAACCTCAAACAATAATGTTATCAATATCCAAATTTCGGATTGAACCCGAAGAGGTCCTGAAACGAGGACGGAATGCCGTTCAAATTAAGTTTTTGACGTTTAGTTCTTTATCAGGACCTCAAATAATAATCTTATCAATATGGAAACTTAGAATTTATCCTGAAGAGGTCCTGAAACTTAGAATTTATCCTGAAGAGGTCCTGAAAAGAAGTCCTATCTCAGGACCTCAAATAACACTGTTATTAATAACGAAACGTAGGATTGAACCCAAAGAGGTCCTGTAAAGACGACGGAACGTCGTTTAAATTAATTTAACGACGTTTAGTCCTTTCTCAGGACCATTAAATAATAATGTTATTAATACCGAAATTTCGGCCTGAACCCGATGAGGTCCTGAAAACAGGACGGAACGTCGTTTAAATTAATTTTTGAACTGTTAGTCCTTGCTTAGGACCTCAAATAATAATGTAATTAATTTAGAGACGTCTGGTTGAACCCGAAGAGGTCCTGAAAAGAGGTCGGAACGTCGTTTAAATTAAATTTACGTCGTTTATTGTTTCCTTAGGACCTAAAATAAATAATGTAATTAATACGGAAACTTCGGATTGAACCTGAAGAGGTCCTGAAAAGAAGACGGAAGGCCGTTTAAATTAAATTTACGTCGTTTAGTCCTTGCTTAGGACCTCAAATAATAATGTTATTAATAACGAAACTTTGGATTGAACCCGAAGAGGTCCTGATTACAGGACGGAAGTTCGTTTAAATTAATAGGAGGACGTTTAGTCCTTGATTAGGAACTCAAATAATAATGTAATTAATATGGAAACTTCGAATTGAACCCGAAGAGGTACTGAAAACAGGACGGAACGTCGTTTAAATTAAATTTACGCTCCTAGTCCTTGCTTAGGACCTCATATAACAATCTTATTAACATGGAAACTTCAGATTCATCCTGAAGAGGTCCTAAAAAGAGGTCGGAACGTCATTTAAATTAATTTTAGGATGTTTAGTCCTTTCTCAGGACCTCAAACCGTAATGTTATTAATATAGAGACTTCGGATTGATCCTGAAGATGTCCTGAAAAGAGGACGGCACGTCGTTTATTTTGTTAAACGTAATTTCATCTGTCTCAAGGTAAAATGTTTTTTAATTTGAATTATACATTTTTTGTCTTTCCAAAAGGGTGAGTATTTATAAAATGTATCTATTATGAAGAACGGAAAATAAACACTCGCAGGAGGCGGATGATGAGTCATTCTGTTCCATAAAAAAAATATTATTTTAAAGAAAAGTAGGCAGATAAATGGCAAAAATAAAAAAAATTCCCGATGATGTGGGGAAAAACTATTTGTTATGTTGCTGATCGAGGAAATTATTTTTTTTGGAAAAGAAAAAAATAACTAAATAATAGGAAAAGAGAAGAGAAAATTCATACACACTCTCCCGTCGTGTTTTAGTTTCATTCACCCTTTGTAGGGATAAGTAACAACCCCCCCCCCCTTAAAACCATAAACAAGGAGAATTTTTAAGGGGTAAAAAAATAGTTCTGCAGAAGAAAAACCCTTAAAATAACTGACTAGAAAATATTTTGGCCATTTTTTCTTGTTGGTTGTTGTTGGAGATCCTGATCCTTAATCACGCTTTACATTGATGTGAGTGAGTGAGTGTCCAGGTTATTAGGCCTCCTCAAGCTGTTGGCAAACCAGCCGTGTGTGTGTGTGTGGGTGTCTGTAGGTGACTGATAGAGGTGTGGGTGCCACTAACCTTGAAATAGGTCAGCACTCGCTAAACAGCTTCACTCACTCACTGGCAACTGCGTAGCCTCCAACCCAGAGACCGTCCACCACCCGCCTTCTATACGGGGCGAAGAAAGTGGACAACAATGAACGACAACAATACCCTCCACCTGCGGCTGCGTGGACAACAATCGTACTCTGTGTGTGGCAACGTCGCAACGAATTTGATTGGATGGCACGAGGAAGAGCTTCAAGGTCAAATCAGGCTCCGTGTTGTCCCCGTCTTATTCTGCTGGTTGTTCTTCTGGTGCGAAATATTTTATTATACCCTTATTATAGTTAAATGAATTATTATTGTTGGTTGTTATTTACTAAATAGTTCTTTGACTTATGTCGGCCAAGGAAATTTTGTGTTTTTCCCCCTATTTTTATCTTAACTTCTTGACTTGTTTGTAATTGTGGCATCCAGTTGTAATTTTTATGTATCTTATTTCCTCATACGAGGACTAATGGAATCAAAATAAATAGAATCAACCCTCTCCCGCCATCAAGGGAAGGGCGTGGGGACAAGTACCCAATGCCCGACCTGCCTGATGCAGGTTTTTCTAGGGTTTTCCCTGCATTACTTTTAGGCTACCGCCGAGTAGGATCCTTAAACTACAGCCCGGGGCCCCCTAGTTAACCCTTGGCTACCTTCGTCTACCCTTCCGCATCCCCCCTTTCAGATCACTTTCCTCTGCTATAAGAGGGGAGTTGCCACCATATGGATTACCTTCATGTAGCCTGTCTACACCCAAATAAAATAAAAAATTACGACTCTTAAAAATCAATCTCACTATTTTTCTCACTCAACGTCCATATTCTTCTATTGTTTTTTCTTCCCGCCTCCCCCCTCCTTTAATTTTGATTCGTGAAGAAGGTGTAGTAATGGCTTCTCAGTACAACCTTTGTATTTTTTATTTTTCATTCGTTTTACTTTTTTTTTAGGGTACCAGGCTACATGAGGGTAATCCACATGGTGGCAACTCCCCTTTAATAGCATAGGAAGGGATTTGAAAGGGGGGATGCGGAAGGGTAGAGGAAGGTAGCCAAGGGTTAACTAGGGGCCTCCGAGCTATGCTTTAAGGATCCTACTCGGCAATCGCCTAAAAGTGATGCAGGGAAAACCCTAGAAAAACCTGTATCAGGTAGGTTGGGCTCTTGGGTACTTGTCCCACGCCCTTCCCTGGATGGCGGGAGAGAGGGGTTAGCTGTGGGGTCGCAGCTTTCCCCTCGCCGTGCCTCGACCAGTTTAGGAGGCACCTGGCCGACTATTCCAATAGGAACAGCGGACAACTCTTACCATATGCCCCAAGGTCTGCGACCCCTGGAACTTACACCTCTCAAAGCAGTGCCTCGGCATGTGGGAACCTTAGTTCAAAAAAAAACCAGAGAGATGTGAAGGCATTCCCAAAGGTAGCCTCCTCCAGAGCTCTCTACGAAGGTTCACCTGCGAGAGAATTCTCTCGCAGGCTTTCTTAGATTCGTTTTACACGAAGTGAAGGTCTATTATGTTTCAGGGGAAGGGAAAAACATCGAGAGAAAAGCTTAACGAGCTTTAGAAAATTATTTTCCCCTGTCCGTTTGGTAGTGAAGTCCTGGTCGTGGTACAGGCAGTAGTAGTAGTAGTGGTGGTGGTGGTAGTTGTAGTAATTGTAATAAGCACCGCTGATAACGACGAAGGCTTTTACAAGCGCCGTGTGTGACAAATTACTTGTCGTCGTAAAACTTCGCCATTTTGGAGGGGATGGGAAGGGGAGGGAGGAGGAATGACGAGGAATTGTTGACGACGATAATAACGGGGAAAGAAACAACGGGATACAGTGAATTTAAACCTTTTATGGAGAAACACGGGAAATGACGTCACTAGGCGGAAAGAATACTTTTCAAGATGGCGGCCATTTCACACACAAAAATTGGGGGAGGGGACATGAGAACACACCAGGGGCAAAAAACTAAATTCTCATGTGTGATTCCTCTTTTTCTAACTCTTCGATTACCTTTAATTGATTTATTTAATTATCAATTTTAGTAATCTGACTTATTTTATTTCACAATTAAATATTAAAAACATCCAGCCTATTAGTTATTACGGTGTTGAAAATATCAGGTGTTTTCCAGGATTGTGGAAGTCAGAGTAAACGAAGAACCTTCTACAGTGGTTCGAAATTACATTTGCAGTGCCACAGGGCAGCGTCTTCGACCCCTCTAACGTTCCAAATGTCGTTCTTCTCAATCTCCTCCCTCGAAGTGTTAGAAATAACATGTCTTTGCTTGGCCTGGGAAGTCAGAGTAAACGCTGAATCTTCTACACTGGTCCAAAATATATTTGGTGTGCCACAGGGAAGCGTCTTCGGCCTTCTAACGATCCAAAGCATTCAGTGCAGTCCCGCACAACCTCCTGCATCGGGGAAATTGAAAGTTTCAGATATCATCTTGCATGGAAACACTTAGAATAAACACGGGACCTTCTACTCTGGTTCAAATTACGTCTGGTGTGCCACAGGGACGCGTCTTCGGCCATTTTACGTTCCAAAGAGTTCTAATCAGATTGTTGTCCTCCAGAAGTTAGAAATATCAGGTCTTACAGTGGATGAGAAACTGAAAGTTTGAGTAAAATAAAACACAGGACGAAATTACCTGAGAGGTGTGCCACAGGGAAGCGTCTTAGGACATGTTTCACTTTCCTTGCGCACATAAACGAAATCGCGCGAGGGATTATTTGTCGTGAACGGTTATATTGCATCCCGATAAAGAAAAGAGGACTTGAGTCAGACTCCAATAAATAACAGGAACTGTCACGGTTACAAATAAATGGTTATATTTCACTTTAAAAATACCATTAATGAAGTTTCTTGAAGAGGAAAGCAAACTGTGAAACTTCACGAGGGAGGAGATTGAGAAGAACGACACTTGGAAAGTTAGAGGGGTCGAAGACGCTTCCCTGCGGCACTGCGAATATATTTTGGACCAGTGTAGAAGATTCTTCGTTTACTCTGTGCCTCCCAGGCCAAGCAAAAACATGTTTTTTTTAACACCTCGAGGGAGGAGATTGAGAAGAACGGGAATTGGAACGTTAGAGGGATCGAAGACGCTTCCTTGTGGCACTCCAAATATATTTTGAGCCTGTGTAGAAGATTCTTCGTTTACTCTGACTTCCCAGGCCAAGCAAAGACTTGTTATTTTTAACACCTCGATGGAGGATATTGAGAAGAACGGAAATTGGAACGTTAGAGGGATCGAAGACGCTTCTTTGTGGCACTCCAAATATATTTTGGACCAGTGTAGAAGATTCTTCGTTTACTCTGACTTCCCAGGCCAGGCAAAGACCTGTTATTTCTAACACCTCGATGGAGGAGATTGAGAAGAACGGAAATTGGAACGTTAGAGGGGTCGAAGACGCTTCCCTGTGGCACTCCAAATATATTTTGAGCCAGTGTAGAAGATTCTTCGTTTACTCTGACTTCCCAGGCCAAGCAAAGACTTGTTATTTTTAACACCTCGAGGGAGGAGATTGAGAAGAACGGAAATTGGAACGTTAGAGGGGTCGAAGACGCTTCCTTGTGGCACTCCAAATATATTTTGGACCAGTGTAGAAGATTCTTCGTTAACTCTGACTTCCCAGGCCAAGCAAAGACATGTTATTTCTAACACCTCGAGGCAGAAGATTGAGAAGAACGGAAATTGGAACGTTAGAGGGGTCGAAGACGCTTCCCTGTGGCACTCCAAATATATTTTGGACCAGTGTAGAAGATTCTTCGTTAACTCTGACTTCCCAGGCCAAGCAAAGACATGTTATTCCTAACACCTCGATGGAGGAGATTGAGAAGAACGGAAATTGGAAAGTTAGAGGGGTCGAAGACGCTTTCCTGTGGCACTCCAAATATATTTTGGACCAGTGTAGAAGATTCTTCGTTTACTCTGACTTCCCAGGCCAAGCAAAGACCTGTTATTTTTAACACCTCGAGCCTTCCAAAAATTTACATTTCATTTCTAACTTTTCTTTGGCACTGATGAACCAAATAACGGGGGGGGGGGAGACAGAAAAAGAAAGACAAGTCTTGAGAACCTGAGCACGAAACAGGAAGTTGTTCCCCTCTTTTTCTTTAATTATTACGACGTTGTTGCATCTTAAGTCCTCTTAAGCCGTCCGTTATGGTGGACTAGTTTTCAGGCTCGTTTCGACAGAGATGTTATTTTAGTCTTATTGGCTTGGCTGCTAAATGAGTTTCGTTAATTGACCGAAACTAATCCTTCACCGGGCGGTTGCTCTTGGTCGAAATGAATGAATATTAGTGTGAGTGTAAAAAAAACCCACCCACCGATCCAACAACTAATTGATGTGGAGCTCTTGGAGGGATTAAGAAGCGCGGAAAAACAAGTTTTTAAGCGGGATGGGTGAATGGAATCGCAGACAAGTTTGCTGACCTCTTGACTCGTGATTGGCGGCGAGACCTGCAGGGTACAAAGCGTGGTAAACGAGTAAAGTGAGGCGTTGGTGAGCGCTGGCGAGTCTCTGGGCTTCTACTGGAGGGTGGTTCGGCAAGTAAAGCCTACCATTGCTTTTCCTCTCCTTAAATAAATACGTTTGCACGCGATTCCTCGAGCATTCTTCTCAGAGTCCACTGCAGTAACAACTTCCAATGTCAACTCTTGAAACATGGCCGAAATTGGCCGTACGTATTAGACAGCGTTCTCTCTTATTGACTGAAACGCGCTCTTTAGTATTCATGAAGGGCTGAAATCATATTGTAACAGTGGATTCGCTGTATCGAAGACTGAAGGACAAACACTTTTGACGTCGATGGCTTCGTAAGCAAGACCACACTATTTTTTTAGCCTTGCAGTTGGACTACATCATCTCCCCCCTTTGTTAATTGTCTTCACACATAAAAGAGAATATAAAAGTAATAGGAGGCATTACTTATTGACTCACCCTCGTAATAAAATAAAAAGGATGTATGTTTGTATGTATGTATGTATTTACGTTAATCGCTATACAAATTTAAACGCGTGGACAGATTGAAACAAATGCTGGTATAAATATTCTTTACAACACGAGCAACGGTACTTTGAGGTGCGGGTTAGGGGGTGTGAGACTCGCCTACAACCCTCCAGGAGCGACGGGGGTGGAAATTTTTAAACATGCTAAAACCGGCCGATATTTGACTCCAATAAATACATTCCGGGGTCAAAGAGATTGATGGTGTTTCTACCGATGTGGTGGGTGCTTCATTTCAACCCCCTATTGGCGGCATGGGAAAGTAGGACCATCAGGGGTGAGCGGAGGGGGGGGGGAGCAGCAGGATTGAAGTCAAATCCGGGGTTATGGATGTATGACAACCCGGGCATCGCCGGGCATTGAGCTAGTTAAAAATTTAACTTGTTTTTTTTTTAAAAAATGTGCAGGTAGCAAGGGTGTTACACCGGTTGATTCAATTTCTGACCGCCAAAGAACTTAGATATAGTCAACTGTTCTAATACACGCCGAGGCAACCTCGGCCTGTTCTGAGAGGTGTATGTTCCTGGGTCACAGACCTTGGGGCATACGGTAAGAGTTGTTCGCTGTTCCCATTGGAACAGTCGCCCAGCTGCTTCCTAAACCGGTAGAGGCACGGAGAGGGGAATGCTGCGTCCCCACAACAAACCCCTCTCTCTCCCGCCATCCTGGGAAGGGCGTGGGACAAGTAGCAAATGCCCGACCTACCTGATGCAGGTTTTTCTAGGGTTGTCCCTGCATTATTTTTAGGCGAATGCCGCGGGTAGGATTCTTAAACCATAGCCCGAGGGCCCCTAGTTAACCCTTGGCTACCTTCCTCTACTCTTCCGCATCCCCCATTTCACTCCCTTTCCTACGCTATTAAAAGGTGAAGTTGCCACCATGTGGATTAGCCTCATGTAGCCTGTTACCCTAAAAAAGTTTTGTGTTTTGCGCCATCCTTGGGGAGGGGGGGAATGTTTCGGGGTCCTGCTAATTGTGTTTGAGAGAGACGGACGGTAAGGGGGTTGATCGCTGTCCATCTTCTAGGAGCCACAGCACTTGTGACAGACACGCAGAAGGAAGGAAGGTCGTTGTTTGTTCCCCGAGGAAGGTGACCGTGAAAGTCGATGATGCAAATAGATTGTTCCAGAAGCAAAAGTCGATAGATCCCTATCTCCATCTGGCGTGAAAGTGCGACTCCGTCGCTCTTCCAGCTTGTCTGGAATGTCTGGAATCTCTTGCACCACCACATCCGGGGACCGGCCGAGGAACCTGAATATCCAAACCATCCCCACACACACTGTGCTGTGTCGACGTGGATCGTAAACCTCTTCGGCCCTGGAAGTTACAGGAGGATGGACGGGCGGAGACGCTGGTGATCACGTTTTGAAGCTTCCTTTGCGGATGGTTGAGAGTCAGAGAGAGACGGTCGCTATGTTATTCCGTTCCTACAGGACAGTCTGTGATGATAAGATCCTTGGCGAGAATAATATCTCACTGAGAAGCTGTTGTGAGGGCTATTATCTCGCAGGCAGAACCTCCAAGGGCTGTTCTCTCGCAGGCAGAACCTTGTAGGAGAGACAAGAAGGGGCTACCTACGGGGATGTCTCCTCCTCTCTCCGTTTCTGAACTAAGGTCCCACAAGCAGCGGCCTGTTTTAGAGAGGTTGCATGTTCCGGGGTCACAGACCTTGGTGGGCTCGCGGTAAGAGTTGTTCTCTGTTCCCATTGGAACAGTCGGCCAGATGCCTCCTAAACTGGTCGAGGCACCGGGAGAAGGGAATGCTGCGTTCCCACAGCAAACCTCCTCTCCCGCCATCCAGGGAAGGGCGTGGGACAAGTACCAAATGCCCGACATACCTGATGCAGGTATTCTAGGGTTTGTCCTGCATTACTTTTTAGGCGAATGCCGCAGGGTAGGATCCTTAAAATATAGCCCGGCGGTCCCTAGTTAATCCTTGGCTACCTTCCTCTACTCTTCCGCATCCCCCCTTTCAGATCCCTTTCCTATGCTATTAAAGGGAAGTTGTCACTATGTGGATTACCCTCATATAGCCTGGTACCTTTAATGTCATGATACGGTCCTTGGGGATAATAATATCGTAGACCGCGTAAGTATTCTTTAAACGTTTTAAAGTCGTTAATAAGATAAAAATAACCCTCATATAGACAACATAAGTGATATATATATATATATTCCCTCACAACAACGTGTTCTGGAAACCTTGTTCCTTTCTTCAGGTGCCAAGAAGAGCCTAGAGCGACACAACTGCACATGTTCAGTTCGCAAAAGTGTTATAGTAACGATAGTACAATTTATAAAAATTAATCTGACATGTGTGAAATATAATTAAAATGAAGCTGATTGATAGCCATTTTGTATTAATTATGTAGTACCGTTTGTTCTCTGAAAAAAAATTCAATAAAACGTTTCATTTTGAAACGAAATATAGTATAGTAACGGCCCACTGCCAGTTCCATTCCACCCGGAAGCTTGCGAAACCGATTTACCTCCTATACTCCGTCTAAAATAAGAAGTCTCTGCGTGGATACGGGAAGCGGCTGCTGGGGACACTGTTGCCACGTGTTCACACACTTATAACGAATAACAACCCTTATTGTTGGAACAAACTGATTTGGTTTGCTTCAAGATTACAAACCACCACAACGGGCCACTATCCCGCCATCGGTCTTCTAATTTTACACGAACTATAGTATAGTGACTGCCTACTGCCAGGTTCCATTCCACCCGGAAGCTTGCGAACCCGCCGTTGTCTGTCAAGACACCGAGACGAAGCAAGAAAAATTTATTTTCCGGGCCGCATCTACCAGAGGAAGGATTTCAACTTGGCTACGGACGAGGCAAGGCAGAGGAAGTGGTTACTTTTGCCTCGGTTCATGACATAAATGAGCCAGGGAACAGTTCTCGGTTGAGGTGGACGGAAGGAAGGGGTGGAATACCATGTAATAACCATGGAAGGGCGGCGACCACATTAGTCCTGGTGTGAGGACGCGTCAATACCTATAATTAGCGAATTTCTAGTCTCAGTGAGATCCGCCATTTTGTTTTGAGTATGACGTAACAGAGACAAAAGCACGTCAACAGAATTTATAAGGTGGTATTAAAATTAAACTAGGCCAATCCCAATGAACGATCCGCCACCAAACTGTGACGTCACCGCGGGGGGGGGGGGTTGAAGGAACCTGGCGAGTGTGTCTCTGCTTTGCACGCGGAAGGAAAAATGTGTGTCAGTTTTGGAAAGCCAAGGGTCTGTGTGTCTGCTGTTCCTCGAAAGCCGTCTATTAATAGCCATCGTGAAAGTCCCGATTCCTTGATGTTAGGAAATCACTCACACACACACACACTCACACTCACACAGACAAGGGGCTACTCTGTTGACTACATTCCACCTTTAATTCCCTCCGTCTCACCATTTATGAACTCTTCAGGTTTAATCTACCATTTATAAGTTCTTAAATAACGCTTACCAAAAAAACAAAGTGGGTAAGACGCGGCTTCAACACGACGTTGCACGGCCGCTCCAACCTGACAGCAGTGTTTAACACCGTCCTGTATGTGACAAGTGGGTCTACTGCCACTATATTTGAAAATATATTTAGCTTGAATTTAAAAACGGTTTTCTATTTCCGTTTTTTTTATTTCTTTTTTTCATCTCTTCCTTTCTCTATTTCTTCTCTTTTTTTATTTAATTCTCTTTTCTTTCTCTATTTTTCCCCTCTTTTAATCTTTGAGTCTTTCGTCCTCTGTCTCTTTCCATTTTTTTCTTTTCATTTTCTTCTCAATTTTTTATTCCTTCTTTTCTTTAACACCTTTTTTTCCCTCTTCTTTTCTCTGTTTCTTCTTACTTTATTTTTTTCCCACTTTCTATCTCTATTTTTGAGTCGATCTTTCTCTGTCTCTTTCTTTAAATTCTTAGATTCTTTATCCATTTCTTCTGTCTTACTTTTTTCTCTCTGTCTCTTTCCATCTTTCTTCTCTCGTTTCCTTCTCAAATTTTTCTTCCGTCTTTTCTCTGTTTCTTCTTACTTCCTTTTTAACTTTCTTTATCTATCTTTATTTCCCCTTTACTTCTATCTTTTAATCTGTCTCTTCTCTCGCTTTCTTTTAATTCTTAATTTTTTTCATTATTTCTGTCTTTCTTTTTTCTCTGTCTCTTTCCATCTTTCTTCTCTCGTTTCCTTCTCAATTTTTTTTCCCGTCTTTTCTCTGTTTCTTCTTACTTCCCTTTTTACTTTCTTTATCTATCTTTATTTCCCCTTTACTTCTATCTTTTAATATGTCTCTTCTCTCGCTTTCTTTTAATTCTTAATTTTTTTTATTATTTCTGTCTTTCTTTTTTCTCTATCTCTTTCCATCTTTCTTCTCTCGTCACCTTCTCAATTTTTTATTCCTTCTTTCCTTTAATGCTTATTTTCTCTTTCTACTCTGTTACTTCGTTCCTTTCTTTCACTGTCTTTTTCCCCTTTACTTCCATCTTTTAATCTATGAGTCGTTCTTTCACTGTCTCTTCTCTCACTTTCTTTTAGTTCTTACATTCTTTATCCATTTCTTCTGTCTTACTTTTTTACTCTGGCTCTTTCCATCATTCATTTCTCGTTTCCTTTTCAAATTTTTATTCTTCTTTTCTTTAATGCCTATTTTCTTTTTTTTCTCTGTTACTACTCTCGTTATTGTTTTCCTGTCGTTCTTTATCGTTTTTCTCCTTTACTTCCATCTTTTAATCTTTGAGTCGTTGTTTCTGTATCTCTTCTCTCACTTTCTTTTAATTATTACATTCTTTATCCATTTGTTCTGTCTTCCTTTATTCTCTGTCTCTCTCCATTTTTCTTCCCTCGTTTCCTTCTCAAATTTTTATTCCTTCTTTTCTCTCCTTTTCTCTGTTTCTTCTTTATTTATTTATTTTCCTTTCTTTCTCTATCTTTTTTTTCCTTTTACTTCCATCTTTTATTCTATGAGTCGTTCTTACTCTGTCTCTTCTCTCGCTTTCTTTTAAATTTTTCCATTTTTGTTCCATTACTTCTGTCTTTATTTTTTCTCTGCCTCTTTCCATCCTTCTTCTCTCGTTTTCTTCTTGTATTCAACGCCTTTCTTTCTCTATCTTATTTTTCCTTTACTTTCAGCTTACAATTTTTCTCTATTTCTTTTAATTCTTTATCCATTTCTTCAGTCTTACGTTTTTCCTGTCTTTTTACATCTTTCTTCTCTCGTTTCCTTCTCAATTTTTTATTCCTTCTTCTATTTAACACCCTTTTTTCTCTTCTCTTCTCAGTTTCTTCTTTCCTTATTTTTTTCCTTTCTTTTACTTACCCTATCTTTTGTCCTCCTTTACTTCCATCTCTTATTCTTGGAGTCTTTGTTTCGCTGTCTCTTTCTTTTTCTTCTCAATTTATTTAATTCTTACTTTTTTCTGTCTGTTTTTTTTCTCACGTTCTTCTTTATTTCATCTTCCTTTCTTGATTCCTTCCCTTTTTTCACTTCTTTCTTTCACCCTTTCAGTCCTTTGAATGAACTCTGAAAGAGTATTTAGTAAGTAAGGTAATATTTGAAATACTTGAGTTGTGATAAAATTTATACTGATAATTTAAATGTTTCTACTGTACTTGGTATTATTTCCATGTGAAGATGGAAGTAGACTCGTGACTTGTTGTCACCTGCCGTCGTCGTCCTATTTTTATCTCCCGAGTGCCTTCGCCGACCACGTAACCTTCTATTATCGAACCCCGTTGGGTAATTCTCGGCTTGGTCGCAGTTGTGTGTGTGTGTGTGTGTGTTATTTTGCATTTATGTTTGGCGCTGTTGCATGTCAGTGATAATGGACGCCGCGTCGCTTTACCGTGCAGACACGTGAATGGAAATCACGATGACGTCAGGTTCCTCCATCCTCCTGGAAACAACGACAGTGACTGTTATATCGTTGTTAACGGCCGAGAAGAAATGAGAATGAAAAGATACTAATAGTTATTATGATGACGTCACAGCAGCCATCAGGGCAAGATGGCGGCGGCGGTTGTTGGTCCGGCGGGGGTGTTGGGAGGTGGGAACTTGGCCCACACTCACTCTGCTTCTGCTTGTGACGTTACATTTGCATAATCCTGTCCGTGGGACGGCTTCAGGGTGCGCCGCCGTTCCTTCACCTGTTTCTCCTCTCCTCTCAGCGGCTACGGCAAACGGTTTTTAATTTTCTGTTTCCGGTATCGCTTTTCGTTTCGTTCTTTCCTTGTCCCTCTAAATTACGATCTTCCAGAACTTCACCAACTCTCATTCTCACCCTCTGAATTTTTATATCCTCACACATTTCTGATCCTTTTCTTCATTATATTTTTTTACTTAAGCTGTTTTTTTACGTCAAGTAAATATCGACATTAAATCTTAGACACTGGGCCTGGGAATTTAACTATTTTTAAAATATTTATCTCCTCTATGTGCCTTATCTACATTTCCTCTATCAGTATTTTCTCTTTTTTTCCATCTCTCTTCTATTTCTGTCGTCTTTATACCTTCTCTCTATTCCTCTTTTTTATGCGTCTTATCTACCAGTATATTCTCTTTTTTTATCATCTGCCTTCTATTTTTGTCTCCTCTGTACCTTTTCTCAGTTTATCTACTTCTCTTCTTTATCTGCCTTATCTGTATTTTCTCTATCAGAATTTCTCTTATTTCCACCTATCTTCTATTTCTGTCTCCTCTATATCTTTTCTCAGTTTATTTCTTATCTACTTCTCTTCTCTATGTGTCTTATCTACCAGTATTTTTTCTTTTTTTCCATCTCTATTTCTTTCTCCGCTATACCTTTTCTTAGTTTATTTCTTATCTTCTCTATTGTCTTATCTATCATAATTTTTTTTCCATATCACTCTCTCTATACCTTTTCCTTCTTTATGTGCCTTATCTGTATTTTCTCTATCAGTATTCCTCTTTTTTTCATCTGTCTTCTATTTCTGTCTCCACTGTACCTTTTCTCAGTTTATTTCTTTCGATTTCTCTTCGTTATGCCTTTTATCTACTAGTATTTTCTCCTTTTTTCCGTCTTCTATTTCTGTCTTCTCTATTTCTTTTCTTACTTTATTTCTTATCTTCTTCTCTTCTCTATGTGTCTTATCTACCCGTATTTACAATCTTCTCATCTGTCTTCTATTTCTGTCTCCTCTATACATTTTCTGAGTTTATTTCTTTTCTTATTCTCTTCTCTATGGGTCTTATCTGTCAGTATTATTTTTTTTTACATTTCTCTTGTATATCTCTCTCTGTATACCTTTTCACAGTCTATTTCTTTTGTATCTGCCTTCTTTATGTGCCTTATCTGTATTTCCTCTATCAGTATTTTCTCTTTTTTTCCATTGGTCTTCTATTTCTGTTTCCTCTCTATACCTTTTCTCAGTTTATTTCTTTCCTGTCTCTTTTCTCTGTGTCTTATCTGTCAGTATTTTTTCTTTATTTCCATCTCTCTCCCCTATACCTTTTCTCAGTTTATTTCTTTTCTACTTCTCTTCTCTATGTGTCTTATCTATCAGTATTTTTTTCCATTCCTCTTGCAATCTCTCTCATATTCTCAGTCTATTTCTTTTGTATCTCCCTTCTTTATGTGCCTTATCTGCATTTCCTCTACCAGTACTTTCTCTTTCTTTCCATCTGTCTTCTATTTCTGTCCCCTCTTACCTTTTCTCAGTATATTTCATTTCGACTCCTCTTCTCTACGTGTCGTATCTATCAGTATTTTCTCTTTTGTTCTGTCTCTCTTCTATATCTTTCATCTGTTTAGCTCTTCTCAGTTTCGCTATTTTATATCTCTCTTCCCTGTCTTATCTATATCTCTACCATTAGTCTTCTATCATTTTTCGACCTGTCTTCACCTTATGTATCTTCTTTATGAGTCATTTCCCCTCTATCTCCTTTCTCTATGTGTCTTATCTACATCTCTTCCCTGTGCGATCTCTCTATATTCCTCTCCTCGCCTCAGAATCGAACGGAACCAATAAATCTCTCACACTGTCCAGTTTTAATTATTATTTTTTTCGTTACCTTTTAACCACACACGTCTGGCCTCTTTATGTCGTAACAACCTTATCTAAAACTGCAGGCTCGTAAATCAACGTTTGTGTGTTGTTGTTCACTTAAGCACAAGACGTACATTTAAAAAAGAATCAGGAAGAGAAACAGATCAGGACACGAAAATGAGGGACCGACTTGGTTCACTTGCTAATGGAGCGACTTGCTTTAAATGGATTCCGTCCCCGAGGTGGATTTGTGTTCCTCCTCGTCCAGAGAGAGAGAGATGTTATATTGGACTGCCGCTACGGCACTTTTTTTACGCGCGTTTTATCTCCCACTTTTCGCAACAACTGGTCGGGTTGAACGTGAAGGTGGCCGTCGTTATCCTCTGCTTCTCTTTAGGAAGACTGGCCGCTCCCTTCTCTGCCTATTTACCTGGCCTTAGCATTGAGGATGCGGAAGCTCACAAGAGTAAACAGAAATCCGGATATTAAAAACGTCATCATCGACGTCATCAAAACAGTTGCCGTTGAGCGACCAAGTCATGGACGAGCACCGCCGCCATCTTGTGGTACGAAAATTCCTGGCTGCATCATCAACTTGCATCTTAATTTATTCCCAGTTATAATATTTATTTTAAACAAAAAGTAACGAGAGACAATAATGTTAAATTAGTCGACAGCGCAATTGTAATTTTGTCATAAATATTAATCGAGGTATTTCATTGCGCGAATGGAGAAAAAGGATAGGAATCGAGGAGAAAAGGTTAGGAATCGAGGAAAAAAGGGGATAAAGGACGTAAGCGAAGCAAACAGAAGTGACACACCAGAGAGAAAATCAACAGGGAAAGAAAAACGACCAAAAATGTAATTAGGGGGTTTTCGAGGAGAAAAGGTTATGAATCGAGGAAAAAGGGGATAAAGGACGTAAGCGAAGTAAACAGAAGTGACACACCAGAGAGAAAATCAACAGGGAAAGAAAAACGACCAAAAAATGTAATTAGGGGGTTTTCGAGGAGAAAAGGTTAGGAATCGAGGAAAAAGGGGATAAAGGACGTAAGCGACTCAAACAGAAGTGACACACCAGAGAGAAAGTCAACAGGGAGAGAAAAACGACCAAAAGAAATTAATTAGGGGGGTTTCGAGGAGAAAAGGTTAATAATCTAGGAAAAAAGGGGATAAAGGACGTAAGCGAAGCAAACAGAAGTGACACACCAGAGAGAAAGTCAACAGGGAGAGAAAAACGACCAAAAGAAATTAATTAGGGGGTTTCGAGGAGAAAAGGTTAATAATCTAGAAAAAAAGGGGATAACGGACGTAAGCGAAGCAAACAGAAGTGACACACCAGAGAGAAAATCAACAGGGAGAGAAAAACGACCAAACAAAATATAATTAGGGGGTTTTATAGGTAAAGTGGACAAGATACGAAGTCAGAAACCGTCATCAATAAGAAAGCTGAGTAGAAAGTGAGTCTTAGGACTGTCTGAAACTTTCCTCTTTCTGTGAAAACAGTTTTATTGAGGGTACGAAACGTTGGAGTCATTTTTACTTTGTATAATAATGAGAAATTTAGCCAAATCCAGAGAAAAGAAGTGACGATATAAATACCAGACTTCAAAGTTTCTGGAAACCTTGTTTCCTTGCTTCAGGTAGCTAAAAAAAACTGAAAAAACAGGAAATCTTTTGAATTTTGTCAACTGACCAGTGAAGTTGTGTCGCTCTAGGCTCTCCCTTAGCACCTGAAGGAAGGGAACAAAGATCCCAGAAACAGTTGTGTGGTATTTATGTCGTCACATATTTTTTTCTTTTGCCTATTTTTCTTAATTTGTTTATTAAAGCTTCTTACTCATTTCTTTTTCTGCACGCTTTTGTGCCACTTTTCTCTATAAACGTAATCCATCTGGTTTATCCTCGTCGTTTCTTACTTCTTTTCTTTACTTGTTGTTTTTTTTTTCTCTCTTACTTTTCTCTATCTTTTTTGTTTCACCTCCTTTAGGAAGTTAATGTGAATAGAAATAATTTTAACCCGCCATTTGTCAGCAAATTTTTTTGCTTAGGCCATTTTTATTTTCCTCTCGTCCTGACACCCTCATCGGTCCCTTCAGTGGTCGACTTTTTCTTCTTTCTACGGCCAAAGTCCCCGCTCAACTCTTTGCAGAATTTTTCCACAAGACCAGACGGCCTTTTCTTATTCCTCGTTTCTTCCGAGACGAGTTGTAAAAGGGGGGTGAATAACCCTGGATAATTAGAGAAGTATCAAGAACGCCCGCCGCATTTTTCCCAGCATTGTGTTTCGCGTTTTCCACCTCCCCTTCGTCTTGGGAATGAACGATTCCTCGGGCAGATAGGGAAAGAGACGGAGGAGACGGGGGCTCTTCATCCCGTGCGAAACCATCTTCCAGACACAAGGAGACAGGAAGGAAGCCGCCATTGTCTCGCGTGAGGATTATGCGCCACGGCGATGAAAATTAGGCGACGAGATAAGATTAAACACGAATAATAAGAAGAATAATCACGAACCCAGAAGCTACGAGACCGAGGCCAAGGTCGTCGTAAGGGTCACAGGCTACCTCTGATACGTGACAGTGACGTGACGTACCGTGATGGAAGAGTGTCTCTGAACCATAAGAGAGCATTGGAAGGTGACAGTGCGTGACGGATACACAGACACGTGACAGCGCAGTGACGTGACGTATCGTGAGTTGCTCCGGTCCATAGGACAAACACTGCCAGGTAACTTCGCTGAGTTTTGAAACTTCACGTGACATTACATGACAGAGCACAGACACGTGATAGTGCAGTGACGTGACGTGACGTGACTAACCTTGATGGAAGAATGTCTTCTGTCCCTGAGACAACATTGTCAGGTGTATCGCACACTTTTGGATACTAACGTAAAATCACGTGACAGTCCGTGACAGACCACAGACACGTGATAGTGCAGTGACGTGACAATTCCTGATAGAAGAGTGTCTCTGAACCCTAAGACAACATCGTCAGGTGTATCTCAACTCTAGGAACTTCACTTAAAATAACGTGACAATACGTGACAGATACACAGACACGTGACAACCCAATTACGTAACGTTCAGTGAGTTGCTCCGGTCCATAAGACAACATTGGCAGGTGTATCGCAACTTTTGGAACTTCATGTAATATCACGTTACAGTAAGAGAAATAAACGTGACAGAGCAGTGACGTGACGTTCCGTGATAGAATAGTGTCTCTGGTCCCTGAGACAATAGTTGTCTCATCGTACTCTTTTGTAACTTCACGTGACAGTACGTGACAGTGACGTGACGTCCCATGATAGATGTGTGTCTCTCTGAACCCTAAGACAACATTGGGAGGTAGCATCGAACACTTCTGGAACTTCACTTAAAATCACGTGACAGTGCGTGACGGATACACAGACACGTGACAGCGCAGTGACGTGACGTTCCGTGAGTTGCTCCGGTCCATAAGACAAACACTGGCAGGTAACTTCGCTGACTTTTGAAACTTCACGTGACATTGCAAGACAGTTAACAGACACGTGATAGTGCAGTGACGTGACGTGACTAACCGTGATGGAAGAATGTCTTCCGTTCCTTAGACAACATTGTCAGGTGTATCGCACACTTTTGGATACTAACGTAAAATCACGTGACAGTACGTGACAGATCACAGACACGTGATAGTGCAGTGACGTGACAATTCTTGATAGAAGAGTGTCTCTGGTCCCTAAGACAACATTGTCAAGTGTATCTCAACTCTAGGAACTTCACTTAAAATAACGTGACAGTACGTGACAGATACACAGTCACATGACAACGCAATTACGTAACGTTCAGTGAGTTGCTCCGGTCCATAAGACAACATTGGCAGGTGTATCGCAACTTTTGGAACTTCATGTAATATCACGTGACAGTAAGAGAAATAAACGTGACGTGACGTTCCGTGATAGAATAGTGTCTCCGGTCCCTAAGACAATAGTTGTCTCATCGTACTCTTTTGTAACTTCACGTGACAGTACGTGACAGTGACGTGACGTCCCATGATAGAAGTGTGACTCTTTGCCCTAAGACAACATTGGCAGGTAGCATCGAACACTTCTGGAACTTCACTTAAAATCACGTGACATTACACAGTCAAGTGACATTACACAGTCACGTGACAGTACACAGTCACGTGACAGCGCAGTGACGTGACGTAACGTGAGTTGCTCCGGTCCATAAGTCAACACTGGCAGGTAACTTCGCTGACTGACCACAGGCACGTGATAGTGCAGTGACGTGACAATTCCTGATAGAAGAGTGTCTTTGGTACCTAAGACAATAATTGTGTCATCGTACTCTTTTGTAACTTCACGTGACAGTACGTGACAGTGACGTGACGTCCCGTGATAGAAGTGTGTCTCTCTGAACCCTGAGACAACATTGGCAGGTAGCTTCGCACACTCCTGGAACGTCACTAAAAAATCACGTGACAGTACGTGACGGATACACAGACACGTGACAGCGCAGTGACGTGACGTTCCGTGAGTTGCTCCGGTCCATAAGACAAACATTACCAGGTAACTTCTCTGACTTTAGTAAAATCACGTGACAGATCACAGACATGTGACAGCGCAGTGACGTGACGATCCGTGATAGAAGAGTGTCTGTGGACCCTAAGACAACATCGGCAAGTAGTATCACACATTTTCGGGACTTGAGATAATATCACGTGGCACTGCGTCACAGAGCACAGATACGTGACAGAGCAGTGACGTGACGTGACGTGACGTGACGTGACGTGACGTCCCATGACAGACAGAAGAGAGTCTCTGAACCACAAGACAGCATTGGCATGTAGCATCGCACACTTGTGATACTAGACTTAAAATCACGTGACAGTGCGTGACGAAAACACAGGCACGTGACAGCGCAGTGACGTGACGTTCCGTGATAGTTGAGTGTCTTCGGTCCTTAAGACAACCTTCGCAGGAAGCATCGCACACTTTTGTAACTTCACGTGACAGTACGTGACGGATACACAGACACGTGACAGCGCAGTGACGTGACTAACCGTGATGGAAGAATGTTTCCCGGTCCCCAAGACAACATTGTCAGGTGTATCGCAACTCTTGGAACTTCACTTAAACGTACGTGACAGATGACAGACACGTGACAGTGACGTGACGTGACGTACCGTGATAGATGTGATAAGACTACATTCCCCAGGTAGCGTCGTACTCTTTTGTAACTTCACGTGACAGCACGTGACAGTGACGTGACGTGACGTACCGTGATAGATCTCAGTGATATGGCAACATTGTCAGGTAGCGTCGCACACTTTATGATCTTCACGTGAAATGACGTGACAGTGCGTGACGGCAGGGAGTCTCCACCGGGTCCGGCGATGGTGGTGCTGGTGGTTTTGGTGACAAATTTCCCCCCCCCCGCCGCCCCCAAAGACAAGGGGTTATTTTTCCGGGGAGGAACTTGATTGGAATCTACCTGCCACGGTCGCAGCAGCAGCAGCAGCATCTGGGCGCGACGTTGCCAAAGCTGATGCTGATCCTCAGGACCACGGGTATCGGCACGTACCTCCTACACCCTTTCTTTGAGGCGGGCGGGGGGGTTGGAAATTCCGGTACACAAGTCGAGTGTCTGACCTGGAGAAGGCCAAGGGTAAAATCATCCGGAGAACAAGACACAACAACAATTGTAAAATGAAAGAAACACCAAAAGTCTAAAGAATTTGAATGGTCAGAGACTTGGCAACAGTTCACAAAATTTACATTTAAAAAAAAAAATTTCTCATTCAAATGTATTATTTAATTTTTTACAACCCCTAAAAGAGGGCCCCCCTCCCCTTCCCTTCACCCCCCCCCCCAAAAAAAAAAATTCCCTTGTATATATTTTCTTACAATTCCTTTTTTAACACAATGCAGTTGATGTCCTTCGAGTTTCAGTTGAGTGTCCATCACAACCCCTCTACTCTAGATTTTTACTTTTCTTAATAATGATAACAACAATCCTTTCAGTTAAATTATAAATACAATCAACCTGCTGTTAGGCAGAAGGAAACAATTATTATAAAAACATTATATTTAAGAGTTAATTATGGGGTTCACGCGCCTCCAGAATATGTTAACGGTTAAAAGGAATGAATCTGAATTACGTTTAACCTTAAAATGGCGGAAAGTTGTATTATCAACATTTTGACTGAGGTTGCCCTGTACAATATATGATGTCACGCATTTAGTTAGGTGTTATGGGGAAAAATGTATGAAAAATTAATACACACACTGTCATAAACAAAGTCTTAAAAATCTATTAGTGAGTAATCCTCATATATAATATATGTATATATATATATATATATATATATGTCATTTAAATTAGGGATTCGTTCGCCTCCAGAATATATTGACGGTTGAAAGGAATGAATCTGAATTACGTTTAAGCTTAAAATGACGCCAAAGTTGTTTTTTTTTAAAAAAAAAGTTTTTGACTGAGGTTGCCGTATACAATACTAGTAGTGAGGTGTGATTGGGGGAAAAACACATTTATGACAGATGAATACATACACGGGTCAGAAACACAAGGACTATAACCTTAAAAAGCCTATTAGGGAGTAATCCTTGTATATATATATATATATATATATATATATATATATATATCTGTGTGTGTGATTATAGAATTAAATTACGGGGTTCATGTGCCTCCTAAACATATTAACAGCAAACGAAATGTATCTGAATTACGTTTAACCTTAAAATGGCGGAAAGTTGTTTTAACAACATTTTGACTGAGGTTGCCCTGTACAATGTACATATGACGTCACGCATTTAGTTAGGTTGTGATGGGGGAAAATGTATGACAAATTAATACACACAAGGTCATAAACATATAGTCTTTAAAAATCTATTAGGCAGTAATCATATATATATATGTATATATATATATATATATATATATATATATGGCATTTAAATTAGGGATTCGTGCGCCTCCAGAATATATCAACGGTTAAAAGGAATGAATCTGAATTACGTTTAACCTTAAAATGACGCGAAAGTTGTTTTTTTTTAAGAAAAAGCTTTTTGACTGAGGTTGCCGTATACAATACTAATAGTCAGATGTGTTTGGGGAAAAACACATTTATGACTAATGAATACATACACGGGTCAGAAACATTCATGCAAGCATTATATAGTAAATATCGCTAAGTAAAGGCAGTTTACGTCTACAGCCAGCCAAGGAAGGCGAGCAGACATCATATAGCTGACATTCAGGAGGATCATCCGGGTTCCTAGGAACCTATCAAGGTTGACTTTAATAGTGTAAAATCTGTGAGTCGACATTTTAGAATCAGTGTATAAGTTTTGCAATAGTGAACTCCCGAAGCTAAAAAGAATGCTGGAACCAGCTGGACACTACGTAAGTAACAAAACTAAAACTAATGATTAATTGTAAACTTTAATTAGATTTCGTTCTCTATTGTCAATCAGAGTTAATTTCTTTACTTTTTAATTTATTTCACCCTATCGACATACTGTTTAGGTAAATTGTAAACTGTTTTGTTAATAAGATTTTTAAATCAATTAGTTGTGTCCATCATCAAACCCAGTAGAGACCCTGAGAGAGAGAAAGATCTCAAATTTTGTGTCTGCAATCATCTTTTATTGCCACAAAATAAAATAAATATTTTGTTTGTTAATTTTTAATTATTACAATTTGGCTTCCACAACGTGGGGCAAAATAAATGATCAATTGTTGTTTATTACAATATATATATATATATATATAATACTCCCTATTAGATTATTTTTAAAAGATTTCTTTTCTAATTCAGTTTCTTAACCCCCCAGAGAATCAAGTCAATTCCTTGATTAATTCTTCCACACACACACACACACACACACACACACACACACACACACACACACGTTCAATTTGTAAATCCCAGGTTAAGTGGCGTCCTCCTTGACTCATCCCTTTGAAGAAGGGTTTGTCTCATCTGCTTTATTTGCTTTTTGTTCTATTCCTATTGCAAGGAAACGGTTCAACTTCCCCTCTGGAGCACGAGGGGAGGGGGAGGGGGGGAGGGAGGAGGAGGTTCTCAAGTATAAATGAGTCGCTTCTGCTGCTGTGTTTGTGCCATGATGTATTTATGACTGGGTCTGTCTCGTTTGTCTGTTGCCAAACGTCTCAAGTCTACCTGCTTCACCTCCTTCCTTCGTCTCACAGCTTGTCCTTCCCGAGTCTTCCAGAAGAAATGTTTATAACCCCTTGGGCGGCGGCGGCGGCGGCATCAGAGTCTCTAATTTTAAAAGGAGGGATTAAATCAGCAAACAATTAAGTAACCGAAGAGTTTTCGCCCGCCGACTTCTCCACAAAATAAGATTCCTCCAACTAGGGTGAAACAACGCAGACCCGCGCAGGTTAACACGTGTTTAATGTGTAACTACGCTTAAAGCATAACATCTTATACAACTACCGACAAGAAAAAAAATTTAAAACATGGCTGACCGTGACGTTTCGACCCGCGTCTCTCCTCCCCCACATCTTATCAACGTAGAAGGAACGATACTTAAAGCAGAGACCTAATAACAAACAACACACGGTACAACAAGACATCACCTTATAGTTTCTTCCGTATTTTTTCATGGCTTGTCAAGTTGACTAATTGGGGCAGTGTTACATGGGGCGAACGGAGAGGACGTTCATTACTAATTTACAAACTTGACTGACCAGGGGGGGAGGGAAATTTTGCTGCGTTTCGAAAACGACCCCCTTACACCCTGGCAGGAGAACGCTATTCATAGAAGAAGAAGAAGAAAAAGAAAAAAATCACTGTCAATACCATACTTGAGACTCGAAACGTCACGTCCGAGTTGTGTTTTTTAAAAATTATTTGCTCTGGAATTGGAAGGGTCGTTGTTGATCATGTTTAATCATGCTAAAATATCTGTGGTTCCATTTTTACTCTTAGTTTTGACCTGAGGAGTATCTATATATGTTTCTTTAAGGGTAACGAGGCTCCACGAGGCTAATCCACGTGGTGGCAACTCCCCTTTAATAGCATAGGAAGGGATTTGAAAGTTGGGGGATGCGGAAGGGTAGAGGAAGGTAGCCAAGGGTTAACTAGGGGACACCCTGGCATCCTATTCGCAACATTCGCCTAAAAGTGATGCCGGGAAAAGCTGCATCAGGTAGGTCGGGCATTGTGGTACTTGTCCCACGCCCTTTCCCTGGATGACGGGAGCGAGGAGTTTGCTGTGGGGACGCAGCATTCCCTTCTCAGTGCCTCGACCAGTTTAGGAAGGGCAGCTGGCCGACTGTTCCAATGGGAACAGCGACCGGAAGGGGCTACCTTTGGGGATGCCTCCTCCTCTCTCCGTTTTTGAAATAAGGTTCCCGCAAGCCGAGGTCTGTTTTCGAGAGGTGTATGTTCCGGGGGGGTCACAGACCTTGGTGGGCATACGGTAAGAGTTGTTCGCCGTTCCCATTGGAACAGTCGGCCAGCTGCCCTTCTAAACTAATCGAGGCACGGAGAAGGGAAATGCTGCGTCCCCACAGCAAACGCCTCTCTCCCGCCATCCAGGGGAAGGGCTAGGACAAGTACCACAATGCCCGACCTACCTGATGCAGGTTTTCTAGGGTTTGTCCTGCATTAGTTTTAGGCGAATGCCACGGGGTAGGATCCTTTAACCATAGCCCGGGGGCCCCTAGTTAACCCTTGGCTACCTTCGTCTACCCTTCCGCATCCCCCCTTTCAAATCCCTTCCTATGCTATTAAAGGGGAGTTTCCACCACGTGGATTACCGTCATGTAGCCTCCTGTTACCCTAAAAAGAAAATTGTTAATGATAGATATATATGTATTCTGACTGTTGAGTCAGCCAATTTTTTAAATCAGAAAAAATTGAGCAACTAAGCATATAAAAAGGAAACGACGTTTCGTCGCTTATATGGCAACATCATCATTTCAGAAAAAATTATATAAAAATTGGTAGACTGGTCTTTGCTGACTGGCATGACCAAAAATTTTTGTCTGTTAACGTAGCTGTTTTTTTTAATAAATAAATAAAAAGTAGAACCTGATGATGTCGCCAAATTAGTGTCGAAACGTTTATATATATATATATATATATATACATATGCATATATATACATTAATAAACTCATTTTTCTACTGACTTAAAAATTAACTGATGTTTATTAATTTATAATCGAAACGACCCAGGAGTGAGGAGGATGGACAACACCTAAACCACGAACACTTGGAGGTCGCTGGAGGTCGGCGAAGAAGGTGATTGTGTTTATTTTTCCGTCTCAATTACCGTAGTGTGTGTGTATTTCTATTTTTTACTCTTTCTTTTTCGTCCTGTTGTAAGTAACTGGCAGGTGATAAGGACGCCTCGTAAATCACAGGACTCGGATATGGTATCTCTGGTGTGTCTGTCTCCCCCTCCCCCTTCCCCTCCCCCTCACTCCTCACTCCTCGGCGAAAACTCCTTCCATGACTCAAAAGTATGGGAAAATAATCGTCATTCATTTATTTCAGTACTCCCTTTTTAAATCGTTCAGGATAACCCTCAAGGATATCAAGAGACATAATATATTTATATTTTCCTACAGAAGAAGAAGAAGAAGCGGGTTAAATTATTAACAGTTACAGTAGATGGCTTAACCATTCTGTGTGTCAACACACACAAAGAAAAAATGTTCCCGTTCCCGCCATAAACATTTAAGATTAAGGATTAATAGAGGAGGTAAAGGGGAAAACCACAGTTGCAGGGGATAATTAGATTGGCCCAGAGAAGATAAAATCGAGTTACACGTGCACAGAGCTACGCGGTCACAGACGTCACTGAACTGGATTTGAAAGCGGTCAGGGTGAAAACGTCACCAGAACAGGGGCAGTCAAGGAGGTTCCAGAGACAGTTATTTATACGATTTATTGAAGTATCACGGGATTTGGGGAAAATGTCGACCCGGGACCGGGGGAATCAAAACCCGGGCGGGCGCTCTACCATCTGAGCTACCCCCCACAAAGTCGAAGCGTATCTGGAGAGTGTGTGGACGGTCCTGGGTTCCATTATTGTTGAGATTAATTCAAGGGGTATTCTATTGTCTGGGAGTAGAAGGAAAGAAAAAAAGGGAAAGAAAGCAAAGAAAACAAGAAAAACTGGCATGTTAAAGAGACGATGACGTGAAAGATCAGAAAAAAAATATCTAGAGATTTCCTTCAAGAAAAGATAACAAGAGAAAAAAAGAGGCAGGTCAAAGACATGACGAAGGGAAGATAACAAGAGAATAAAAGAGGCAGGTCAAAGACATGACGAAGGGAAGAAAACAAGAGAATAAAAGAGGCAGGTCAAAGAGATGACCAGGGGAAGAAAACAAGAGAAAAAAGAGTCAGGTCAAAGAGTTGTCGAGGGAAAGATAACAAGAGATAAAAAGAGGCAGGTCAAAGAGATGACCAGAGGAAGAAAACAAGAGAAAAAAGAGTCAGGTCAAAGATTTGTCGAGGGGAAGATAACAAGAGAAAAAAAGAGGCAGGTCAAAGACATGACGAAGGGAAGATAACAAGAGTAAAAAGAGGCAGGTCAAAGAGATGACGAGAAAGATGTTCTAGAAGATCAGAAAAAAAGATGTAGAGATCTACTCCAAGCGAAGAAAGCAAGAAAAACAAACAGAAAAAAAAAGAAGCAGTGTGTTAGGAAAAAGTTACGTTAAAGACGATGACGTGAAAAAAACGTCAGGAAAATCAGAAAAACACATGTACAGATTTACTGAAACCGAAAAAAAAACAAGGAAAACATAAAAAAAAGAGCCAGGTCAAAGAGATGACGAGAAAGATCTTGTAAAAGATCAGAAAAAAAGATATACAGAATTACTGCAAGTGAAGAAAAAAAGAAAAACAGGAAAAAAGAGGCAAGTCGAAGAGAAGACTAGAAAGAGCTGCTACAAGATCAGAAAAAAACATGTAGAGAATTACTCCAAGCGAAGAAAACTAAAGAAAAACAGGAAAAAAAATAGGCAGGTCAAAGAGATGACGAGAAAGATCTTGTAAAAGATCCGAAAAAAAGATGTACAGAATTACTGCAAGTGAAGAAAAAAAGAAAAACAGGAAAAAAGAGGCAAGTCGAAGAGAAGACTAGAAAGAGCTGCTACAAGATCAGAAAAAAAACATGTAGAGAATTACTCCAAGCGAAGAAAACAAAAGAAAAACAGAAAAAAAAGAGGCAGGTCAAAGAGATGACGGGACAGATCTTGTAAAAGATCAGAAAAAAGATTACAGAATTACTCCTCCAAGCGAAGGGAAAAAAAGAAAAACAGAAAAAAAAGAGGCAGGTCAAAGAGATGACGAGAAAGATCTTGTAAAAGATCCGAAAAAAAGATGTACAGAATTACTGCAAGTGAAGAAAAAAAGAAAAACAGGAAAAAAGAGGCAAGTCGAAGAGAAGACTAGAAAGAGCTGCTACAAGATCAGAAAAAAAAACATGTAGAGAATTACTCCAAGCGAAGAAAACAAAAGAAAAACAGGAAAAAAAAGAGGCAGGTCAAAGAGATGACGGGACAGATCTTGTAAAAGATCAGAAAAAAGATTACAGAATTACTCCTCCAAGCGAAGGGAAAAAAAGAAAAACAGAAAAAAAAGAGGCAGGTCGAAGAGATGACGAGAAAGATTGTGTAGCAGATAAGAGAAGAAGATATGTAGAGAAACGGGTTGAATACTAAGAAAAGAACAGACTTGGACTACCTGTACCAGTTTCCGGGATTTATATATTATATATATATATATTTATTACCGAGTATCCCATTGGTTGAGTAAAATTAGGACGGAAAAAGCGAATGGAAGAACAGTAAAGGGAAACAGAGGGGAGAGGGAAAAGTCAAGGAGAGAAAGGTGAAACGAAATAGGCAGAGATATCTAGTGAGCAAAACATTTCAACCAGACGTATTGGGCTTATTCAGCGAAGTTTATAGCGAGGAAGTACAGGAGGAGGAGGAGGAGGATCACCCTGCTTGACAGGTGGGGGATATTCTTGTTCCCGTGGTTGTGGTGCCAGTGAAGAGTTGCATAACGCGGAGGTTATCAGCGCGAAGGTGAACGAGCGCGCTGCTGATAGTCGCGCCTGGGAGCTCCTCCTCGAGCCCGTGGCGCCTCCTCACGTGTCAGTCTCACTGCTCTTCATTACCCACAATGCTGCGTCCCCACAGCAAAACCCCCTCTAGAAGCCCAGGCCCGGTCTCAGACCTAGGGGCAAACGGTAAGAGTTGTCCGCTGTTCCCAATGGAACAGTCGGCCGGCTGCTCTTCCTAAACTACTCGAGGATTGAAATCTTGCTTCCCCACAGCAATCGCCTCCACAGACATCCTGGGAACAGCGTGGGACAAGCAGCAAGAGCCCGACCTACCTGATGCAGGGTTTTCTAGAGATTGTCCCTGCATCACTTTAAGGCGAATTCCACGGGTAGGATCCTTAAACCACAGCCCGAGGAGCCCTAGTTAACCCTTGGCTACCTTCCTCTACCCTTCCGCATCCCCACTTTCAAATCCCCTTCCTATGCTATTAAAGGGTAGTTGCCACCATGTGGATTACCCTCGTGCAGCCTGGCACTCTAAAAAGAAAATCTCCGCAACCTCATTCACTGGAACAGTCGGCCAGCTGCCCTCCTAAAAAAAATACCAATGGCCACTGAATCTGCAAATTAAATTCCACCATCCTGAGAAACATATGGCAGGAAAAAATTTTCTTCTTGGCATTCAAAATGGCTCCTGTTGCTTTCAAGGGTTTGGAACATCAGCACTGGAGGGCGGTGAGAGGGGAAGGAATTCAGACTATAAAAACGGCCCCATGGAACCACGTCACTGAGGCCATCCACCACAATCTACAGAGGCAATTCTTATAAATCAGCGGACGCTGGGCCAATTAATTGAAGCTGAGGCTTTTTAACCGCCCTTAACAACCAGGGTGAGTACGTCCTTACTTCCGTCGATGACCAGGAAGGGTTGAGACGTGTAAGAGCGGCAGCAGTCTTCCCGGCGGCTTCCATTACTTCCGGACGCGTCAAACTTTTTCAGTTGCTCGGACTCGCACGTCATTGTGGGCCACGGATCCGCGCGTGTCCTCGCGGGTCGTTGATCGAAAGGTCCAGTGAGGAGGAATAAGATTCGAGAATGTTCGGCTGTTGAGTTTGTCAACTGTAGTAGTCAACTCGGGGTTGCTTTTTTTATTGTTTTAGCACCTGACGAAAGTAACAAAGGTTTCCAGGAACGTTGCGTCGGTATTTATATCGTCAATTCTTTTATCTGTATTTGGGTATTTTATCTTACATCTCTATTGTCGTTCTCTTCTGAAGAGATCTTCCCTGTAGGTTTCTCTAAAACACCCCCGATTTAGTATCGAAACCACTTGTTCCACTCCTCGTCATCAGTTCCTCAGCCTTATTAATTTATTTTGGCCTATCATGTCAGCGCCTCCTACAGCAAGCAGCTTCTCCCATCCTTTACTGAGTGTTCTTTCGTACTGGAACGTTCTGACGTCTTGTTTTGGCTTTAAGTCTCCCAAATCTTAAATTTCTCGTCTCTCTACTGGCTACGGTCGGGCCCGAATCGTTTTTCCCCAGAGCTTCGATCGGCCATTTTCGTATTGGTTGTCCGGGCGGAGGAGTGACCTCCCATGACGTACGCAGAAAGTGTCATGGCGCCGGTGTTCCGTACTTTACATGGAGAAATAACCCGTCGACAAACTGACGTTGGCCGGTGTGCGTGGTGGTGGTGGAAGGCAGCCGGAGCGTTACCGGACGGTAGTGGTGACCTTCCAATGTCAGGGAACCGTAACATCACGTGTTTGTTGTAACGGCCGCTTCTCCCTTTCTCTTATCACCGTCGTTATGACAATTGTCCCCCCCCCTCCCCCGCACGACGTAACCAGACGCCTCTGCTCACGTGAACACTCGCGGGCTTCTTCACCTCTGGCAATATTTCAAATACAAAGTCACCCCGGCACTTGATAAATCAATCAAATATGGCGACTGATGACGTCACTCCGTCCAAAGAATTACGAGTCACGACTGTTCCCAGTAGTTCCTTTATTCACTGGATGGCCACAGAAACTCCTTCAGAAACAAAATACATACACACGCATTAGGAGGAATAAGTGCCAAATCTATTAATTTTATTAACTATTTTATTTTATTTATTTTATTTTATTAATTATTTTATTTTATTTATTATTTTATTTATTATTTTATTGTATTTATTATTTTATTTTACTTATTTAATTTTATTTATTATTTTATTTTATTAATTATTCTATTTTATTTATTATTCTATTTTATTTATTATTCTATTATATATATTATTCTATTTTATTTATTATTCTATTTTATTTGTTATTTTATTTTATTAATTATTTTATTTTATTTATTATTTTATTTTATTTATTATTTATTTTATTTATTATTTTATCTTATTTATTATTCTATTTTAATTATTACTTTTTATTATTTATTATTTTATTTTTCTTATTATTTTATTTTATTAATTATTTTATTTGATTTATTATTCTATTTTATTTATTATTTTATCTTATTTATTATTCTATTTTATTTATTATTTTATTTTATTTAATATTTATTTTATTTATTATTTTATCTTATTTATTATTCTATTTTATTTATTATTTTATTTTTCTTATTATTTTATTTTATTTATTATTTTATTTTATTTATTATTCTATTTTATTTATTATTTTATCTTATTTATTATTCTATTTTATTTATTATTTATTTTATTTATGATTTTATTTTATTTATTTTTTATTTTATTAATTATTCTATTTTTTTTATTATTCTATTTTATTTATTATTTTATTTTATTAATTATTTTATTTTATATATTATTTTATTTTACTTATTATTTTATTTTAGTTATTATTTTATTTTATTTATTATTTATTTTATTTATTATTTATTTTATTTATTATTTTATCTTATTTATTATTCTATTTTATTTATTATTTTATTTTATTTATTATTTTATTTTATTTTTCATTTTATTTATTATTTTTTATTATTTTATTTTATTTATTATTTTATTTATTATTTTATTTTATTTATTATTCTATTTTATTTATTATTTTATTTTATTTTTCATTTTATATTTTATTTTTTATTATTTTATTTTTTTTATTATTTTATTTTATTTTATTTTATAAGTACACCACTTAGGTAAAAAAATAGGGGAAATAACAGGCTAAAATAATTACTAAAATACTTAATTTTCTGCAAAACCCCTTGTTGCTTGCGTCAGGTGATTCAGAAAACTGAAAGAGTCGTGAGAACCAGACACACACACACACACATACACGACGCCCCCAGGAGGTGACGAACTCTCAAAAGGATTTTTTTTGGGGGGGGCTGTGGGGGGGGATGGGGGGTTGTGCGGTCTTTCGTCTCCAGAATCACCTGACGCAAGCAACAAGCAGCAACGTTGCATGGTACATATTTTAGGACTTACTTTTTCCTCTGCTATTATTTATCTTATTCTTTGGGCCTCTGTTAGAGTTTTATATATTGTAAAAGAACCTCCTTTATTTTCGCAAAATAATAAGTTCGAAATATCAAAAGATGGAAAGAAACTTACAGATAATGGATCATTTAGACACTCTCAATGGCTGGAAATTTATAATTGGGGTGTCTTATAGAATATAAAAAGGATGGAGGACGAGGAAATTAATAGTACTCAGGATGAAGTAAAGTCCTCAAGTTCAGTCGCGTCGTCTAAGGGGGACTCAAGGACATTCACACACATGAACACGGAGTAGTGGTAGAAAGAAAAGAAAAAACAACAAAGAAATTAAGTAAGGAGTCACCTTCAACAGTTATCACAGGAAAACCAGATACGGAACCGCGAAACAACAGAAACAAAAATATTCCCGTTGAAACAGCGGATGACGTCACACCGCTCGGGGCCGGGGGGGGGGGGTAAAGGACCAAGGTTGTTAGGGTTAACCTTCTATTAAATAAAAATCACTGTATGTTTGTATGTTTACTCCACATACACCCGTGGAGCGCAAATTTCGTACACGTGTTCCTTTGCGACCAGGTAACAAACACTGTGTGGGGGGCAGACACGTCTACCACCCCCCAAGGAGCGGGGGTGGAAATATTCAAACGTGCTAAAACGGAGTCGGATAAATAATTTCCGGGGTCAAAGAGATTGATAGTGTTTTTCTCCCGATGTCATCTGAGTTCCCTTAACAAACCTGAAACGGAGCACCCTTAGGGGTCGGGGTGGAGGGGGCGGGGTTTCAGGAAAATAACGGGAATACGACTGAGATTGGAGTCAAATCCTAGGTTATGGATGTCGCCGACTTTAATTACGATTTTCAACTTGCCGTTCAACTCACCCCCGCCCCACAACAGCAACCCACGAGGGGGTGCGGTGGAAATTCTGAAACATGAAAACACGGCCGAATAAATATTTTTCTGTGTTGATTATATTAATAGTGTTTCTACTGATGTTGTTTTTGAACCCTTTTCGGCATGGGAGGGGATCAGGCTACGGGGTAGGGGTTTGGGGGAGGGCGCTTCTTCAAATTAGACGAGACTGCAGTCGAATCCGAGCTTATTTATGACGCTGAGTTTAATTATGACGACACGGGGCCACGCTGGGCACTCAGATGGTTTTAAATAAACTGCGTTTTATTTTGCACCCTTAGGGGTAGGGGGGCGTTACAGGAAAATAACGGGAATACCATCGAGATTGGAGTCAAATCCAAGGTTATGAATGTCGCTGAGTTTAATTACGACATTCAACTTGCCGTTTAACCCACTCATCCTCCACCCCAGCAGGCAAAAGGGGGGGGGGGTGAAACTTCTGAAACAAGCAAACACGACGGCCGATATTTGCGTTGAATAAATATTTTTCTGAGTTAATTAGATTGATAGTGTTTCTACCTATGTTGTTTTTCAACCCTTTTCGGCATGGGAGGGGATCAGGCTTAAGGGGAAGGGGTTGCGGAGGGCGTTTCTTAAAATTAACCGAGATTGGAATCAAACCCAAGGTTATGGATGTCGCTGAGTTTGAGTACGACGTTCAACCTGCCGTTTAACCCCCCCAAACCTCAGTGGGCAACCTACAGGGGGTGGAAATTCAGGATTAAGGGGAAGGGGTTGGGGGAGCGGCGTTTCTTCAAATTATCCGAGATTGCAGTCGAATCCGGGGGTTATATATGACGCTGAGTTTAATTATGACGACCCGGGGCGACGCCGGGCACTCAGATGGTACTACATAAATTGCTCGCAACAGGCCTTGGCATCAAACTCAATTGTTTAGCACGATTTATATACAAAAACCCTGAAGAGTTCTTTCAGAAAGGACGAAACGTCTTTTATTCAATATTTTGTTAATGAAGTCAATTTTGAGGCATAAATTCCTTTATTTATTTACTTCCATTATGGTGAGTGTCAGATTTTTTTCATCAGTATTAAAATGAAGGTTACTCCGAGGGTGGTTGCCGAGGTGACGTCACTAGGGTTGGTGGTGGCGATGAATAGCAGAAGTGCTCTTGACTGTTCTCTTCCCTCAGAACGCTCCAAATGAAGGAGGACGGGACGGGGGACAAGCAACGTCGCCGAACAACCGCAGATACTCCGCAACGTCTTCGGTGACTTCTATAGGAACTCAATTTTGGTTTTAGTTGAAGACGAGTTAAAAAGAACTCAGACAGGGAATTAATGTTGTCCACAAATAGGATTACGTTGAGGACGAAGAAGAAAACAAATGCTTGGGGATTTGAAAGGACTGGAAAATAAAAAATTTGAAACACTTGTAGCTTTCAACAACAGTGATTCTTCAAGCAGAATATTGTAGGTGCCAAGAAGAGCCTGGAGTGACAAAACTGCACTCGTCAGTTGACAAAAACTCCTTCTTAGCACCTGAAGAAAGGAACAAGGTGGTATTTATATTATCACTACTTCTGTCTGTAGGTTTAATAGGCAAGTTTCACGGAGAACTGCTGCTACTGTAAATTCGTGATAATGGAACACGTCCACGTCTCCGAAACGTGTCCGTGGACCTTGTTATATGAATGCATATGTTTTTCTCGGCTCTATTGAGGGCGCCTTTTTTCCCCTTCTATTCCAGCAATATTTATGAGGTTGAATAATTTATGTTTGGTAGATTAACATCCGCACCGTGGCGAACGCGCCTGCCGCCGCTGGTGGCGCGCCGTCCCCGTCTGTTATAAAACACCACTGTTCGTTCATTCGGCTCGGCTTCTTCGCCTTGCACCTCGTTCCCCACTTTGCTGCGGCCCACACCACGGGGGTCGCCCTTACGTAAAGTCCTCGTGCTGGATCTCTTCAGCAAGTCTAATTTCCCTTAGTGGGACTCTGCGACACGGCCGCGAGGGGACGGGAGAAAGAACTTTCAATTTCAAGACGTCATCTAGTCACTACACCACCACCACCCCCAAAAAAAATGTGCCAAAATAAAAGGGGGCCAAGTTTTTCATTTAGATACACAAGTACAATAAATAAATAATCAAATAATAATTTAATAAAACTTTTATGTACTATTTTAAATTTCATTGAGACTCATTTTAAAATTAATCAGCTACAATTTATTAACTACGGTAAGACCTTTTATTTTAAACTACGCCAGGGAGAATAATCATTTTTAATGTCAACGACCAGAGACATTTAGAAGAAAATTTAAGATAAAAGTTTTAATTGAACGTCTGTTTTCAATTAATAAAAAAAATGGGTGACCTTATACAGACATTTTTAATTGTTTATTTGTATTATGACGACGTTTCGATACCATTTTGTTTCTTCTTCAGATATTTTCCTACAGAGGGCGTATTTACAACTGTCCTTTAATAGAATACGAAGGGATTGGAAAGAGAGGATGCGGAAGGGTAAAGGAAGGTAGCCAAGGGTTAACTAGGGGCTCCCGGGCTACATGAGGGTAATCCACATGGTGGCAACTCTACTTTAATAGCATAGGAAGGGATTAGAAAGGGGGGATGCGGAAGGCTAGAGGAAGGTAGTCAAGGGTTAACGAGGGGCTCCCGGGCTATATAAAGGCTAATCCACATGGTGGCAACTCCCTTTTAATAGCATAGGAACGGATTAGAAAGGGGGGGATGCGGAAGGGTAGAGGAAGGTAGCCAAAGGTTAACGTCACGCTATAAAAAATTTAATTGTTTTTCTCGTCCAGGAGTATAGGAGACGGTTACCATCGGGGATGTCTCCTTCTCTCTATAAGGTTCCCACAAGCCGATGCCTGTTTTGAGAGGTGGCATGTTTGGGGGATCGCAGACCTTGGGGCATACGGTAAGAGTTGTTCGCTGTTCCCATTGGAACAGTCGGCCAGCTGCCCTTCCTAAACTGCTCGAGGCACGGAGAAGGGAAATGCTGCGTCCCCACAGCAAAACTCTCTTCTGCCATCAAGGGAATGGGCGTGGGACAAGTAGCAAGAGCCCGACCCACCTGATGCAGTTTTTTGTAGGGTTTTCCCTGCATCACTTTAAGGCGAATTGCCGGGTAGGATCCTTAAAATGTAGCCCGGGGGCCCCTAGTTAACCCTTGGCTACCTTCCTCTAGCCTTCCGCATCCCCCCTTTCAAATCCCTTCCTGTGCTATGAGAGGGGAGTTGCCACCATGTGGATTAGCCTCATGTAGCTTGGTACCCCTTCTTCTTCTTCTTCTCCTAAGAAGAAATTCCGCGTGAAGATAAAACCGTTTGAGAGACGCAAAGAGCTGTAAGGCCGTGTACGACTGCAGCTTGTCAAAGAGAATCTCTGGAATGCCATTAGGGGGGCTTTTCGATTAAGATATCAACAGCGCCCGGGCACAAAGCAACGCTCGTAACGTGGAGGAGAGTCGAGCCGCGTGTTGCAATCCCCATTGAACGTCCCACTTCCAGCGTCCGGCAAGTCATCATCGCAGCATTAATCACGTCCATTGGTTATGAGCCTTGCCTCCTTCCTCTCCTTCCTTTCCTTTGCCTCTTGACAGACCCGTCATCGCTGCTTTACAACAACTGATTGCCGCGTCCATTTCAACTCGGTTCCTGTCTGCAGTTCCTCGACGTTGACCTAATTCTGCTTACGGGCGTATTCTTGCCAGCTGTAGGGATCCTTTAATAAGCTATTAATTACTTTATTTATTCTTCTTCCACGCCAGGGTTCCAGTAACCGCAAGGTCCGTGGCGCCACAATTGACGCTATCCAGGACACGATCTCATACGCGTTTCGCTTCTGTAACGAGGCTTAGTTTTTGAAATGCTGAAGGGGACGGGACGTGGGGACTTTAAAATAAAACTACGTGGTGAAGGACCGGATGAAGGTCAAGACGCAGAACCAAGGGTCACTTCCCCGCATTCGCCTGAAAGGTTCATTGCTCTAGAGTCACCACGGATGGATCATTGTAGTTGGCTGTCTGTGACACAAAATGTCTGAGTTGTCCTTCAGCTGCGGGATGGATAATGCAAGAGCCTACAGTGGCTGCTCCACGATCACAAGCCGAAGGACATCTCTTTAGTCACCAGGGATGGATCGTTTTAGTTGGGTGTCTGTGACACAAAATATCTGGGTTGTCTGTCAGCTGCGGGATGGATGACGCAGAACCAACGGTGGCTGCTCCACGATCACAAGCCGAAGGACATCTCTTGAGTCACCAGGGATGGATCGTTTTAGTTGGGTGTCTGCGACACAAAATGTCTGAGTTGTCTATCAGCTGCGGGATGGATGACGCAAGAACCAACAGAGGCTTCGCCAGAGAAGTTACTTGCTATTGATACTGCTTGATGGATCGTTGATAATACAAGTTTAATGTGTAACCATTTCTGTAACTTATCTGCGTCTATAATTTCTCCATCTATCTACAATACGGGAACTGTTCCAATTCGTTTAATAAACATGCTTAGAAATGATCAATAGGGCAACAGGCTACATGAGGGTGATCCACTTTGGGCAACTCCCCTTTAATAGCATAGGAAGGGATCTGAAAGGGGGGATGCGGAAGGGTAGAGGAAGGTAGCCAAGGGTTAACTAGGGGCCCCCCTGGGCTATATTTTACGGATGCTACCCGGCATTCGCCTAAAGAGATGCAGTGAAAACCCTAGAAAAACCGGCATCAGGTAGGTCGGGCATTGGGTACTTGTCCCACGCCCTTCCGATAGCGGGAGAGGAGTTTGCTGTGGGGACGCAGCATTCCCTTCTGCGTGTCTCGACCAGTTTAGGAGGCAGCTGGCCGACTATTCCAATGGGAATAGCGAACAACTCTTACCGTATGCCCCAAGGTCTGCGACCCCTGGAACATACACCTCTCAGAACAGGCCGAGGTGCCTCGGCTTGTGGGAACCTTAGTTCAAAAACGGAGAGGAAAAGGCATCCCCAAAGGTAGCCTCTTCGTATCTCTCCTAAAAGGTTCTGCCTGCGAGAGAATAGCCCTCACAGGCCATCCACTAAGATTCAAATATTTTTAACAGATATATTTATCTGACGTCATGAAACAAATGAAAGCATTAACCCTGTTTAGTTATAAATTTGATATTAATTAAAATTTTTAAACATTATAATAGGGGGGGGGGGAATAAATCACGAAGTCTCATCCCCTAATTTACGAGGACCTCTTCAGGTGTTTGTAAAGTCAATTAAATAACCTAATTTCACAATCTGTGTTTTTAAACGTTTCAACCAAAATGTTACAAATAATTAAAAATTTATTGAACATTACTCACAATTAATTACATTAAAAACGGATGTTGGCCCAGTGACCGTAGGGGAAAACCGTGACGTCACTTCCGTCTAACCTGGCAGTAATTCTCCGGCATATTAAATGTTTAACTTAAAAAAATAAATATTGGGCTCGTCCCGGGGGCCCCCTAGTTAAAACCCTTGGCTACCTTCCTCTACCCTTCCGCATCCCCCCTTTCTAATCCCTTCCTATGCTATTAAGGGGAGTTGCCACCATGTGGATTACCCTCATGCAGTCTGTTACCCTAAAAACTAAATAAAAAAAAAGATATTAACCAAAATATAGGATCAGAAGTTGTTTGTTTCCTGTAAGCTTCTTTGAATGTTATTAAACAACTGCAGAGATATTAACAAACACACACAGACAGCAAACGAAAAGACTTTTCTGGAAGTTACTCTGCCATTTTTATGAACAAGAACCTAGATATTTTTTTCCGCAATTTTTTCTATAAACTTACAACTGAAGGGCTTTTCTCTCGCAGGCAGAACCTTGTACGAGACGCGAAAGGGGCTGCCTTTGGGGATGCCTCCTCCTCTCTCCGTTTTTTGAACTAAGGTTCCCACAAGCCGAGGCACCTCGGTCTGTTTTGAGAGGTGGCATGTTCCAGGGGTCACAGACCTTGGGGCATACGGTAAGAGTTGTTCTCTGCTCCCATTGGAACAGTCGTCCAGCTGCCTCGTAAACTGGTCGAGGCACGGAGAAGGGGAATGCTGCGTCCCCACTGCAAACCCTTCTCTTCCGCCATCCACGGAAGGGCGTGGGACAAGTACCCAAGAGCCCTACCTAGGGTTTTCCCTGCATCACTTTTAGGCGAATTGCCCCGGGTAGGATCCTTAAACCATAGCCCGGGGGCGCCTAGTTGACCCTTGGCTACCTTCCTCTACCCTTCCACATCCCCCCTTTTCAAATCCCTTCCTATGCTATTAAAGGGTAGTTGCCACCACGTGGTTTACCCTCATGTAGCCTCTTGGGACTCCTGTTCTCTCTTTCGTTGTCCTTGTGTCTTACAGTCCATTGACTGTGCCAGACTCTCGACTTCGGTGACACAGTGAGGATATTTTGTTGCTGTTGGACTGGCACGAGGGCAGCCTCAGCCGTAATGTGGCACTGAAGAGCCGTGGCTTGATTGTCCAGCAGCTTATACACCCCCGAGGGGGGAGGAGGAGGGAGGGGGAATCCATCCGTCACTTTCCAAGTTATTGTTCTTATCCGTTGGGTCATTATTTCACTGTTGCGGCCTTTCCACTAATTTTTTTCTCTTGTGAACTCGCCCTTGAAGGTCACTCCTCGTTGCCCTAGTCTATTTATATTTAAGTCGTACCTTCCTTGTGTGTGTTGCGGTTGCACATCTGCCTGGGACGTTGAGCAAGAGCCCCGAGATCTCCTTTCCTGAGCAGGGCCGGAGCTGACGAGCTTTGCGAAACGCCTCGCGTCGACTCCCAGTTAAGGAGCTGAGCTGAGCTGAGGTGAGGTGAGGCAGGGAGTGAGGCCTTGAGCCACCTGGCACAGGTGCACTACATACACACACACACACACATGCAACATGGCGGCGGGACAGGCTTGGAAGATGTGGTCGAGCGGGTCAGGGCGGAGGACGTTTCGTCCTCACATTACGGTCTCCTCAGGTGTCAATTAACAGGCCCCTTACATTCACTCGTGTTAATTTAACCTCATTTAGGTCCTTGGAAGACTCGCCTGCCTGTCTTCTCACCTGATCACACAATTCTCTGGACTATAGGAGAGACGCACGTGGCCAAGTGTCTCCATTCTCCTTAAAAATCAACCCCCTCCCCCCCCCCCCCCAGGAACAGTTTTGCTAGACCGTGACGAGCTCAACCATCATCCACGCCCGTGACCAAGTCCTCTGTGAGGAACGTTTAAATTTGAAATATAAAACACACACACACACAGTCATCAGCTGGGCTTGAGGCCAAACGTGTATACTACAATATATATTATTAACAATTGAAGTAAACGACGATTAAATCAATCAATATATAATACAACATCTTCAGACAGTTTATTTTAAATCAAGTATTAAATAAACTACACTTATAGTAATATAAATAAACTGCCGTGGGTCAGAAAATAAAATAGGGCTGTCAAGGGAGAACGACCCCACTCCCAACAAATTTGTTAAACATCAACCTGAAGATGTCGCAAAGTTAGCGACAAAACGTTGTATAATCCTCCATAAAATAAATATTGTTTTTCAGGCTTCAAATTGGCTGTTGTTTAGCCTCAATACTCAGAGTAAATACAGTATCATTAGGAGACTACTTAAATATACCGACGTTTCGAACCCTTTTTTTAGGACCTCTTCTAAGCTTAATGTTATTTATAATATGATGTTATTTATAAATATAGCGAAAAAAAATTTTTTTAGATGCAATCTTGAAAGAAAATCTTGGGCATACAAGAATAGGACAAGTCAAGTGATAGAGACACATACAGATAACTATATGACATAAAATAGAAAAGATGAAAAAATTATAATTATTTATATAACATAATTGAATAAACAGCTAAATAAATACCATAAAACAGAAAAGATGAAATAATTATAATACTTTATAAAAAAAATAATTAAATAAGCAGCTAAATAAATGACATATACAGAAAAAGTAAAATAATTATAATAATTTAAATAACATAATTAAATACACAGCTAATTAAATGACATAAAATAGAAAAGATGAAATAATTATAATAATTTATATAACATAATTGAATAAACAGCTACATAAATGACATAAAATAGAAAAGGTAAAAAAATTTAAATAAAATAATTAAATATACAGCTAAATAAATGACATAAAATAGAAAAAAGATGAAAATGATAATAATTTAAATAATATAATTAAATAAACAGCTAAATAAATGACATAAAATAGAAAAAAGAAGAAAATTATAATAATTAAAATAATATAATTAAATATACAGCTAAATAAATGACAAAATAGAAAAGGTAAATAAATTATAATAATTTAAATAATATAATTAAATATACAGCTAAATAAATGACATAAAACAGAAAAGATGAAATAATTATAATAATTTATGTAACATAATTGAATAAACAGCTAAATAAATGACATAAAACAGAAAAGATGAAATAATTATAATAATTTAAATAAAATAATTATATATTCAGCTAAATAAATGACTTAAAATAGAAAAGGTAAAAAATTATAATAATTTAAATTACATAATTAAATATACAGCTAAATAAAAGACATAAAATAGAAAAAAGAAGAAAATTATAATAATTTAAATAACATAATTAAATAAACAGCTAAATAAATGACATAAATTAGAAAAGATGAAAAATTATAATAATTTAAATAAAATAATTAAATATTCAGCTAAATAAATGACATAAAATAGAAAATGTAAAAAAATTATAATAATTTAAATAAAATAATTAAAAATAATGCTAAATAAATGACATAAAATAGAAAAAAGAAGAAAATTATAATAATTTAAATAACATAATTAAATAAACAGCTAAATAAATGACATAAATTAGAAAAGATGAAAAATTATAATAATTTAAATAAAATAATAAATATTCAGCTAAATAAATGACATAAAATAGAAAAGATGAAATATTATAATAATTAAATATTCAGCTAAATAAATGACATAAAATAGAAAAGGTAAAAAAATTTAAATAAAATAATTAAATATACACCTAAATAAATTACATAAAATAGAAAAAAGAAGAAAGTTATAATATTTTAAATAACATAATTAAATAAACAGCTAAATAAATGACATAAAATAGAAAATGTAAAAAAAATATAAGAATTTAAATAAAATAATAAAATAAACAGTTAAATAAATAACAAAATAGAAAAGGTAAATAAATTATAATAATTTGAATAAAATTATTAAATATACAGCTAATTAAATGACATAAAATAGAAAAGATTAAATAATTATAATAATTTAAATAACATAATTGAATAAACAGCTAAATAAATTCCTGTAAAGACTGTAACGCTTGTTACATGGGACGAACCGAGCAAGGCAGGACACAGACAGTAAACGCATAGCAGCTCAGATAACCACAGGTTTGTCTGGAATAATGCAAGAGGTTTAGTTTTCTATTGAATTCAAATATTGTGTACTGAAATGTTACACCTTGAGTCTTAATTGTTTGGAACCTGTTCGGAGCCGACGACATCAAGTGCCTGATCAACATTCATTAATTCCAAAGGGAGTTGCTGTTATTTAACTGGAAAAACAGTCCTCAATTACAACGTTGCCCTCAGCTATTCTACCACAGCCATTTTGGATGTTGAACCCCTACACATCACCACAACACGTTTCTTCCCCTATTTGGTTATTAATAACCGACGCGGACATTGGCTTCCATTTTCCTTGTAGAAGCGTCCTGAGTCTAGGTGCACGTCACCACCGACCACCTCCTCCTCCTCTTCCTCTTGTCTTACGAAACCCCAAGGCGCAAACTATTTTCGACAGCAGTCGTTATCATCCGGGACGTCCAGGTCAACCCTGGAAAGCTAAATTACTTGTCCTTGGTCTGAGAGACGGTCAGTTCCTCCTCCAAATATATATATATATATATGAGATTTGTTTCAACAGCTGAAGGACTCAATAAGGAACGTAGGTTTTCCCGGTGTAGTTGTTGGATGAAGTTCTCTCGGGATTCCAACCGGGTAGCGTAGTTTTGTAAACACAACGTGTCGATGGCTTGCACCGCCATCTTCTTCAGGTGAAGTGTCTTCACCTGAAGAAGATGGCGGTGCAAGCCATCGAAACGTTGTCTTCACCTGAAGAAGATGGCGGTGCAAGCCATCGAAACGTTGTCTTCACCTGAAGAAGATGGCGGTGCAAGCCATCGAAACGTTGTCTTCACCTGAAGAAGATGGCGGTGCAAGCCATCGAAACGTTGTCTTCACCTGAAGAAGATGGCGGTGCAAGCCATCGAAAAGTTGTCTTCACCTGAAGAAGATGGCGGTGCAAGCCATCGAAAAGTTGTCTTCACCTGAAGAAGATGGCGGTGCAAGCCATCGAAACGTTGTCTTCACCTGAAGAAGATGGCGGTGCAAGCCATCGAAACGTTGTCTTCACCTGAAGAAGATGGCGGTGCAAGCCATCGAAACGTTGTCTTCACCTGAAGAAGATGGCGGTGCAAGCCATCTAAACGTTGTCTTCACCTGAAGAAGATGGCGGTGCAAGCCATCGAAAAGTTGTCTTCACCTGAAGAAGATGGCGGTGCAAGCCATCGAAACGTTGTCTTCACCTGAAGAAGATGGCGGTGCAAGCCATCGAAACGTTGTCTTCACCTGAAGAAGATGGCGGTGCAAGCCATCGAAACGTTGTCTTCACCTGAAGAAGATGGCGGTGCAAGCCATCGAAACGTTGTCTTCACCTGAAGAAGATGGCGGTGCAAGCCATCGAAACGTTGTCTTCACCTGAAGAAGATGGCGGTGCAAGCCATCGAAACGTTGTCTTCACCTGAAGAAGATGGCGGTGCAAGCCATCGAAACGTTGTCTTCACCTGAAGAAGATGGCGGTGCAAGCCATCGAAACGTTGTCTTCACCTGAAGAAGATGGCGGTGCAAGCCATCGAAAAGTTGTCTTCACCTGAAGAAGATGGCGGTGCAAGCCATCGAAAAGTTGTCTTCACCTGAAGAAGATGGCGGTGCAAGCCATCGAAACGTTGTCTTCACCTGAAGAAGATGGCGGTGCAAGCCATCGAAACGTTGTCTTCACCTGAAGAAGATGGCGGTGCAAGCCATCTAAACGTTGTCTTCACCTGAAGAAGATGGCGGTGCAAGCCATCGAAACGTTGTCTTCACCTGAAGAAGATGGCGGTGCAAGCCATCGAAACGTTGTCTTCACCTGAAGAAGATGGCGGTGCAAGCCATCGAAACGTTGTCTTCACCTGAAGAAGATGGCGGTGCAAGCCATCGAAACGTTGTCTTCACCTGAAGAAGATGGCGGTGCAAGCCATCGAAACGTTGTCTTCACCTGAAGAAGATGGCGGTGCAAGCCATCGAAACGTTGTCTTCACCTGAAGAAGATGGCGGTGCAAGCCATCGAAACGTTGTCTTCACCTGAAGAAGATGGCGGTGGAAGCCATCGAAACGTTGTCTTCACCTGAAGAAGATGGCGGTGCAAGCCATCGAAACGCTGTGTTTACAAAACTACGCTACCCGGTTGGAATCCCGAGAGAACTTCATCCAGCTGAAGGACTTCTTGGATCTCTGACGAGTTTTTGACATCCCAGTCGAGAGAGTCATCATCCTTGATTAACCAGCAGCTCCTTCCGGTGAGGAATTATTTATCCCCCCCCCCTTCTCTCCTCCGTCCGGAAAATAACTCGATTAGGTTGGAAAATGAGCGGGCGCAATTAAAACACGCTGTAACCAGGGTGACAAAGTAACAAAATTGCACTGTCAATCCTCGTATATATTTATTTTATTTCCCCCCTGAGACAGGGACAAAGAAAACATGGTGACGTTGAAATTTGAGCGGCGCCGCGGCCAATGACGGGAGGGGCGAGGCCCCAGGACCAATCACGCGGCGCGACGCGGCGCTGATTTGTTTCACGACGGCGCATGCGCGTCTGTTGTAGCGGCAGAAGATGGCGTCACGGCGCAAACGAAGAAAAGTCAAACAACAAACAGGCAACGCTGCTGTGGCTCAGACGCGACTGAAAAAAGGGCGCGCGCGTGTGTTTACACCAGATGTGTTGGCAACGTCTCTTTCGTCGTCGTCGTCGTCAAACAAGGTTCAGCGGCAATTCTTCTAAAAAGTTCTCAACATATAGTGGAAAACGTTAAACTTCGTCTACGGGGGGTTATAAAGAAAATACTCCGAGGAAGACTAAGGTCGTTGTTTGTAAAACTTTTAAAATCCGACCCCTTCTGGAGGAAATGAGGACATTCAGGCGAGGGAGAAAAATTAGAGAATAAGGGCATCGAAATTAACTCGTAGACCTGCGGGAAATAGAAAACGACCCGGACTACAAGACTCAGGAGACTCAATTAATTATCGTATTTAATACATTCAGCAAACCGCACGCATATAAATTTGTTAATTTAATTTTTCCTATAATACACGGTAAATAACCCTCCATATATATTAAATATTATCAGGCATGTAAGACTGATTTTCCTTTAATGTTATTTTATTTGAGAAAACTGAATTGTAATTGTACACCTGAAGATGTCCCGCAATCAAGGCTGAAACGTTTTGACTCTGTTAAGTATTGTTAGTCAGAGTGTAATCCATATGGCGGCAACTCCCCTTTAATAACACAGGAAGGGATCTGAAAGGGGGGTTCCGGAAGGGTAGAGGAAGGTAGCCAAGGGTTAACTAGGGGCTTCCAGGGCTGTACTTTAAGGATCCTACCACGGGGCAATTCGCCTAAAAGTGATACAGGGAAAACCCTAGAAAAACCTGCATCAGGTAGGTCGGGCATTTGGTACTTGACCCACGCCCTTCCCTGGATGGTGTGAGAAGGGGTTTGCTGTGGGGACGCAGCATTCCCTTTCTCCGTGCTTCGGCCAGTTAGGAAGGAAGCTGGCCGACTGTTCCAATGGGAACAGAGAACAACTCTTACCGTACGCCCCAAGGTCTGTAACCCTGGAACATACACCTCTCAGAACAGGCCTCGGCTTGTGGGAACCTTAGTTCAAAACGGAGAGAGGAGGAGGCATTCCCAAAGGTAGCCCCTTCCTGTCTCTCCTACAAGGTTCTGCCTGCGAGAGAATATCCTTCGCATGTACTAGAGACACTGGCGGTTTTTTTGGTCTTTTTTATACGGTACCAGGGTACAAGAGGCTAATCCACATGGTGGAAACTCCCCTTTAATAGCATAGGAAGGGATTTGAAAGGGGGGAAGCGGAAGGGTAGAGGAAGGTAGCCAAGGGTTAACTAGGGACCCCCGGGCTATGGGTTAAGGATCCTACCCGTAGCATTCACCTAAAAGTAATGCAGGGAAAACTCTAGAAGAACCTGCATCAGGTAGGTCGGGCATTGGCTACTTGTCCCACGCCCTTCCCTGGCTGGCGGGAGACAGTTTCCTTCCCACCTGCTGGCACTTACTTTATCAAACAAAGCGATCATTCGTACCAGATTAGACACAGAGACAGGAAACAGCGGACTGATACAGGGAAATATTCACTCCTGTAGGGGGAAACCATTAGGGGTCGCTTGCAAGCAAAGTGCCCCAAGGGAAGATTGTAGACCCACGACAGGGATTCTTTAGGGAATTTATAATTGGATTTTTCTTGTAATAAATAGGCGAGACGTTGAAATTAAAATAATATTTGGAATTTAGTTTAATCTGTGAAAAGGAATGCATTGAAGTCAGAACTCCAGGGCGCTATTTATAGTCATAATATTTATTATTATTATTATTATTATTATTAATACAATTGATGACCACCTTATTTTCAAATTTTATTATGACGACGTTTCGATACCATTTTTGTAACATCTTCAGGTATTTTCGAAACATTGGAGGTATTTACAATTGATTAGATTATAAAATCATTGATGACCTCATACAGACACTTTTTATTTATTATTTATATCACAACGACGTTTCGATACGATTTTTGTATCATCTTCAGGTAATTTCCACAGAGCAGAGGAATTTATTAGATTTAAAATAATTCATGACCTCTTACAGACACTTTAAAAAAAATATATATTTATAAAATGACGACGTTTCGATACCATTTTTGTGTCATCTTCAGATAATTTCCACACAGAAGAGGGATTTACCATTAATTTGAATTAAAATAATTGATGACCTCATACAGACACTTTATAAAAAAATTTATTTATATTATGACGACGTTTCGATACCATTTTTGTGTCACCTTCAGGTAATTTCCACACAGAAGAGGGATTTACCATTGATTAGATTTAAAAACCATTGATGACCTCATACAGACACTTTAAAAAATATATTTATAGAATGACGACGTTTCGATACCATTATCGTATCATCTTCAGATATTTTCGAAACATGGGAGGTATTTAAAAAATGGCTAGATGTAAAACAATTGATCACCTTGTACGGCCTCTTTATAGTTTTATTTATAACATGACGACGTTTCGATACTTTCTTTGTATCATCTTCAGGTAATTTTCCACTCGGAGCTGGTATTTACAATTTGATTAGATTTAAAAACAATTGCCGGCCGGCCTCACACAGACACTTTATATTTACTTATATATATATATCACGACGACGTTTCGACACCATTTTTGAGTCATCTTCAGGGTATTTTTACAATCAGAGGAGGTAATTACTATTGATTAGATTTGTAGTGTGACTGTAAGGGAAGTAAACAAGTGCAAGCCGAAGTGCAGAATAAAGGGAGAAATAAGGAACAACTTGCCAACTTAACAGAAATTGAAACTTTTTAATAGTAGTGTCAACTAAAAAATAATATATATATATATATATATATATATATATATATATGTTCATATTTGTATTTTAAACAATGCCACCACCAATCCTGGGGCTTCGTCTAGTGCAATTAAATGAATCTATATATTTTTCGCTCATCGTTTATCTGTATTTTTCCCTCCTCCTCCCTCTCTGAGCTTTTCCACTTAGTTTTTTTTTATTTCCCCGTCCCTTCCACCCCGTATTTGGTTCTTTATTATTTTTTCTCTCCTTTTCTTCCCCCCCGAGACCTGAGAGAGAAAGAACGACCCGCCCGCTGCAGGGAAGAAAGATATTGTTTTTGCTGCCGATTCCCAGGTAGGTAATAAAGAAGTTCCGCAGCCCTTTCCAAGAGGCAGCCGGGGGGGCGGGGGTCAATAACCTCCCTCAGGAGAGGGTGACTTCCTGCTTTACCTGGGAATTCACAATTCTCCCTGGAACAAATATCCTTCTCCGCGCCATTATCATTCATTTATATTTTTTAAAAAATTCTACCACGTCCGGGGCTCTCACAGATTCATAAAAGGACATCAGCCATTTTGTTTTAAGTCAGAAGAAAGAAAGAAAAAAGAAACAGGAGGCGCTGTTTCGTAATAAACGAAGGGCGCAAAATAGATTTATTTAATGATTTTTAATAATTTGATTGTTAGCGGTCCCAATTCTTCAAAGACGACAATGTTTAGGCTAGCTTTGTCGTGAGCCGCAAGGACAGTTGGTCTGTTGTGGTGGTCGCGTGAGGGAATCAGAATCTGGGAGCGGAGAAGGAACAGCGTGGGCCACAGTATAAAACTCAACCGGGGAAGGTTACAAGTATAAAGTTAGGAAAGCAAAGAGTATTCAAATATTTAGCGCCACATTAAGATTTCCTACGCGTACTGAGACCATCAACATGAAGACAATACGTCTGGAGGTGCAGCAGATCCAGTTCCCATAGGAGGAAGATCCAGTAACTACGACCGTGTGTGTGACCATCCATCAAGTGTAGCGTCAGTGATTCATGGTCATTTTTAGTGTGAATTATGTAAGCCCGAGCCCACGAAACCAAGTCTGGTACCAGCAGGACCTTCTTGTAAGTAGAAACCAAGTCTGGTACCAGCAGGACCTTCTTGTAAGTAGAAACCAAGTTAATTAAGTTTGTAAACGATAGTTAAAGGTAGTCGTCAGATCTCGTTCGTTTTAGGTTTTGGATTGTTAATTACTTATTTTTTTCAGGGCAACAGGCTACATGAGGCTAATCCACATGGTGGCAACTCCCCTCTTATAGCATAGGAAAAAGATTTGAAAGGGGGGATGCGGAAGGGTAGAGGAAGGTAACCAAGGGTTAACCAGGGGCTCCCGGGGTATATTTTAAGAATCCTACCCCGGGGCATTCGCGTAAAGAAATGCAGGACAAACCCTAGAAAAACCTGCGTCAGGTGGCTCGGGCTCTTGGGTACTTGTCCCACGCCCCTTCCCTGGATGGCGGAAGAGAGAGGAGTTTGCTGTGGGGACGCAGCATTCCCTTCTCCGTGCCTCGACCAGATTAGGAGGCAGCTGGCCGACTGTTCCAATGGGAACAGAGAACAACTCTTACCGTATGCCCCCAAGGTCTGTGACCCCGGAGCATACACCTCTCAGAACAAGCCTCGGCTTGTGGAACCTTAGTTCAGAAACGGAGAGAGGAAAAGGCATTCCCCAAAGGTAGTCCCTTCCTGTCTCTCCTACAAGATTCTGCCTGCCTGCGAGAGAACAGCCCTCGCAGACAGCTATAAAGAAGTTATATCTAATATCTATGTTTTTGCTTAAATTTGCTACATAGATATTAACATGAATGGCAGAGAGAGAGAGAAGAGAGGGAGAGGACAGAGAGAAGAGAGGGAGAGTAGAGAGAGAAGAGAGGAGAGAGAGAGAGGAGAGAGAGGAGAAAGAGAGTGTGTGTGTGAGAGAGAGCGAGAGAAGAGAAGGAGAGGACAGAGAGAAGAGAGGGAGAGGAGAGAGAGAGGAGAGAGAGAAAGAGAGAGAAGAGAGGGAGAGGACAGAGAGAAGAGAGGGAGAGGAGAGAGAGAGGAGAGAGAGAGTGTGTGTGTAAGAGAGAGCGAGAGAAGAGAAGGAGAGGACAGAGAGAAGAGAGGGAGAGGAGAGAGAGGACAGAGAGAAGAGAAGGAGTGGAGAGAGGGAGAGGACAGAGAGAAGAGAGGGAGAGGAGAGAGAGAGGAGAGAGAAAGAGTGTGTGTGAGAGAGAGAGAGCGAAGAGAGGGAGAGGACAGAGAAGAGAGGGAGAGGAGAGAGAGGACAGAGAGAAGAGAGGGAGAGGAGAGAGAGAAAGAGTGTGTGTGAGAGAGAGAGAGAAGAGAGGGAGAGGACAGAGAGAAGAGAGGGAGAGGAGAGAGAAAGGAGAGAGAGGAGAGAAAGAGAGTGTGTGTGTGAGAGAGAGAGAGAAGAGAGGGAGAGGACAGAGAGAAGAGAGGGAGAGGAGAGAGAGAAAGAGTGTGTGTGTGAGAGAGAGGGAGAGGACAGAGAGAAGAGAGGGAGAGGAGAGAGAGGAGAGAGAGAGAAAGGAGAGAGAGGAGAGAAAGAGAGTATGTGTGTGTGTGTGTGTGTGTGTGTGTGAGAGAGAGAGAGAGAGAGAGAGAGAGAGAGAGAGAGAGAGAGAATTCACAACAGGCCAACTGAGAATTTGAGGCTTATTCTTTATTCCTTGAAAGAGAATATAGATGCTCTTTGAAACGCTGGACTCTTTCTTGCTCTATCAAGCCCAGGAAAACGACCCTGAGAGAAGATTTAAATGTATTTAACCTCAGTGAAATATATATATATATATATATATATGACTCCATTACAGAGCGCTTGAGTAAGCTTTCCTCCAAGCACTTAGACCAGCAGCTGTAATGTCGTGACAGGTACGTTGGGAGGAAGGGCGGGGGGGTGGGGGGGAGAAATTATAATATCCGTGTGGCGTGATGAATACTGAGGAGAGGAACGACACGAGGCGCCATGCGTCAAGTAGGAGCGTGCCCCCGTGAGCTGGCAGGATCGTGGACGCCGTTGCTCGCGGCGCCACGTGAGCGCGAGTCAGATGCCAGCCGCAGGTCCAGACAAATGACGCGGAAAGGTCAGTGGGGAAACTTTCACCGACGCGGAATAAGTTAATAAAGGACGGACGTCAGTTCCTCCACGGGTGGACCAGTTGCCGCACGGAGGAGCAGCACCGGCGTCATCACCAGCAGGAGGTTTCCCTCGCAAGTCCCTGACATTTGGTTTCATTTCCCTGATCCCTTCGTGAGAGACTCGTAACACAGTAGCAGTGATTCCAATCCTAATAGAATCTAGAGTGAACTATCCAGCGAAGGAACCTTTTGATCGTGTAAAATGGAGGATTAAGAACAATGGAACATTGGATCCGCTCCACGTTGCTTTCTTCTCCCTTGTAGCCCATAGTCGTGGTCTGTAAACATCTCACCACCGCGCGAAAGGTCTTGCGGGTACTTCTACATGTTGTTGTCGTCGTTACTAGGGGGAAACCCCCCCCCCCCACCACCTCCACCACCGCCAAGTATCCCAATTCTGAACGCCCTCGGTAAATACTTCTGTGGTCAAGAAAACCCACGTCATTTTGCGTCCCGTTTCAGTTTTTCGCTGATAGCAGAAGCATGAAGCCTTCCAGTGAAAATAATGTCCAGTGATAAATTGTTGAGGATAAAATTCTGCATGTAATGGTGGACTCGAGGACGAAATTCGGGTCCGAGGAAGTGGTAGAAATCGTCGGTCAAAGTTACGACATTGTGACGTCATTTTCGACGAGACCGCAGTTTGTCGTATTTCTAGCGCTGATATCTCCAAAATGGCCGCCAGTGGAGTAATTTGTCACCAAATAAAAGTTTTAGAGAATCTAATTCCCTTTCCAACGCATGATCTGGTTTTAAGAATTATTTGATATTTGCCGATAATACGCCCATTTTGCTGTCTGTGCACGGCTGATATCATGGCGCCTAAACACCACGATATTTGGGCACCTCTTTCCAGTTTTTCGCTGATAGCAGAAGCATGAAGCCTTCCAGTGTAAATAATGTCCAGTAATGAATTGTAGAGGATAAAATTCTGCATGGAATGGTGGACCCGATGACGAAATTCGGTCCGAGGAAGTGATAGAAATCGTCGGTCAAATTTACGACATTGTGACGTCCTTTTCGACGAGACCGCAGTTTGTCGCCCTTCTAGCGCTGATATCTCCAAAATGGCCGCCTGTAGACTAATTTGTCACAAAATAAAAGTTTTAGAGAATCTAATTCCCTTTCCAACGCATGATCTGGTTTTAAGAATTATTTGATATTTGCCGATAATACGCCCATTTTGCTGTCTGTGCACGGCTGCTGTCATGGCGCCTAAACACCACGATATTTGCGCCTCTTTTACAGTTTTTCGCTAATAGCAAAGGAATGAAGCCTTCCAGTGAAAATAATGTCCAGTAATGAATTGTAGAGGATAAAATTTTGCGTGGAATGGTGGACTCGAGGACGAGATTCAATCGATGGAAGTGGCGAAGATTCTCCGTCAAAGTTACGTCAGTGTGACGTCATATTGGAAGAGACCGCAGTTTATCGCCCTTCTAGCGCTGATATCTCCAAAATGGCCGCCAGTAGACTAATTTTGTCACGAAATGAAAGTTTTAGAGAATTTAATTCTCTTTCCAACGCATGATCTGGTTTTAAGAATCCGTTGAGAATGACCGAAAATACACGCACATGTTGCTGTCTGTGCACAGGCTGCTGTCATGGCGGCGCTGAGGATGATGGGAGTGACGTCACGGTCTTGAGGCAGTGGATATTAAAATGTCGGCGAGTAATGTTTCTTCTAACAGTGAAAAAATATGAGTCCACCGTTTCAAAGAGTATCTATATGCCCACAGATACTCTTTTTTTCTTTCAAAAGGAAGCAACAACAGCCAGTAAGAGTAAATTAAACCCTCCGGACCGAAGGAGCGTTGCTTTTCGTCAATCGTACAACCAAAAAAAAAAGTTTCAACCTTTACAGTAAATAAAACCTAATATATTTGAATGATTCTGTGAAATAAATGCCAAACGATGACGATATTTATACTGTAATAAATTTAATTGTTTGAATGTAATGGCCTCAAACACCACGATATTTGCGCCTCTTTTCCAGTTTTTCGCTGATAGCAAATGAATGAAGCGTTTTATCGAAAATAATGTCCAGTAATGAATTGTAGAGGATAAAATTCTGCACGGAATGGTGGACTCGAGGGCGAAATTAGGTCCAAGGAAGTGGTAGAAATCGTCGGTCACAGTTACGACCCTTTGGCGTCCTTTTCAGAGAGACCGCAGTTTGTCGTGTTTCTAGCTCTGATATCTCCAAAATGGCCGCCAGTAGACTAATTTGTCACGGAGTAAAGGTTTTAGAGAATTCAATTCTCTTTCCAATGCATGAACTGGTTTTAAAAATTCATTTGAGAATGGCTGAAAATACACACGCATGTTGCTGTCTGTGCACGGCTGATGTCATGGCGCTGAGGACGACATGAGGGTAATCCACACGTTGGGCAACTCCCCTTTGATAGAATAGGAAGGGATTTGAAAGGGGGGATGCGGAAGGGTAGAGGAAGGTAGCCAGGGGTTATCTAGGGGCCCCCGGGCTATGTTTTAAGGATCCTACCCGGCATTCGCCTAAAGAAATGCAGGGAAAACCCTAGAAAAACGTGCATCAGGTAGGTCGGGCATTGGGTACTTGTCCCACGCAGTTCCCTGGATAGCGGGAGAGGCTGTGGGGACGCAGCATTCCCTTCTCAGGGCCTCGACCAGTTTAGGAGGCAGCTGGCCGACTGTTCCAATGGGAACAGCGGACAACTCTTACCGTATGCCCCAAGGTCTGTGACCCCGGAACATACACCACTCAGAACAGGCCGAGGAGCCTCGGCTTGTGGGCACCTTAGTTCAAAAAGGTACAGAGAACGGAAGTGACGTCACGGTCTTGTGGCAGAGGATATCAAAATGTCTGCGAGTATTGTTTTTCTAAGAGGAGGAAAGAGTCTAGTGTAAATGTAGCAAGGAAGAAACAATAGCATTTATTACTGGGGATTCGAGCGCCGAGAACTTGAACTATTTTTTATTCCATGCAAATTTATGTAGATACTCTTTGAAACGCTCAGCGTCGTTCACAGACATCAAAAACCAGATCATGCGTTGGCAAGAGAATTAAATGACGTGACAGTGACGTCAGCGAGGCTCCGCCCTTCAGTGTCCACGTCTCAGTTGCAACCCTCCACATTGTCCCTCGTCAGGCCTAGTTGGAAGCAGCTAATCTCCTCGCCACTTAACTTCGTTCCCTGTAATCAGGAGAAAACAACAGTTTGTTCTTAATGTTTTTTCCCGTCCCCCCCCCCCCGCCCCCCCCCATTTTTTGATTTACATACGAGACCAATCACGGTTTCGTTACCGATAAGTTTCATTAAGTAAGCGACTGCGGAGAAAGTGTTTGTGTTTGACCTTATTGTGTCTGTGTCCACACAGTGGCGAGGAATCTAGGGCGAAAATCTTACCAACTTCGGTTCGGGGGGGGGGGGCTGATAAGGAGGAAAGGGGTCACGGAAATGGAAAGCAAAACAGTTAAAAAATGCAGTTGGTAATCTTCTTTCTCGTCCTGCAGATACACGCAGCCATTACGGCAACCACGAAGATTATATACAGTTTCCTTCCTATGCTATTAAAGGGGAGTTGCCCAATGTGGATCACCCTCATGTAGCCTGTTGCCCTAAAAAAAAAAAACACCTCTTTTCGTCCTCTCCGCTGGTCGTTGCCTGGCAGGGTTTTCATTTTTCTCCAGTCTTTTTCAGATTCTTTTTCTGTCTTTCTATTCTCTTTTATTCTACCTAATTTTATTTTTTTTCTCCATTACTGAACTCACTGGTTTCTCGCCAACTACTTTGTTTTGTGTTTTCTTTTTTTCTGCCTCTTTTTGGATTTATGTCCCTCTTTTCTCCCAAATTTTGTGATTTTTTTTCATAATCACGTTGAGTTTCCAATTGTTCCGACCTTTTAACCTCTTTCTTTACTCTATTTCAGGATTTATATTCAGTTTGTTTAAATTTATTTTTTACTTATTTCACTTTTCTCTTCGTTATGTTCTCTTGTCTCCCCTTTCGTGTTCCATTCTTTCTTTCTGCTTCCTCTACGGCTGTTCATTGCCTGGCAGGGTTTTCATTTTTCTCCAGTCTTTTTCAGATTATTTTTCTATCTTTATATTCTCTTTTATTCTACCTAATTTTATTTTTTTCTCCATCACTGAAATCGCTGGTTTCTCGCCAATTTTCCTTAAAACTACTTTGTTTTGTGTTTTCCTTTTTTTTCTGCCTCTTTGTGGTTTTATGTCCCTCTTTTCTCCCAATTTTTGTGATTTTTTTCATAATCACGTTGAGTTTTCAATTGTTCCGACCTTTTAACCTCTTTCTTTACTCTATTTCTGGGTTTATATTCAGTTTGTTTAGATTTATTTGTTACTTTTTTCAGTTTTCTGTTGGGTATGTTCTTTTGTCTCCCCTTTCGTGTTCCATTCTTTCTTTCTGCTTCCTCTACGGCTGTTCATTGCCTGGCTCGGTATTTTCTTCTATCTTATTCAGCCTTTTATCTCTGTCTCTATATTCTGTTTGATTCTAACTTATTTTATTTTTCTCCATTATTGATCTCTCTGGTTTCTCGTCAATATTTCTTAAGTCTATTTTTGTTTTTAAGTTTTCCTTCTTTTTGTGTGAAATTATTTCTGTTGTTTACTGCCTGTGCGTTGTTTTATTTCTCTCTTTTCACCAATTTTTTTCATGGCCACGTTAAAGTTTTAAATTTCTTCCCGCCTTTTAACCTCTTTTTTACTGTATTTCTGGGATTATATTCCGTTTGGTTCGTTTTTTTACTTTTTTGACATTCCTCTTCGATATGTTCTTTGTCTCCCCTTTCGTGTTCCATTCTTCCTTTCTGCGCCTCTTGTTCTATGTTCATTATCTCGGAGAGTTTTAATTTTTTCTCCGACCTTTTCCAAAGCATTTTTTCTGTCTTTGTATTATTTTCTACTCTCCGTGTTTTTTTCTCCATTCCTGGACTCACTGGGGTTGTCTGCCAAAATTTCTTTAAACTATCGTGTTTTTGTTTCAAATTATTATTTTTTCTTCCTCCTATATTTTCTCACTTTTGTGTGATCCCTTCATGGTCACGTAATGTTTTCAATTAACCCCCCCCACCCACCCCCAGATCTTTCAAAAGTGTTCGTTTATCTATTTTTGTGTGTTTATATTCACTTGAGGACCGATCCGTTTTTTTTACTTTGTTTTCAGTCTCGTCTCCGTTTCGTGCTCCACCCCTGGACTCGCTGGTGATCTATTCTTAGTTTTCGTTCAATTTTTTGTCTTCTTTCTGCTTCCCCTCCGATGTTTTTTGTTTTCTCACATTTCTGAGGTTCCGTTCATGGTTCTCGCCACGGGTTTTCATTTTCGTTCAATGACAATCCTTAATATATGTTTTGGTTTTAATATTTTGTATGTTTCCACCTTTTTTTTGGACGTTTTCTGTCTGTCTCCTCGCCGAATATTTTTTTATTTTTCAAGAAACTCGCTGAATTTTGTTTTAATCCCTACTTTCAACCTCTTTCCTATTCCTATTCTTCTTTTTTTGCAATTCTGAATCAAAATGAGATGGTTTTTAGTCGATTTAGGATCCAATATTTTAGAAATGTAGAAGAACGAGGTGAAATATAATGAGGTTAGCTCAGCATTAATTCGATGCTTGGGGACGGGAAACTTAAGACAAACGGGGGTGAATAACAGGTGCCTTTACTTTCCGTCTGTGTCTGCAGTGAGACGGGTTTAGTCCTTACCATCAGCTTTGTGTGAAAGGAAATAAATCCCAGAAGTGTCGCGATCTCGCAACCACCCTTGAGCCGGTGGGTGTGTGGGGGGGGGGGGGAATTCCTCTCTGTGAACGTGATCGCATCACCGTACTAGGAAAAGGGGGAAAGCGGCCGTAAAAGAGAAGTGTTTATTTGAGTAGATCCTCCCCGTGAAAGGATCCCACCCCCCAAGAGCACAATGGACTGACTGGGCAGGGGTCGCTGTCTGTATTTATCCAAATTATAGCCGGGACCGACCGCTTCCTGGAAAAGATGCGAAACCCTCGGCAGCAGGTGCAAACAAGGCTCCGGCGCCATCTTCATCCCTTCCTGGAGGATACGGGGGAGCTTGAGGCCCTGCCTGTGACTCTGTCAGTGCTGGTCTGCATTCTTACCGTTCATTGTTTCAACCAGTTACGGACAACGGCAACGTGTTGTGAGCGACCGTGCCGTGAGCGGTCAACCTACCCCCCCCCCCCCCCCACACGCAATCCTGACCGCTAAACAAGCAGATATAAAATTTCCGAATCAGTCTTTTTTTTTAACATGAAGTGAATGTAATACACGTTTAATGTACAGCATTTTTGTAACTTTTAATTTCTCTCTATCTCTATCTCTCGCTCTCTATCTCTCTCTCTATATATATATCTCCATATCTCACATTATCTCTCTCTCGCTCTCTCTCTCTCGTTCTATCCCTCTCTCTTTCTATCTCTCTCTATCTATCTATCTCTGTCTATAACTCTCTATCACTATCTCTCTCTCTCTCTCTCTCTGTCTCTATATATATATATATATATCGTTCTATCCCTCTCTCTTTCTATCTCTCTCTATCTATCTATCTCTATCTATATCTCTCTATCACTATCTCTCTCTCTTTCTATATATATATATATATATATATATATCCTCTATCTATCTCTTTCTGTCTCTCTTTCTATCGCTCTCTATCTCTATCTCTCTCTATATCTATATATATATATATATATATATATATATCTATCTATCTATATATATATATATATATCTGTATCCTCTCTCTCTATCTCTCTCTATATGTCTCTTTATATGTCTCTATATACCTCTATCCTCTCTCTCTGTCTCTCTATCTCTCTCTATATCTCTCTATCTATCTATCTCTATCTCTCTCTATATATCTATCTATCTATCTATCTATCTATATCTCTCTCTATATATATCACTCTCTATCTCTATCTGTCTTTATATCTCTCTATACATCTCTATCCTCTCTCTCTCTTTCTCTCTCTATATCTCTCTTTATATCTATATCCCCTACCCTATCTCTCTTTATATCTCTATCCTCTCTCACTATCTATCTCTATATCTCTCTTTATATGTCTATATCTCTCTATCTCTATCTCTCTCTATCCTCTCTCTCTCTCTATCTCTCTCTATCTCTCTTTATATCTCTATCCTCTCTCTCTATCTATCTCTATATCTCTCTTTATATCTCTCTATCCCCTCTCTCTCTATCTCTCTCTATCTCTCTTTATATCTCTATCCTCTCTCTCTATCTATCTCTATATCTCTCTTTATATCTCTCTATCTCTATATCTCTCTATCTCTATCTCTTTCTATCTCTCTCTTTATATCGCTCTCTATATCTCTCTTTATATCTCTCTATCCTCTCTCTATCCCTCTCTATATATCTCTATCTCTCTCTCTTTATACCTCTCTATATATCTCTATCACCTCTCTCTCGCTCTCTCCCTCTCTACAGTATGAAAACTGTTCCAGTTCGGTTAATAAATACGCTATGAAATGATCTACTAGTATACAAATATTTTTAACACGTATATTTATCTGACGTCATTAAATAAATAAAAACATAAACGAGATTGAAGTCTTTCCCGGTGTAATTGTACGGTTTTTCACTCGGGGGTGCAGCATATTTGAACGCGACGTTGCGACGACCAAAATCTCTGTCGTCGTCGTCTTCTAGACTTCGCCTTTTAGTTACATATTAATTTAAATTATTAAGCGTTATAATAACAATACAAATTCTCAAAGTTTCATCCCCTAATTTGCGAGGACCTCTTCAGGCGTTGCCAAGTCGATTAAAAGGATCTTATTTCAAAATCCGTGTTTCTAACAAAGTCCGACAGAGCAAGACTTTACAAACACGATGATTTACTGAACATTACTCACCATGGACTGTGACTGTGATGCTGCTTCCAACATGTGATGTCCGCCATTAACGTAAACAAACGCTACTACGATTGTCTGCTGTTGTAATAATGCGTTTAATGTGTTTAAAATAATTCTTATTTCCATTGTAAACGTAACAATGTGTGAGGGAAAATCGCCTCTAAGAAATTTATGTCCACTGGGGTTTTCTATGCCAGAAAAATCGAACAAATAAAAAAGAATGTGAAAATTAAAATTAGTGGCGGAAAAAATGTGGTATTTACAATATATTTTAGAATAAGTAGGGGTTAAAAGAAATTTCAGGAGATGAAAAGTGTAAAATAACGTAATAAAAGAAGATGTATGTAGTAGAAAATATTACGTGTATTGCCGTAAATGAAAGACAGAGATAAGATACAGGGACAGACGTAAACATGTACGACGTTATGCACGGGGAAAACATGGACGTAATGTTCTTGATAAAAGTCATTGAAGACATTTTTACGGTAGTTGACGGTGTGATTGTAATGTAAATAATAATAATTACATGTTGTGTGAGTGTAGATAATTACAGCAAAGCTCCTGCGGTTTAAATATCATATTTATTTAGGGTAACAGGCTACACGAGGCTAATCCACATGGTGGCAACTCCCCTCTTATAGCATAGGAAGGGATTTGTATAGGGGGGATGCGGAAGGGTAGAAGAAAGGTAGCCAAGGGGGTTAACTTGATGCCCCCCGAGCTATGCTTTAAGGATCCTACCCGGCAATTTGCCCAAAAGTGATGCAGGGAAAACCCTAGAAAAACCTGCATCATGTAGGTCGGACTCCTGGGTACTTGTCCCACGTCCTTCCCTGGATGGCAGAAGAGGAATAGTATGTGGTGACGCAGCAGCATTCCTCTTCTCCGTGTCTCGACCAGTTTAGGAGGCAGCTGGCCGACTGTTCCAATGAGAACAGATAACAACTCTTACCGTATGCTCAAGGTCTGCGACCCCGGAACATACACCTCCTCTCAAAACAGGCCTCGCTTTGTGGGAATCTTAGTTCAAAAAAAACCAGAGAGAGGAGGAGGCATCCCCAAAGGTAGGCTCCTCCAGAGCTCTCTGGGAGAATTCTCTTGCAGGTTTCCTGTTTCCTATTTTGTATTTTATTTTCTGTATATATTTTATTTTTCCTGGGGAAGAAAGGATGCCTGCAAGAGAATTCTCTCGCAGGTGAAACCTTCCAAGTGAGCTCTAGCGGAGGCTACATTTGGGGATGCCTTCTCCTCTCCCCGGTTTTTTTTTTGAACTAAGGTTCCCACAAGCCGAGACCTGTTCTGAGAGACGCGAAGGGGCTACCTTTGAGGTTGCCTCCTCCTCTCTCCGTTTTTGAACTAAGGTTCTCACATGCCGACGCACCTCCGCGGCCTATTTTCAGAGGTGTATGTTCCGGGGTCACAGACCTTGGGGCATACGGTAAGAGTTGTTCTCTGTTCCCATTAGAACATTCGGCCAGCTGCCTCCTAAACTGGCCGAAAGGGAATGCTGCGTCCGCACAACAAACTCCTCTCCTGCCATCCAGGGAAGGACGTGGGACAAGTACCCAAGAGCCCGACCTACCTGATGCAGGATTTTCTAGGGTTTCCCCTGCATTATTTTTGGGCGAATGCCGCGGGGTAGGATCCTTAAACCATAGCCCGGGGGCCTTCTAGTTAACCCTTGGCTACCTTCCTCTACCCTTCCGCATCCCCCCTTTCAAATCCCCTTCCTATGCTATTAAAGGGGAGTTGCCACCATGTGGATTACCCTCGTGTATCCTGTTACAGTAAAAAGAAAAGAATAATAATAATCACGTGACCAACTGGTGGGGGTATTTAATTTAGCTCTTATCTTTGTCTCTTGTCTGACTATTTTTTTTATTTTATTTTATTTTCATTCTCTTCAAATACAATTATTGGACCTTAGACATTCAGTAAAGGAAGCTGAGATATATAGATATATATAGGTATAATGTAAATTAACATTTAGTTGTTATTAGTTTTCTTTTAAGTGCCATAGTTGCGCGGGGGGCGGGGAAATGCAAAAGAGGCCATTTTCTTTTACAGGTAACGAAAAACAACAACTGAAAAGTGATAATTTTTGTACGAGGGGATTAATCCTGCGATTGTACGCGTGTAACGGAAGTGACGTCACACGTCAATGTCCGCCGCGCCGTACTGTTTGTGTGTGTGTAATCTCTCTGTCGGGGTCGAGCTGTGGCAAACCCCGATTTATCATTCCCATATATTCGCCCCCCCCCCCCGCCCCCCCGCCAGGGCAACGTTGTTTTATTTAAAAGTTAACTTGTTACCGAGAGTTGGATTTATTTTTGAGGAGCGTTGAAGTGAACCCGTACTTTGTGTGTGTGTGTGTAATTAGTGTGTAATCTGGAAACCCCGAGCAAATACTGGCCTGACTTCCTTCCTTCCTTCCTTCCTTCCTTCCTTATCTCGTCCTCCTTGTCTTACTTGCAACGTAAACAGTTTTCCTGTTAACAACAGCAACAGTTGTGAGACTTGTAAACAACTCTGGCATACGCGTAAGTGCCACGGAGGAGGACGATGAACATGATTCGTGTCTGTAAAATGGCCGATCAGAGTCACGTCACGAAGAGTCACCTTACTCGAAAATCCATCCAAGGAGTCAGTTGAAATTGATTATAAGCAAAGATGACTTGTACGTGATTATATTAACACAAACTTCTACAATCTCATTACAGGCATATTTATTCACTGACTGCAGTAGTCCTCCTTTGAGGAAACTGCACAAGTCAAAATTAGCATTTAGATATACATAAATATAAATTAATTAAAGGTAAAAGAAGCATAATGACAGCTCCACAAAAAAAATAATTAACAACTAACCATATATGAAAATACAAAAAAAAACTTAATATAAGGCAGAACCTTGTAGCGGAGACACAAAGGGGCTACCTTTGGGGATGCCTCCTCCTATCTCCGTTTTTGAAGTAAGGTTCCCACAAGCCGCGGCGTGTTTTGAGAGGTAGGATGTTCCCGGAGGTCACAGACCTTGCGGCCATACAGTAAGAGTTGTCCGCTGTTCCCATCGGAACAGTCGGCCAGCTGCCTCCTAAACTGGTCGAGGCACGGAGAAGGGAATTCTGCGTCCCCACAGCAAACTCCTCTCCTGCCATCCAGGGAACGGCGTGGGAGAAAGTAGCCAAGAGCCCGACCTACCTGATGCAGATTTTCTAAGGTTTTGCCCCGCATCACTTTCAGGCGAATTGCCGGGTAAGATCCTTAAACTATAGCCCGGGGACCCCTGGTTAACCCTAAAGAGTCTGCGATGGCTATTCTCTCGCAGGTAGAACCTTGTAGGAGAGATACGAAGGGGCTACCTTTGCGGATGCCTCCTCCTCTCCGTTTTTGAACTAAGGGTCCCACAAGCCGAGGCACCTCGACCTGTTCTGAGAGGTGTATGTTCCGGGGTCACAGACCTTGGGCATACGGTAAGAGTTGTCCGCTGTTCCCATACGAACAGTCGGCCAGCTGCCTCCTAAACTGGTCGAGACACAGAGAAGGGAATGCTGCGTCCCCACAGCAAAACCTCCTCTCCCGCCATCCATCGGAAGGGCATGGGACAAGTACCCAATGCCCGACCTACCTGATGCAGGTTTTTCTGGGGTATTCCCTGCATTTTCTGTAGGTGAATGCCGGGTAGGATCCTTAAAGCATAGCCCAGGGGCCCCTTGGCTACTTTCCTCTACCCTTCCACATCCCCCCTTTTCAAATCCCTTCCTATGCTATTAAAGGGGAGTTGCCACCATGTGGATTACCCTAAAGAAAAAAAAATAGGCAAGTAAAGAGATTAAATAAAAAAAAATTAGGCGAGGAGATTAAATTGTCTGTAATGTAAACTACACTTCACAAATAAGACACTCGAGAAGAATGTTCTTTATTTCTTGTTAGGTGGCAGGTTGGATTCCTCGCCCAGTGACAATGATTAATGATGATGGGGGGGGGGGGAAAGTGGAAGAATAATGGCCAAACAAACAAACTGAAGACTTCAAGGATGTGGAAAGAGTCAGAGATATTACATTATGTTGCACCTATATTTGATTAATCATTAAACTGAATTAACATAACAATCATCTACAATAAGATAACAACACAACATCATAATTTATTTTTCTGTATCAAATGATTTAATTTAGGGGTTATTTTTTGTTTACATTTACATTATCAATATAATTGTTATTTATTTCACTCTAAAATATTTCAAGAATTATTTTTAAAGTCTTCCAATAGTTGATGATGAAGGACCAAGATTCTAAATTTATTAACAAATGCAATTATTTCTCCCCCTCCCCCTTAAAAAAAAGAGAGGCTTTTGAATGCAACTTCAAGGTTTATTAATTCTTTTTAATCTTATCAAGGAAGTTTTTTTTTTCAATAATTGGTATTTCTGAAACATTTCACATCCTCTTTCTCTGTAACTTACACAGAGACTTTTAACATTTTATGTAAATTATTTTGATGTTTTGTATTAAACTTGAAGCACATCAGAGTTGTTTCTAAATATAACACAATTATTCATTACACATAACCATCAGTGGGCCAGAGAGAGTAAGTAAGATAAGGAAAAAGACTGAGAAAAAATATATAAAGGAGACAGATATAGAGGAGAGATAGAAAAGCAAAGAGAATATTGATAGAGGAGATATAGATAAGAAAAGAAATAGACTGAGAAAAGATATAGAGGAGACAGACATAGAAAAGCTAAGCGAATACTGATAGAGGAGATATAGATAAGAAAAGAAATAGACTGAGAAATGACATAGAGGAGACAGACATAGAAGAGAGATAGAAAAGCAAAGAGAATATTGATAGAGGAGATATAGATAAGAAAAGAAATAGACTGAGAAATGACATAGAGGAGACAGACATAGAAGAGAGATAGAAAAGCAAAGAGAATATTGATAGAGGAGATATAGATAAGAAAAGAAATAGACTGAGAAATGATATAGAGGAGACAGACATAGAAGAGAGATAGAAAAGCAAAGAGAATACTGATAGATAGATAAGACAATTAAGGTACAGCCTGTCATCCAGTGTGTTGCTGCAATCTTGTTACCGTTAAGTGAATTGTGTGAATTTAATAACTTGTTAATCGTTTTGCTGTGCTCCTTTAATCACAGTACTTTTTGGAAAATACCTGAAGATGATACAAATAGGTATCGAAACGTCGTTACAATATAAATGAAAGTGCGAGTGTCTCTGTAGAAGGTCATCAATTGTGTTATTAATTTTTTTAAAAAAACAGACCTTAAATTAAAACTTTTAATGTTGTAAATATTTTTGGTCTATTACAAGGGAAGAACAAAATTACTAGGACTTTCACTAGATAATAAACTCAACTGGGAATAACACTTCAATACAACAATTAAACTCAGCTCGGTAACAACGGCAGAGAGGCAAGAGTTATGGGAAGCTACAGTGAGAAGAAAATAACAAAGAAAAAACAACTTGTATTTGCAATGTTTGCTGTCTTAAGTAAATTATATTTTGGGGATAAGTCAAACAGGTGAAGGTAAAGTCTTTCTCTGTAATCAGGAAAAAAATGTGCCAGGGTAAATTCCAGGATGACCTTCTACAGACACTCGCCTAAAAGTAATGCAGGGAAAACCCTAGAGAAAAACCTGCATCAGGTAGGTCGGGCATTGGGTACTTGTCCCACGCCCTTCCCTGGATAGCGGGAGAAAGGAGTTTGCTGTGGGGAAGCAGCATTCCCTTATCCGTGCCTCGACCAGTTTAGGAGGCAGCAGGTCGACTGTTCCAATGGGAACAGCGAACAACTCTTACCGTATGCCCAAGGTCTGTGACCCCGGAACATGCCACCTCTCAAAACAGGCCGCGGCTTGTGGGAACCTTAGTTCAAAAACGGAGAGAGGAGGAGATATCCCTTTCCTGTCTCTCCTACAAGGTTCTGCCTGCGAGAGAATAGCCCTCGCAGACAGCAATGATAATAGTGATAGAATATTTTTTTAAAAAAATAACAAGAACCACACCTATATTTGCTTTGTAAATATAGACAGAAGTCTCCAGTTGCGTACTAACTTTGGAAAACATTTGAAGCGGATGAACGGTTCAGAAGGAGAAGAAAATAAAGCGGCGGGTGCTGGAGTAGATTACGTCATAGAACCACCATTACGGTGTTTAGAAGAAATTAAGTTTCTAATAGGTCAGGAAGAACCACGTGCGTCACACAAGAAGGATGTGGAGGATAATACAATCAAACTTTCACGTCTCTTCTGGAAATTAATAATAAGAAAAATACCCAAACACAGACAAAAGACGTCAGGATATAAATATCACCTTGTTCCTTCCTTCAGGTGTTTAAAAAAAACCACACAAGAGCCTAGGGCGGCACAAGTGCAGAATTCAGAGTTTTTTTGGAAATTGAGCTGGGGTTCACGTTCACATAGCAAATTTTGATTTCTTCGACCATCTTCGATTCCCTTCATTTTGAAGCTACAGGTGATAACAATTGCCACACAACTCGCTTTGTTCTCATTCCACAACATGTCGCCTGTAGAGGCGGGTCAGTCGCAAACTATATAATTTGGGCAATAACCTTGCAACGTGTGAGTCGTCCCAACAATGTATCCAGCAATTAACAAAACAGTTGATGACCTCTCGCAGACACTTTATATATATATATATATATATATATATATATATATATATATATAAAAAGGGAAAAAAAAAAAAAAGAAATCCTCTCGCAGGTGAACCTTCCCAGAGAGCTCTGGCGGGGGCTACCTTTGGGGATGCTCTCACATCTCTCTGGTTTTTTTGAACTAAGGTTCCCACATGCCGAGGCACCTTGGTCTGTTTTGAGAGGTGTATGTTCCGGGGTCGCAGACCTTGGGCATACGGCAAGAGTTGTCCGCTATTCCTATTGGAATAGTCGGCCAGCTGCCTCCTAAACAGGCCAAGGCATGGCGAGGGGTAAGCTGCGTCCCCACAGCAAACTCCTCTCCCGCTATCGTAAGGGCGTGGGACAAGTACCAAATGCCCGACCTACCCGATGCAGGTTTTTCTAGGGTTTTCCCTGCATTTCTTTAGGCGAATGCCGGGTAGGATCCTTAAACAATAGCCAGGGGGCCCCTAGTTAACCCTTGGCTACCTTCCTCTACCCTTCCGCATCCCCCCATTCTAATCCCTTCCTATGCTATTAAAGGGGAGTTGCCCTAAGTGGATTACCCTCATGTAGCCTATTGCCCTAAAAAAAAAATAATTAAGACATTAATTGAAAATCTAAATTGTTAGAGAAATCCTTTGTGGCGGCGGTCAAGAACATAACAACAATAGAAAAGCCAAGCACTGTGCCTTTGTCGGAAGGCCCGCAAAATGGCGTCTGCACGCGCTAAAAGGAAAAACCGAGAGTTCAGTCTGCGTCAAGACGTCGTCGAAGTAATAACTGTTAATTGGAGTCGATAGGGCAGCTCGCAGGAAAATACAGTTTGCATTCAACAGATTTTATTGGTCCCTAAACATTTTTTATCAGGACAAAGTAAACATTCACAAGAGCATTAACGAAGAAACCTGCAAAAACAAGCAAGTTTTGTGCACATAGCCGGCCAGAGTTAGCAGAACAATAAAGACTACCCAAGGCGAGCGGACTACCGAGAGGACGAAAGGAGGATCATCCTGGTTCCTGACGACGTATAAAATATTGATTTAGAATGAGCGCAGAATCTGTGAGTTTTAGAAGCAGTGTAAAACCCCCACAACAGTGTTCTCGAAAATTAAAGGTATCCTGGAATGCTGGGCAGACGTGAGTAAAAACTTAAAACAAAACAATTAATTATATAAACCTGATTGAAAGATGGCCGTCAGATTTCGTTCTCTTCTTATTGGTTAAAATTGTCAACCAGAGTCAATCTTTTTAGTTTAACTTCGTTCACAATTAAATTGACAAGTAACTTTCCTATTCTTTAATTGTAAATTGTAGATAATATTATAAATATAATGATTCGCCATTATCAAACCCAGTAAAGACCCTGAGAGACTGAGATATATTTAATTGTTTTAAATTATTGCCAATAAATATTTTGTTTGTGAAATATAAATTCTTTTCATTTAAAAAGGCATCATTAGTGATTATTACAATATATATATTATTTATGTTGTAACGACGTTTCGATACCCTTTTTTTTGAGTATTCTTCGGCAATTTTCCAAAGTAGTGTTACAACTAGCGCAACAGTTATTAATTTATAACATATCTGAAGAAGTTACAAAAAAAACGGTATCGAAACGTCGTCATAATATAAATAAAAAAAGTCATAAATTGTTTTAAATCTAATCATTTGTAAACACCTCCTCTGTTTGGAAAATACCTGAAGAGGATACAAAAGGTGTATCGAAACGTCGTCATAATATAAATAAAAAAAACTGTCTGTATAAGGTCATCAATTGTTTTAAATATAATCTGCGCTGTAGGAAAATACCTGACCAAGACACAAAAGGGTATCGAAACGTCGTCGTAATATACATAACAAATAAAAAGCGTCTGTATAAGGTCGGCAATTGTTTTAAATATAATTATTTGTAAATATCTCCTCTGTAGGAAAATACGTGAAGAAGATACAAATAAATATCGAAACGTCGTCTTAATATAAGTAAAAAGTTCCTGTATAAGGTCATAAATTCCTTTATTAATTAAAAATAGGCGTTAATTTTAAATATTGAGCAATATTCTTGATCTCCAATGTTTGGGTACAGAAATGTTGGCTATTTGTTGCAACGGATAATTTGCCAAATAAGTGAAAATAAAAAAGGTTAGTGAAGCATTGATCCACCGAGGCCCCTTTGTCCGCGAAGGCCGCTGCCATGTCTGCCACGGAGGAGGAGGAGGAGGAGGAGGAGGGAGGGAACCTTGGCAGTGGCCGAGGAGGTTCCCCCTCCACCGCAGCGCCGCGGCCTCCCCCCACCTCCAGGCCCCCGAAGGCCCTCGGAGCAACGGTTCAGTCAGCAGCGAGACTCCGGACAGGATAAACAGTTACGTCGCGCCTTGGTGGAATGCAGTAGTGTGGTTTATCAGTGAGAGTGCTTTCAGTGCAAATGTTCGTTCCGGCGAGTCAGTGAGTTGAAAAACCCCCAGCGAGAAGATGCCGAAGATCTTCCTCATCAAGAACCGGCTGCACTTGCAGCAGCAAAAGTTACTCGAGTCGCAGAAGAGGCCCGAGGATGGCCTCGCTCCGACGCCTCCGGGGTCGCCCCTGTCCGAGGGACAGCCGCTGCCGCTGGTCGTCAGCAGGACCGCAGGTGAGTTGGCCAACCTGCGCTCTCTTGCCGTAGGAGCCTTTCTCCAAGGTCAGCGACGCTACTCCTGCAAGTGCACTCGGAAAAACCTCGGCTCTTTTCCTCCCTAACCCCAGATACCCTCCTCGTGACGCTCCGGGATCAAGTCCCACCAGCGATCGCAAAAGAATCGCCCGGGAACTTCTTTCCTCCCCGCAAAGAACAGCCTCACCTTCAGGAGACCAACGGGTCTTCGTCTCACTTTCTGAAGGCTTCCGAAGACGACTTTTCTAGGGTAACAGGAAAGAATCCGTACGTCCGTGAAGAGCAGCTCAAGGAAAACCCTGATCGCGCGCGCTGAGTCTCCACTCACGGGGAATTTTACCGGCGGAACTGCGAAGCGGTCTGACGGGTTTCATTCCAATCGCTGAAGGTTAAAGCAAAAAGTCAGAGAAGAAAATCCTCAGGAACCAGACGCGGGTTCATCAGTGTCGAGGAGATGAAGGTTTCCCACTCCCGCAGTCGTCGGTAGATTTTCACGAATCAAAAGTCCAGAGATTCCAACCCAAAGAAAATTGACTTTACCGACAAAGAAATACAGGTTATAATGTTCATAATTTAATAGATTTTTTTTGCCAGGGTCGAAATTTCGACGTAAGGCTCGTAATAGATGAGGTTGCGTGGCAAGATCGTGCCAAGTCACTGAAGGCGGCCGTGAGTCGTTTCGAAGTCGTAGTTCAGGTTTTTTTTTTTTGGATAAAGTATCCGAAAAATCTTTCCCCCGTCCACCGTCGTCGGTTTTGTCTAAATTAAAGTCTGATTCAAGCCTCGGCGGTGAATTGAAAGTCCTGATTGCTCTCACTCGTATGAGAGGACGGGCTGAAGGTCAGCGCCGAGGCTGGTAACGGAGCTCGCGTTCCGTTCGGAAAGACAAGTTTTATATATTTTCTTCTTCTACCGTTGCCTTGGTCCAAAATATTTAAATTCCGGCGTTGGGTTCTCCGAGTTTCTTCCGCAAGTCTCCAGTCTAGAAGACGCGTTGTCGCGAAAAATTATCCTTATTGCTCGACCTATGTAAGGAGTTTGCTTTCCCTGGATCTGTATCCTGGCGCACTCAGGACGCGTGGGAAATGTCCGAGGAGGATTTTAAAGGACAGCGCCGTCCACTTCCGCCGGCATTTTAAATTCCTGCTCTGAGACAGACTTGATGTACGGTACCTCCAGCGGTGCGTTGCTTGGTCGGCGCAGGTTGGCAGCCCTGAGCACTTGCCTTGTAACCTTGTAGCCTTCGGAGACTGGCTCCTCGCTCCGCTCTCTTGGCTACGGTGAGAATCCGGAGCCAGAACAAACCACGTTCATATTTGCAACTATTTTATCCGTGCCTGTCGAGTAAACGGGACCTCGTCGTCGACAAAAGGTCACTTGGTGGCAGCTCAAGGTCAGGCCTGTCCACCACTTGTGCGCTTCTTCATTCCCGTTCCTCGTCGTCGGTGCAAACAGTTCAGGACTGACCATCCGGGTTATTGTGGCGCTCGTTCTCGGAATTTACCACCAGCTCACCGCAAACGAACCGTAAAAGTTGAAGGGAAGCTTCGGAACCGGTTCCACAGACTGGTCGATCGTCGTCAATCCTCCTCTTATCGTCGGTAGAACACATCATCAATTTTCCTGCGTACGAGCCTCAACATAATCCATGACAATTGTCTTGCAAGTGGAAGAGGTTGTACCGTTACGAACCATCAGGGGGGCAAAGGAAGGGCTTTACTTCCACTCTCATTACTAAAACAGAATCTGTTGTGAAGGCAGTGGGTCCGTGGCGTGTCGCCGGTCAACGTCCTCGAGCGGACCCACCAACGTCGCGGCTCTTAATTATTCCCCCGCTTTTCTGCAGCTCTTCTACTTTCTTCCCCTCGTTCTTGCTTCCGTTGCACCACTTTCCTTCTTTAAACGTAGTGTATTTTATATTGCCGCTTGGATAATAAAACTGCTCTGTATGGTTCCAAAGAGATGTAACTGAGGTGATCACAGTTTTCTTTCCCACGGCTTCGCCTTCCAGAAGCTATCCGGGTGACGTCATCACTCCTTGATCGGCCCCGCTATGGAATTCGTGGCCTTCCGTGGTCAGAGGACGACGAATCTCGCAGCGCCTTCCTCCTGTTTCTGCGTAAGGAAACTTACTGGACTGACGTAGGGATCATCGTGGCTGCGTTTCTGTAATTGCCGTGACCCTCCCGAGACGGCGACGAGCGGGACATTTTTCACGTCCTCCATTTTCTTCCCATCACATGCGTAGTCATCGCCTAGATCCGGCAGTCATAGATATTTTAATTTCTTCGGCCAGCCACCGCTGCTGCAGGTGCGAGGCGACCACGCCCAAGCAACACACAAGTCTCTGGAATAACAGAGGAATCGGGAAGGAGAGGCGAGGCTAGAGGAACAGGTTTTCCCCGCGGTTCAGGGCCACGCCGAGGCTATTTTTCTCCCTCCGGACTCCGAAGGCTGTGTTTTGGCCCGGCCAGGCAGAGGCGCTGTTTGTCTAACTGTTTCCTATGCAAAGCAGACCCAGGGCTGTCCACGTCAGCTTCTTCCTCGTGCCAACTCACCAACCTCGCTGCCTGGACGCTCCAAGGCGACGTCGTTCGCTTTTACGCTGGAGTCCACCTTCGGCGAACGGATGTGCGAAACTTTCGTGATTAGTTCTCGGGTGCCAAGCACCTTCTTAACCCGGTCAGGGGCCAAAGAGACATTTCCGCGATATTCAGTTGGACCCACAAAATAGTTTTCTTTGTTTTAGACCAGAAAATGATTCATCCTACATGGTTATTTTCCTTTCCACACTTTCCGCTCAGTATTTGAATAAAAGTGCCACGCCGGGAGGCCGGCATTTGGCACACCTTCTTTACCCGGTAGACGGAAACGGGTGCAAATTCCAAGAGATAAACTAGTGGTTCAAGCTAGAGCTATCACTGTACTATGAATATAGTCGCTCCAGGGAAAATAAACGTTGTGGTGTAGGAAGTGAGATCGCAGGGCAAAGTACAGAATTGGACCTTGTGGTCGAGGACTTTGACCCTTTCCCCCCGACACAACCATCAATGGGACGTATTTTCCTATTCCGAGGGTCCCACGTCTGTTGCCCAACGTCGCGTCGACAGCTGCGACCGGAAGTCAAAGGATTGACGAATGTTGTTGCGCAGGATTGCGGCAGCTGCTGCTGGTGGTGGTGGTGGTTGTTGTGTAACGGGGCAGATGGTTGGGGGCTGCCGTCCCAATGGCGACGCAGCGGCCGCGGTCCACCAACCACGGCGCCCCGGGGGCCGTGGGGGCGAGGCCTCCTTATCATGGCGCCCCGCGTGCGTCTCAAAGGTTGACTGCACGCAAATAACTCCGCACGTCTTCTCACCCCCTCCCCCTGCACAGTGGTTAATCTCGTGGTGGTAGTTTCCGGGCACGTTTCGCCGAGCAGCGAGCTGCTTCCTCGGGACGCGACGACGAGAAGGTAACGGGACGCAGATGACGCAACCCTCAGCCTGTCTTGGTGGCACGTCAACGTCACTCGTTGCATCCTAACCTGCCCGACAATCTTCACTTGAGCTTACGTAAGTCGTAGAACCAGCCTCTGTGACTGTTTCTCTCGTCATCGTATATTTCAAATCGTAATTGACCTTTCTCCAGCATGATCTAGTTTTGTTTCTCTAGCACACTAATGAGCTCTGTTTTAACAACTTGCAAAGTTCCAGCTCGTTTGTTCCTTTAACTCCGTCTAGGGGAAGGTTCAAACAAAGTTCGTGACGTTATAACGTTCAACGGTCTCGCAAAATTATAGTTGATATTATGTCACTAATATAGAGTAAGTAGCATCTTCACGTTGGAAAGGATCCCATTGAAAGGACGGTGAGTTTCTGGGGTCAGCCTCGGCGCTTGTCCTAGTCGCTGCCTGGCCTCCATTTTGGGTTTACCTCGTGCCAACTTCTCCCAAGTACACGAGCCTTAAGCAGTTCGTTCCTGGAAGCTCGTCGACGCGCTCGACTTTGCGCCTGTGAACACTCCTTAAATTTGCACCGGGTCGTAGCTTCGTGACTTGTGGTTAAGTCGTCTCACTCACGTACTTCTTCGTCCAGTGACCTTCAACTTTCAAACAATAGGATATGTAAAACAATTTCATTTCGCTGTGAGACCGAAGCGGCCACGTCACGACATTCCAGCGAACTGCCATTTGCGATGACCTTGATTCCCGTGGTCCTGCGACGCGACTGCATCGGGCGGACATTCCTCCGGAGAATCGAAACCGTTCTTTGTGTGTTGTGCTGTCCGTGTGGGAAGATGAATACCGCTGCTCGGGTTCGCCTCGCGGCCGTAAAGAAAGTAAAAGAAGAAGAGGCCGGGAAACGAGTCGTTGCCTAGCAACCGGCTGCGGGAGACTCCAGGGGGGATGAGCCTCACGACGCGGGACAACGTCGTCGTGTTTTAAATCCCGCCCCCCTCCCACGCCAGATAGCATCGTCACCGGAAACACGTAACGGCGTCATTCAGCTAGGTAAAGCCAAACGAAGGTCGCAGCGGTGCACTTCCGGCTCCCAGGAGGTTCCGGCCGGGAGAAGCGCCTTCAGCTGGAGGCACTACAACGCAATTCCTGTTATTACATTTCTTCGGCTATCACCCGGGAACGCTTTGTAGTTTTGCACCGTTTGTTCCGCATCGTGCAGCCAGATTCCTGAGACTGCCTCCATTTCTCTGTTCAGTTTACACGATCAGCAAACGCGGAAAACAAGAGCCCGACCATTGCATAGAGATTCTTCCAGAAGAAGAAGAAAAAGTTCCGAAGCTCTCCATGTAACGCCTGGATGGTCCTGCGTTGCGTCAGCGTCCCTTTTTTTCCCCCCTGGCACGAATGCGGTACGGTGAATCCTGTAAAGGGAAGCGGTCCGTGTTGCAATTTGGCGGCAGAGACGCGGAGGAATGCCGGGCCGCCATGTTGCCCGCTGAAGGTGACCCTGGGAACGCGGCCCCGCAGCGGCTTCGCGCTCCCGCCGCCAGGTGCCAGCAGGCGCAAGGCAGGGCACAGGTGCGCCATCTGCCCCCCCCCCCCCTCGCCTCCACGGCTGACCGATTTCGGAGAATCTTGATATTGTCCCGGGCGAGGCAGGCAGGTACACGGAGAAGGGTTGCAGGTAGACCCGCGACGAGGAACAATTAATTCCGGTCCGTGTCCGTCGCCAAGTGGCAACGCCGCGGCGAGACATTCGATACCTCACATCACTCTCGTTAGGGAAAAATTAGCGGCGCATTACGAAACGCTCTCGGATCTCAGGCCCATCGTTTAAAAAGATCCCGAGAGCTTCGCTGGCATGCAACTCCACAGTTACCAGCAGACCGCTAACTTCCTCACAACGCCGGGGAAACCTTCACATTTATCTGTCCATCATTGCATTCGAAACCAGTCCCTCGCTACACGAAGTCAAATGTTGAATCAGGAATGAATCATTAGGCGGCCATTATGAAGTAAGGAAACCAGGCGCCTGGAATGTCCTGGACTCAGGTAGACCGGCAGCATTGTCCACGGGATTAGGGAACACAACAACTCGCACAGTCTATTTTAAGAGTTCTCCACATCATTTCCACAATCTTATAGCAAGGAAAACAATACCGAACAATCTGTACTTCAATGAATTTAGTGTGTCGTAAAAACGTTTATTTAACAGTTGAACCCGTAATTTACTTTAAAAATGTAGGAAAACAATGTAGAATATTTGCATATCCGAGTTTATACAGTTAACATACAGAATATCTTGAGCAAATATGGCCGCTAAGCTGAGCTGCAATTCACTGAATTACTTAGAGATTGCTTGTAGTATGTACATGTTGTAACAGTATGAAGAATTTTGATGATAAGACAATCACCTTTTTTTTAAAAAAAAGTATTTTTATTAATTAAGTATTAAACTGAGACACGTTTCGATCCTCGTGTCAACCCTCTTCAGACAAATATAACAAAGTTACTGTAAATACAGAGATATGTTTCTTTATTATCTTTGACCGAGGAGGATCCCACGAGAGGCCACAAAAAAACTAGCAACTTAAATATTAATTAATAAAATCCTTTTTTTTCAAATGTCTGTCATTGGCTGTTTTATCACTTACATTTATCTACACAGACATAAAAGTTGATAAGTATGTGTTAATTATATTTAAAAATGTATGAACCCAGCCGGATTTAATTTGGGGATATTATTTGATTAATAATGTGGCAGTTCATGGAATTTGTAAGTTTATATAAAACTTTATACTAAAAGTGTTTTACCAAACACTTCCTTAAATAATTTTCATTTGAACATTAGAATTACACACAATTTACATCTGATGAAGTCACAGGTTGACAACGAAACTTTGTCAATTTGAAGGTGTTTTTTTTGTTAATAAATTACACCTGGCTGTTGTTCATACATTGTTAATTACATTCAAGTCAGATGAATAAATCAATTATTTTTAAATAAAATAAATCCCAGTTCGGTCGACATCGCGGGGTGACGTAACGAGGCCTTGCCTAGGCCGCTGACTTCACCGTGTTCCTGCCTAATTTCCGCTGCAGGACTAAGGTCCGTGTCCCTGTCAAGGTTACGCTGCACCAAGGAGGAACATTAGCTCCTATTTTGCCGTCCTCGCGCATAGACTTCGACCTTCCTGGAAGTAGATCGAGTGCCCGTGACATTTGCCAAGTCAAGCCGAGCCGTGACATTTGCGTAGGTTCTCTGTGACTGAGGCGTGTCCGCGTGATTATCCTTACATTATGGTGCAAATATTTCCCTTTATCCCCGCAACTTTTGTGCGTCATTTCTCAGAAACGAATCTGTCTTCTCTCTTACGTTATAAAAACATTTAAAAGTTTTAATTTTAACAATTGATGACGTCATACACACACGTTTTATTTTTTATTTATATTGTAACGACGTTTCGATACGTTTTTGTAAAAACTATTTTTCAAAACTGTACGAATTATTTTTAACTTGATAATCACTTTGTTGTACAAAAAGTATGAGGTCATCAATTGTTTAAATTCTAATCAACTATAAGAACTTTTAATAAATTTAGTTTCAACGCCATACGAAAAACGTTTGAAAATTGGGGCGGATCCCCGCATCCTTTTACCTACTCACTAATAAGCTGCCCCACAATACAGTAACATATAATATAAGTTCCTCCAAGAAAGGGCATGACATTGTAACGCATTGTAAGAATTCCTAGTGAAATCTTTTATAATTACGCCTCCTTCTAGGCGTATATTAACTCTAGTTTGTTTCCTTCTGCTGCAGACCGCAAGGAGGAGGAGCGTCCGCCTTCGCCCGAAGGCCCCCGGCCGGCGTCACCTCAAAGCCCAGCGGCGCCGCGACGCTTCATCTCGTCCATCCTCGGGGGCGACGTCCCCTACGGGAGCCGTGGCCACGTGCTGACGCGGGCCGAACGCAAGGAATACGCGCCCCCGGCACCGCCCAAGCCCGCCCCCGCGGCGCCGGCCCCCGCGCGCTGCCAGCAGGTGTCCGTGATCCAGCGCACGCCCGCCCCCGCGCCGTCGCCCCCCGCGGCGACCCTGGGGCCAGAGCAAGACGCCCCCATTGACTATCACGTCCCTAAGAAGAGAGAAGACGACGAGCCCGCCGTAGGCGGTGGAGTCGAAGAAAAGATACGCCCCCGTGCCCGCGTCGGGCTCAAACTTCTACCCGGGGGCGTGAAGCGCGGCCTCCTGCCGTCCGTGCACATCCTGGGGCGGCACATTAACGCCGCGGGAGCGACCCCCAGATCCGCAGCGGCGGGGCACAACCACAGTGGTCGCGGTGGTGGTGGCGGAGGCGGCGGGCAAGGAGGCGGGGGTGGCGGCGGAAGCGGCCACGGCTCGTCCAACCTCAACTACTCGGGAGGTGGAGGTGGTTTGGGAGGAGGCGGCGGTGGTGGAATGCTCGGAGGAGCTGGAGGCGGTGGTGGATCGATGAATCCCAACGGAGGTGGAGGAGGGGGCGGCGGCCGAGGCGGCTCCAACATGTACGGCCCCAGCAGCCCTCCCACGGCGTCGCTCCCGCCTTTCTACGAGTCCCTCAAAGGCGGAGGACTCGGCCTCTTCGGCAATAATGCGGGAGCGGGGCAGCAACAGTTCGGGGGCGGAGGCGGCGGGTACTCGCTTCTGGGGCCGCTGCCCATGGATTGTGACACGGGGCAGCAGCCACCTCCGCAGTATTCGTTACTACAGAACGTGTGCGAATCTTACGGCATCACCCTGAAAGAAGAGGAGGACGACGACGACGACCTGAGCGAGTACGTGGCGCCCAAGGTGGAGGGCGTCCTTCCGCCCCCGTACGCATACGACGCGGCGGACCAGATGGTGGTAGACATGGTGTCCGGCGGCGTCGTGGACCCCTTGCAGTTCACCGCGACGCTCACCTTCTCAGGGGCGGCGGACCACAACGCGCTCATCGCCAGCCTCTCCGACGACCTCTTCCTGCAACGCATGTCTTCGCCCGAGGAGTCCATCCCTCCGCCCGTGGAGCCCTCGGTGGATCCGTTCCCCGAGCACTGCCACGGCGTGCCTGGCTTCCACCACGCGGCCGCCGCCCCCACGCGTTCCTTCGGCGTCCCTGCCCAACAGCAACAGCAGCAGAATGGCAACGACTCCTACCACAATCTCCCCAAGGAGCGTGGAGAGCTCGCGCTGCACATCTCCTCGGGGTCCTCGTCGGCGTCCTCGCCGCCCCCGGGGCCCATGCAGCAGTTGCAGATCCAGGTGCAGCCCGCGCAGCAGTCGCAGCTCCTGTCCCCTGGACTCTCCTTCGCCGGCCTCGACTCTCCTGGAGCCATGTCCCTGCCGTCGCCCGCCAGCTGCAGCCTGGACGACGGTAACGGCTCCCTGTCTCCTCCAGGAAGCGTGAGCGGGCGTCGCGACTCCGACAACGTGCCGTCCCTGCAGGTGCGCGTCAACATCCTCCAGCAACGCCTGGGACTGCCGGGTGACGTCGCCCTCGAGTTCGTCAACGGCGGCCACGGCATCAAGAACCCCCTGGCCAACCACGACCCCGGCCCAGCCCCTGGCAGAGCCGCCACCGAAGCCACCAGACCCGCGGACAAGGTGGCGCCTGCCAACCCCGAGGACCCGACGCGCTTCACGTGCCGCGTCTGCTCCAAGACCTTCGGCCTCCAGCGACTCCTTAACAGGCACATGAAGTGCCACAGCGATGTCAAGCGCTACCTCTGCACCTTCTGCGGAAAAGGCTTCAACGACACCTTCGACCTTAAGCGCCACACACGCACTCACACAGGTTGGTGTCTCAATATGTGAAATAAGTCTTCCTTCAACTCGTAAAAACAGAAACTGTAATTTCCATTACACTTTTCAACGAACAGAGACTCATTTTGTCAAATCGAATGCCTTCACCACTGCATTTATATACTTGTGCCACAGCCTGCACAAGTTCAAATTTTGATGCACAGTAAATGCTGTTTATATTTTAATAATCATGTCATTAATCAACTTGTACATAGCTCACGAGTCTCCCTTATGTTTGTCTAAAGAACTGAACGCACTCTCATGAATAACGGCCTGACGTGCTAATACCTTTGTGTGATTGCAGGTGTTCGCCCTTACAAGTGCAACCTATGTGAGAAGTCCTTCACCCAGCGCTGTTCCTTGGAGTCTCACTGTCTCAAGGTACACGGCGTCCAACACCAGTACGCCTACAAGGAACGCAGGACAAAGGTGGGTAGCAATGTGAATAGAGCCTTTCAGTTGTATATTGGATGTGATTGATGAGAGTTCAATATATAGGGAGGTTTCTCTACCTACTTCCAGTTTTAAATTTCTTTTCCCTTAAGGACCATCAACTGTGGTATCAATTTAAATTACTTGAGTACACTAAAATTCTTTATCAAAATATCAAGCACCAGATCCATATGTTGCAAATTGATATTGGCACATCATTAATAAATGTTCATGTTTATATCAAATACATCCTCACAGTCTTGAAGTTTCAGTAGGCACTTTCATAATAAACCATGTTTCTGTGAATAATTATCATTGAAATATTTTCCTATTTACAGATGTATGTTTGCGAGGAGTGTGGCCACACCACAAATGAACCTGAGGTCCACTACCTGCACCTGAAGGACAACCACCCCTACAGTCCGGCGCTGCTGAAGTTCTACGACAAGCGCCACTTCAAGTTCACGAACTCCAACTTCGCCAACATGCTGTTGCAAGTTCGCTCGTGAGGTCCTCCGGAGTGAAATGTCCGGAAACTGATCAACCAAAGACGGACGGACACGAATGGTCCATGAAAGATAGGAGTGGGTGTTGGTTTAGTTAACTGACCTGTTATTACATTTATAATTGAACACTTTGTTAAATATGTGTAGACGTATCTCACTTTTCTACAGATTACTATCTTCTTCAACTGATTTGACGTCACGATATTAACTGATTTTTATCGAGCCTGTCCGCTCGGCCCTCGGTTCTGAAGTGACCTTAAAAGTCTCTTGGTACCGTGACTCTGAAGATGTGGGGACGACAACCCGTCCCGTGTGTGGACGGACGGTGTGTCGTCACCGACACTTAAAGCTTGTGTGTATTTTATAATGTCGACGTGCTGTAATGTTAGGTACCTGTGATATAAATAAATATATTCATAAATATATTAATATAAATAAGTACAAGTCCATAGTTTCTTTCTAATTGGGGATAATGTTTCCTTGTGCCGTCAGGTGCGCTCATATCGAGTAAATAAAAATCACTTTCTGATTAGAGAAGGTCACGAGTCCAGACTGGTGGCCTCGTAGCCTTTGACGTCTGTAGCGTGCGGTGGCTGTAGGGAGTCTGATGTACATAAGGGTCTGGTACAAGGTTGATACATGTCTTAAATAAGATAATCACATTAACTAGTATGAACGTATCACGTCATACGTATACTAAATATTTGACGGGATCTTTTGTCAAAGTCTGTTATTTTTAGCTAACAATTTTCCTGTGAACACATTCGTCAGTGAGATGTGGGTCAGATACCTGCAGGGAAACTCGTGGTACGTTCTGTAGGCATTTTTTTATGTACGATGCTGAAGACGAATTTCTAGCTAACTGTTCACAATTTGTTGTAAATCGGGTAATTTGTGCAATCGAGGGCTACACCACTAGTTGGCGTGAGCCTATAGACTATTTTAGTGTTGTACTGTATACTATAGTTACAATGTTTTGATTAATTTATGGGATGACGTGTGTACAGGCGGACTCCTAAGAACTTGTGCTGACATAGTTAATGTAAGTGCTATTTTAATAATACAAAGTAAGATATGGATGCAGAATTATAAGAGAATATTTAAAATGCTACACAAGTGTATTGGTGCTTCTACCTTTCTTGGTGAGTGAACTTGTAGACACTGCTGAAAAAGTTGTTCATTTTTAGAAAGTTAATTTTTATAATTTAGGTTCAAATGTGCAAAAAAAAACTGCTGTTCATACAACCTTAGAGAAATGTTGAGTATGACTGACATAAAAGTGAGTCTGTCACTTAAAGACAGTTCACTTATTGGTCACTGTTCAGTTGAGGGATCAAAACTGTAACAGAACATGTATGAGTACTTGTGTAATATATATTCAACAATATACATTTTCAGAAAAGGAAAATTCTAATCATTGAAGCTTGTTATAAGAGAAACAGAAGACAAATTTTTAGGAAATTGTTCACAATATATTGTAAATTATTATTAGGTTGGTTAATTCTTATAACTTTTTACCAGTAAACAAATGTTATTTATTTATTGATTCAACATATTTATAGTTCACTACTGCTCGGTAAATGATCTAAAGACAACACGACAGTTCTTGGAAATTAATGTAATGAATTTGATGTGAGACTCTCAAGTGAAGGTGTAAAGGTGAAGCTAGAATGGCAATTTAAAAAAAATTAACTGACATGGAGTCAAAACTGTTCTCCTCAATTTTAGAGTTACTGAGACCTGTTACAAATATCTGTGGACTGAATGTTACTAAAACGAATTTCAAATCAGAGAAACTATATAAATAGGTATTAATGTTTCAAAAGATAAAAAATTATACTGTAGTTTTTAAATATATGTTGTTCTTTTATTATAACTGCATTGTAAATAATCTCCTGGTTGGTCATGTTCTGTAGATTTTTTTTTATTCTTAAGGCCTATCAGATTTATTACAAATATTTATAAATTTCCATACAGTATTCTCATCTTAATTTAATAGTCCATTTTCATTTTGATGTTTAACTTAATTGTAACAATACCTTTTGTTAAAAGGTAACTGTATTTTTTGTGAATGTGTTGATTGATGATTCTTTGAGCATGTATGTGTGTATATTTTAAAAATAAATATTCAGTTTTAAAAAAAAAAGGTTCCTTTTTGGAATTTACTTATCTTTTGCAACGACAACCAAAAACCTTTTTCTGAATGTTCACACCATAGATAATAATTGTATGTTACACCTGTTATCTGATGAGTCTTTAAAAAAAATAAGAAGAAAACCTTGGAGAAATCAATTTCTATAGACAGGAAACCTGCAGAAAATGAGATACGAAGTGAGCAATATAGTTGACTGTAGATCATAGAAGCTTCCAATTTGCCAGTGTACTACAAAATTGATATTCCGTATATTCCATCAACCTTATTCTAATGTGGAAGTTGTAAGCGTCTTTTTTGAAATTAATAAAGCAATTGATGGACCTTATACAGACACTTTTTACTTAATTACATTATGACGACGTTTCGATAACTTTTTTGTATCTTCTTCATGTATTTTCCGACTTATCTTGTTAGTGTTCAGTGAATTGTGTGCTTTGGAGACCTTTTTCAAAACTTTGTGTGAATTTAATAACTTGTTAATCGTTTAGTTGTGCTATTTTGTGTACTTTAGCTTGTCTTTGTTTACTTTGTACAGTTATACTATAAATTTAATCATTTGTTAACAACGCCTCTGTAGGGAAATACCTGAAGAAGATACAAAAAGGTAACGAAACGTCTTCATGATATAAATGAAAAGTGTATTAATGTAATCCGTATTGGCCCCACTATAACCTCTCTTGACGTCGTTTCTTCAATCAACTGTATTTCCCAATGAGTTAGTCATTAAAAGTTTCAAGACCACTTGATCCATTCTGCATCCAATTTACTACTTAATGGAATGGTATGAATTTTTTTTTCATCTACACCTCCACTTTATTTTAAGTTTAATTAAGTTCATTATGAAGAAGTCAAAGGTTTTAACCCATTAACCCCATCATTAGTGATATTGTCATGAGTGACTTAAAGAATTCCAGTCCGACCTCCTACATTAGATACAAGGATTAATTTTTTTCTTCGTATAGTTCCAGTCCTCACAAATTAACCTTATAGAGAATCCATTCAATAATAATATCCCAAATTACAATTTATGCAACTTGAATTGAAGCGTCTTCTTAACCTCTTCCTCTATCCATTCACAATTTTTTCCATTCTCACCATTTAGTTTAGAAAAGCTACATAACCTAAAAAGTGCTATATATATATTACCTAATAATGGTGAAACTTGTCTTCTGTAGAGCTTTTCCTATTCTTTCTTCCTTGCAAAAGAATATAGATACTCTTCGAAACGCTGGAGTCTTTCTTCCTCTTAGAAAAATAATACTCTTTAAACATTTTAATATCCACTGTGCAAGACCCTGACGTCACTCCCATCATCCTCAGCGCCATGACATCAGCTTGTGCACAGTCAAGTAAAATGCGTCTATTTTCGTTCATTCTCACTATATTTTTTAAAAAACCAGATCATGCGTTGGAAAGAGAATTAAATTCTCTAAAACTTTTATTCCTTGACAAATTAGTCTACTGGCGGCCATTTTGGAGATATCAGCGCTAGAAATACGGCAAACTGCATTCTCTTCGGTAAAGACGTCACAATGTCCTGACTTTGACCAAGGATTTCTACCACTTCCCTCGACTGTATTCCGTCCTCGAGTCCACCATTCCATGCAGAATTTTATCCTCTACAATTTATTACTGAACATGTTTTCCAATAGAACGCTTCATGCTTCTGCTATCAGCGAAAAACTAAGTAGAGGTGCAAAAAGTTTGGTGGTTTCTTAGGGCCTCAGAAACTTATCCTCCGAGGGCCCTCGTAATGGAAAACGTTCATTACAATTCTTTCTTCCTAGAAAAAGTATAAGATACTCTTTGAAACGCTGGACTCTTTCTTCCTCTTAGAAAAACAAACATCGTAACAGTTTTGATATCCTCTGCCACAAGATCGTGACGTCACTCCCATCATCCTCAGCGCCATGACATCAGCCTGTGCACAGACATGTGTGTGTATTTTCGGCCATTCTCACTGGATGTTTAAAACGAAGTCATGCGTAAGAAAGAGAATTAAATTCTCTAAAACCATTATTCTGTGACAAATTAGTCCACAGGCGACCATTTTGGAGATATCAGCGCTAGAAATACGACAAACTGCGGTCTCCTCGAAAGTGACGTCACACTGTAGTAACTTTGACGAAGGATTTATACCACATCCTCTGACAGAATTCAGTCCTCTAGTCCACCATTCCATGCAGAATTTTATCCTCTTCAATTTCTTACTGAACGTTATTTTCAATAGAACGCTTCATTATTTAGTTATCAACGAAAAACTGAAAAGAGGAGTCAAAATTTGGTGGGTTGTTTAGGGCCACACAGAAACTTCTTCAGTGAGGCCTTTCGAATTTGAAAACTTAAGGGGGATGGGGGGGGGGGGGTGTTTCCACGAATGGCCACAACATGTACACGTTGAGGGGAATATACCCGACCTTTTTGCGCGGTAAGATGTGTGTAGCTACTGTGCTAACAGTCAGTCTGCTTTGCCGAACTAAAACGGTACCGCCGGTTCCAGCCGCTTCCCAGACAAAATTATAATCGTCTTTGCTGTCATTGCTGCTGGATTTAGTGTTGTTTTAATTTTAATTTTATTTTTAACCTTCTCCATGTCCTATGACGTAGAAGTTCTCTCTCTGCTGTTGTAACAAATCATTTCCCCTTCTCCTTCATTTTACATGATTACACGAGTCCTCGTGTCTTGTCCTAGCAGCCTTCTTTCACGTGACCTCAGGTTCAGTACCTGACCCTGCGTTCGAAAGAGAATTAAGTTCTCTAAAACTTTTATTCCGTGACAAATTACTCTACTGGCGGCCATTTTGGAGACATCAGCGCTAGAAACACGACAAACTGCAGCCTCTTCGGCAATGTCGTAACTTTGACCGACGATTTCTACCACTTCCTTGGACCGAATTTCGTCCTCGAGTCCACCATTCCATGCAGAATTTTGTCCTCTACAATTTATCACTGAACATTTTTTTACACAGAACCCTTCATGCTTCTGCTATCAGCGAAAAACTGAAAAGTGGTGCCAAAATATCTTGTGAGTATTTTAGGCCCACAGAAATATTTTTCCTCCGAGGCCTTTCGAATTGGAAAAACTTGTGGGTTCTTCACTTAAATGGCCACATCATGTACACGTTGGGCGGGGGAGGGGAGATGCCCGACCTTTTGCTACATCTTCCACTTCAGCATTCTGCCCAACTGGATAACACACTCTTTAATTTCTTAATCTGGATTTGACAATGGTGAGGTATTATTTAGATTATTCGCGTGTTCCATTGTCTTGGAGTAGGCAGGTGAGCAAGAAAAAGTGGAAACAGGCAAAGAAAACAAGAGCAACAGAGAGAAAGAAACTAGTTAGGTGAAAGAGACGACATGAAGGTCAGAGAAACGATGTAGAAACTCCAACGTTTCGAACAGTATAGAAAATATTAATTTCTTCCTCTTCCATATTTCGATCAATTCCCTGAAGGTTTTATAAATTGAACTCTGTGAATCTTGCAATCACCCCCTCATTGATCTTATCTTCCAGCTTTTCTCTACCTTCCGCTATTCCACCATCTGTGTGTAATATTTGTGAGGGCCTGTATTTTCCCACTTGAATCGTTCTTATCAACATGAGAGGTAAGGGGGTAGTTAGTATCTCCGTCTCTCTCTCTTGCGTCCAGAGAGCTGACAAACTGTCTGATAAGGAGACGCTGCTGTTGACCTGTGGAGGTTCTGCAATCTCTGGACAAACAAGGCTACTGCAGACGACCGAAGGGCAAGAAAACACACCAGCACCTCTTTACAATGACATGTTATAAATAATAATGACAACATATCTCACATCAATAATGGCCTAGAGTCAGAAACTTCTTTATTAACCATTTTTTTATATATATGTAACGACGTTTCGACCTTGGTTTAGGACCTCTTCAGGTTTAATCCACAATTTAAAAATTAATAAAATAAGTACATGAAATATTTTTTTGAAGAAACATTACGAAATATTTTAAATAATTTAGTTTTACTTCCTGTTTCACATATAAATCATTCAAAAACAAATACAGAGGTTAGGTTTCTCATGTCTTGTCTGGTTGCAAACCTAAATGATGAAACTCAACAGTTGACAATGAAGTTGACCCTTTTATATTCCTTTACACACACAATTAAAATAAATTACAATATTAATAAATATAATTATATTTGCTGCCTTAACAGTTAAGACACCTTGGCACTGTTTACAGTGGTTCCATCTTCTTGATGGACCCTTTACAACCCTATTGCTGAAACCAAACTTTAGACCTTTTTCAGGTCCTGCGCCCTCACAGGTTTATTTTACTTCATTGTCAACTATTTACTATGTATTGTTGCCTGTTTCTCTTAACAATACTATAAAGTTATAAAATTTAATTCCTATATTATGTTACAGAAATGACTAAAAATATTAAATTTAAATGCTATTTAAGTGATTGGTATGAGATTTTTACATTTAAAACGTCTTGTTAGTGGAAACGGATGTGTGTAAAAATAACAAAATATCTCACTCATAAAATTAGGTGAAAAATATATTAATTCTTGATCTAAAATTCTTCCTTTATCCCAATCAAATAAAGTGGTTATAGAGGGAAAATGTCATTTGGACACAACTCAGCAATTTCAACTGTTTAATTTAACACTTCCTTTTTTTGTGTATGTGTTTATTAACACGGGGTTTCCAACAATCTCTTTATTTGACCTACATAACAGGCATTGCAACTAATTTTGTAAATGCTCTTCTGCTGTTGTCTTAATAAACAGGATGTGGCTGTGTATTTGTTTCTGTATATTATAAAATATATTAGGTTCCCCCCCCCCCCATGTCTCTTATACCCTGGTTACAACATGTACATTGTACTATGGTCTTATTATAATATATATATATATATATATATATCTTATACCCTGGTTACAACATGTACATTGTACTATGGTCTTATTATAATATATATATCTTATACCCTGGTTACAACATGTACATTGTACTACAGTATTATTATAATATATATTATTATAATAAGACTATAGTCTTACAGTGTACTATGGTCTTATTAAAATATATATTATTATAATAAGACCATAGTACAATGTACATGTTGTAACCAGGGTATAAGAGACATGGGGGGGGAGTAACCTAATATATTTTATAATATACAGAAACAAATACACGGCCACATTCTGTTTATGAACCCCAGATCGTTCGTTCTGATGCTTTTACAGACCAGCAAGTATTAGGTTCACAAAATAAAAATAAAAACAGCCACATTATTTCAGTCCTCAAGCTTTTCTGTTTCTATTGTAAAATATAGTCACAGTAATGAAATTACAGAATGAATCTTTCAGCCATAATCACCAGTATTTTTCTTTTCTTCTCATTTGATGTATTTAACTTTATTGTAATGAATTGAATATGTACAATTGACTATTGTGTATTATTTTACAGGTGATTATGGCTGTAACCTTCTCTTTGAAATATTTTTATTAGTAAATATACAAATATAAACCCTTGAGGACTTGAGACTGTTTCCAATTGTGAATGATTCTTGAATATTCACATAAATTTGATTGTATGCACTTCTAAGATTTTCAATGATTAGGTTTCAAGAATTAAAGTTATATAAAAGAAATTTTGAATAAAAATATTATTTTTTTTTAAAAAAAAAGCACATGTTGTTGCTTCCATGCTTGTTGTAACACAAGAGAAAAAAATCCTTCCATTCCAAATACTCTAATTTCCTTGCTTCTTAATTATAAAAGCCCTGATGAACAATAATTACTTATATAACCTAATAATTGATTCATTCTTATGTTTACTTTGAAAATTCATTTGGATCTTTCCTTCAACAAATTTTTTGTCATTTTTTTAAAGACAATGGCAATGACTACTTAGTCAGAAAATAATTAAACTGTTTGGATATTTATTGATTACATTATATATATATATATATATATATATATATATATATATATATCATTTATTTCTAGGTATAACTGACCATTAAAATCTATTTTTTTAATTGCATGTGAACCATAGAAGCAGATTAGATATTAAATTAATTTTATAGTTTAAAGGAGTGATCTTGCAGGTCAAGATGGCCGGAAGCTGCTGTAAAATGGCTGACGAATTTAAAATAAAGTACTTAAAATTAAGACTGTGTAAAGGGTTTGTTTCCATAAAATCCAGTAAAATATATTAACTCACTCAACTTCCTATATAAGGAAACAATTTTTTTGACTTAATTTGCCAAAAAATCATCATATAAATGTATAAACTGTCAGATTATGTTTAATTTTCGTGTTTTTGGTAAATATTGTTTGTTAATTTTTTTATAATGTTTTTTACCGTGGTCAAAACACAATTGTTTTACTTAATTGGCAGAAAATCATCATAATCATTTATAAATTGTCATTTTATGTTTAATTTTCATGTTTTTGGTAAAAAAATAAATAAATGTTATTAACTTTATAAAGTTTTTTCATAGTAAAAACACAATTTTTTGCCTTGATTGGCCATAAATTATTTTATAGATTGTCAGATTATGTTAAATTTTAATTATTTAAAAAAACATTTTCTGTTAATTACTTTATAATGTTTTTTCCCACAAACACAATATTTTGACTTAATTGGCCATAAATTATTTTATAGATTGTCAGATCATGTTTATTTTCAATTTCTTAATAAATATTTTATGTTTATTACTTTATCATGTTTTTTTCCTATTTCACAGCCCCCTATTTTTTACTTAATTGGCCATAAACATTTATATAAATTTATTAATTGTCAGATTATGTTTAATTTTCATGTTTTTGGTAAATATTTTATGTTTATTACTTTATCATGTGTTTTTCCTATTTCACAGCCCCCTATTTTTTTACTTAATTGGCCATAAACATTTATATAAATTTATAAATTGTCAGATTATGTTTAATTTTAATTTTTTTAATTAATATTTTCTGTTAATTACTTTATAATGTTTTTTCCCATGGACAAAACACAATTTTTTGTTTTAATTGGTCATAAATTATTATATAGATTTATAAATTGTCAGATAATGTTTACTTTTCATTGTTTTGGTGAATATTTTATGTCAGTTAATTTATAATGATTTTTACTTGGCCAAAACTCAATTTCTTGACTTAATTGACAGTAAATTATTCTCTAGATTGTCTGTTTACGTTTAATTAATTTTTTTTATTAATTACTTTATTCATGTTTTTTCCTCATGGTCATAACACCATTATAGATTAATTTTTTTTAAATCTTTTCTTCTTCAAAAAGGTTACTGTGAGTTCAGTCACTTCATTACATTTCTTATAAAAGCATTTTTATTATTTTGGTAAATATACATGGATGCTGTTAAAAAAAATTCTGTTAAGTCCTTCTCCCTCTTCCCCCCCCCCCCAAGAAAGGAATGTAATTTTTAAGTAAAGGTTATCAGGGTGGATAAATCTAGACCGTGGTACGTGGGTGCTCTTCCATCCGAGCTATCCGAGTCGACTCATAGGTTTATAGAAGGGACGGTGAGGTCTCGTGACACGGATAGCTCAAATGGAAGAGCGTCCACGTACCAAAATGCGTTTCTCGCCCCCCCCCTCCCCCCGGGGGTCGAGATTTCATAGCCTGTATGGCTGAGCTTCGTTTGAAAACGATTTCTTCTGTCTATGGGACGGGCAGGAGCGTGACTGAGGCGCGTCATGCAGGAGGTTCACATGTCCGCCTCTCATATGAAGATGACGTGACAGTGAAACTGTTTGAACCCCGGAGGATTCTACCAGGAAGCCGAGGACCCGCGTTCCGATTAAGAAAGCGCCCCCCCCCCCCCCCCTCAACGGAGCGAGCAAGCCTTTTGTCTGCTGCGAGACTTTGTTGGAAACCCCCGCGCGTCGCGTAACTGTTGTTAACGTCGATAACTTGCGAAAAATCGAAGCCGTTCGTGGAAACTGGAATTAGTCCGGCGCCCAGCTTTGGATGCGAGTGTGTCTGGGAGAACAAAGGAGCGCGAATACTTTGAGTCGTCTCCAAGCACAAAAGGGGAAAAGACGAGCAATCCGAGGAAAAACGATCAATGGGAACGGGATTCTGGAGAACTCCTGCCGCGTGGGAAGACTTCGGCCGGCGTCGGCTCCAGGGACTCGACTAATGAGCCCGTCCAAGCAAACAAAAACGATCTCCATCAAGGAACCACAGGCACGGCCATCCGTTGGTTGTTGTCCACACCGTCTCTATGACGTCGACATCGGTCCCCTTGAAACTCTCCAAGACCAACAGTCCACAATCAACACAGCGCGTTCTCAAAGGCAGAGGAATGTCCTCCCGGCGGCATTACAGACCCATGGCCTTACAAGGGACGACGCCATTTTCCACGAGACATTCCTGAGATTATATATATATAAATTCTTTATTTATTCTTCCAAATCAATTTCATCCCCGTCCCTATAAACCCCACTTTTTTCCAACGCTTTTTCCAGTCCTCGAAACAGTCGCAATAATCTTTTTTCCGGTACAGCCTTCAAGATCTTCTTCGATTCGGTTTTTATCTCCTCCATGGTGTCACAACGTCGCCCCCGCATTGGCCTCTTGAGTTTGCTGAGTAGCCAGAAGTCGCACACGGTGGTTGCGGAACGATGAGAGTCGCAGAAGAACCAATGACGTGGTGCATTATCGTGGTGAAGGAACCAAGAGGAATTCACAGTGCACCACACCACGACTGTCAACCATGACCTTGATGGTCGGTGGTTTCAGGGTCTCAGTCTCCAGTAATGACGCATTGCAAAGTTTCACACACATCAACGCGACGCTTTTGGCACCCACCAATCGAGACTTGACGCGTCTGAGACACAAAATGGTTCAGAGGCTGAGCCAGATGATGTTCCAACACCATCAGCGAGATCTCTAATTGTCCATCGACGATCCTATTGCACGTGGCCCTCGTCGGTAGACGTTGATGGTCGTCCAGAGCGCGCGAGGTTCGTCTTTGAACTCGTTGTACCACTTATAAACGTTTCCTTTGTGCCGTAGTTTGATCACCAAAGGCCTTCAACGTGTCCCCGCACAAGAATATTCCTTCCGCAAAAACAAAATTTGATGCAAGTTCTTTGCTCAACAAAATCACCCTTTGCCAAAAATCACCTTTGGTTGTTTACAAGAAAAACACACACACACACACACACACACACACACGTGTAACTCTGAGATAATTAAACCTTTTAACAAACAGACGCTTGGCAAATATCATAGACAGTCCTACCAACCTTATTTACCTGCCTTCCTAATACCACGGGGAGTTTTGAAGGACAATTTCACCTTACTTTTTGATCACAGTGGTATATATATATATATATGGACATATTTATAATATTTTATTTTGTTCATAATACATTATTGGATCGCTGAGAGAGAGACGCGTGACGTCGGCCGATGACGTCATCGTAGCCCGAAGGTGGTGGGTGAACCCGATTACTCGGTCTACAGACGTAAATACTTTTTTTAAACCCACAGGAGGTTTCGCCCGCCTATTAATAGACACGTTCATCTGCATAGACGTGTAAGAACAGATCAGTGGCCGGTCTCTGTACGTATAACTGATCTGTAAACTATTCTTACACTTCTGTGTGTGCTTGTTTTTCTTCTTCTTCAGCTTAATATTAATAGGGGAAAAACTCCTGTGGTTTTAACAACTGACGTTGGTGACTTTATTTTATGCAATAATAAATCCCTTGAGTACTTCATAATTACTTGTTAGGCCCCTGGAGTACGACCCTGAGGTACGATGTGTGTGTGTGTTCATTTTAAAAGTGTTCTATACAAATAAAAATTAAAAGACTTAAGTTATATAACCGTTGTTTCTCAACAAGGCAACGTGCTTGGGGGGGGGGGGTGAGGTTATGTTGCAGCAAAGATACTGTCACACGCAGAGAGAAGACAGTTCCAGAGATGACGTTGGCGTGCTTCGCGTGCCTTCCTCCCCTTCCCCACGGGATCTTTTGTTGTTGTTGAGTTTTCCCACGCTGAAGGCCCGGTCGCTGTTTCGCATGACTCCATATTTCAAGACTTTGGCTGAGACGTTGTGTGGGTTTTTTTCCTCCCCCCTCCCTCTCTCTCTCTCTCTCTCTCTCTCTCTCTGTGTGTTCTTCCTTTGTCTGTGCGTGTTTTGACTGATCCGAGTTCCCTCAGTCCGTCTGTCTTTTACCTTAATCTATTCGTCGACTCCGATGAAGACGGACTTAACAAGGCATTGTCCTCCTCGAGCCCGCTTTTGTCTGCGCCGCCAAACGTTCTCTGCCTTTTCCACGGATTCCAAAGTAAACTCTTGCTTCTTCAACTGCAAATCGTTTCCTGATAATGTTGCCATAACACGAAAAACAGCGAGTTTCTTAAAGCTCTTCGAAGCACGGGGCAATTAGTTTCATGTGTGTGTGTGTGTGTGTGTGTGTGTGTGTGTTACAATGAAAGCGGAGCAATTTTTTTCTTTTTGTGTGGCGTAAAGTTGGTACGCCACAACATTTGTTATGGCAAATTTTTCACATAATAAATTGTAAGTAACACTCTATAAAATTATATTTATACATAGTCGTATGGGAAATTATCATCATTCTGTTGCAAACTCTTGACAAGGTTCCCTTTAAATCCTTTTAGTTCCTCAGGTACTGTGAAGTAAGAACTGGGAGTTTCTTCAACTGAAAGTGTGTCATTTCAGATTATGGAAAGTATGCCAAAAGGGAAATTCAATATAATACGTAATAATTATAAATATATTGTGTGTGTGTGTGTGACTATAAACATTAGTAATATGAGAAAATAATTGGAATACATATTGTAGTGAATAGCAACCTTAAGTGGCCGCGGGCCTCTGAGGAGGCCTGAGTAGGAATAAATTAGGCGTGCACGTGTGCTGTCCCGAGCGGTCAAGAGAAATCACGGGTACAGGTCCCTTTTTTTTTGTTGCATCGTTTGAGGGGGCGGAGTATGATAAATACTCTGAACCCGGGTGGCAGATGAGGAGACGCTGGGACAGACGCAGGCAGAGCGGGCGAGTGGAAGAACAAAAGTTGAGGAGGCCGAAGAAGATGCGACGAGACCAAGTACAGTAATCATCACAATTTATGTAAAGTGCATCAAAAAGTAGACTCCATTACACAGTGCGGAATTAGACTCTGTCTTTGAATAATTACCGTACCCCCCACAATACCCTGGTGAGAAGGAGAACCTTTTTTATTCAAGCCGGAGGTGATGTTAATTTTGCAGACCAATGTATAGCTGCTGGCGCCCAACAATTTTTTTTTAAATGTAATTTTGTATTTTTTTTTGTATTTTTCTTCTAATAAAGTTTAATTATTTATATATTAAGTCATAAATTAAAGTAACCATTACAATATGTTAAATAAAATTTATATGAACTACAAACGGCGGTTTGTAAGTTACACCAACGGAACCTGAAAATTTCAATAAGTAAAACCAAAACCCATGGCGTTCTTAGGGGGACGGGGACGGGGACGGGGGTAACAAACAGTCCAATAAGAACAAAAATTGTCATAGAAGGGGAAAAAAAACAACCGAACAGGTTTCCAATATATAGGATGTGAAGTAACATTTTAAGAGGATAAAGATACCACAAATAAAATATACAATTTTCAGAGGATAAGAAGAACGTTAAAAGGGAAAACCCCAGAAGGTGACGGCAGTTCCTACAATGTTGTCAGAATGCTAGCTGGGTAACAAAGCATAAAGAGCTCTAAGAAATAGAGGCAGTGGAGGGACCTGTGTGTGCAAGGATGGATAAAATAAGGAGGACTACAATAAGTGTTGAGGCGATCACAGATAAGTTAACAGGGTGTAAAGAAAGGTGGAGAGAGAAGATGCTTGGAGACAGGGCTGGAATATAAACCCTTTGGCAGAAGGAGTGTTGGAAGACCCAAGGTTGAGATGGTTAGGTGAAGCATAATCCTGGAAAGCTGAAGAAGAAGATATAATTTATATGGATATAAAAGAGTGTTAGTGTGTCTGAGACTTTCCAACGTGGCAAACCTGTCCCCCAATTTCAGTTACTTCTCTTTCCTACCCTTTTCAATTATTTTTGACCTTACTTTCTTTCTTTATTTGTTTTGCTACCTTAATTTTTTTTATATAACTGAATTGATTTGAATTTGTACACCTGAAGAGGTCCCAATTAGGGATGAAACGTCGTGTTTGTTAAATATTCTGTTTTTAAATTTTGATAATAAATTTTCTGACTAACAGAATTTATTTAAGAAAAAGTCATATTTATTTTACCTGAATGATTTAAATATCACTAACATTGATACCATGCATGTAAAAACAATAAATTCTTCATCATTTATTATTTAAAAAAATCTGCAAAGAATGTAGCAACAATTTAGATAAGAATAATGTAATATAAGTTGACTTGGGGAAGTTTAATGTCGTGAGTGAGGATTTTCTGTTTAGGAGGGGATATAAAGTTCTGTATTTAAAGTTTAATTTGGAGAGGAGGTGTTTATTGTGGGGGGTTTCCAAGAGAGCTTAGAATCGAAGAGGAGTCCTGGGTAGGTGGTTTCTGTTTTTGTAGGTGTAATATATATATATATATATGTCTGCCTTTGTGGGCACTAAGGAACTTCTGAGTAAGCATCAGAAACAACGTGTCTTTGTAAGCATTCAAGAATCTCCGAGTCATCATAAGAGATAAACAAGACTCCACGTGTCCTGCTGAGTCAGGGACACGTGTTGATGACGAGGCTCTGTGAAGAAGGTTCTGCCTCCCTTCTCCTACACAGAGCAGGAGATCTTTGCATGCCATTGGTGAACGCTTGTATAAAAAGGCCGGGTTTCTCTGATAGAGAGTTGGTTCAAGTTGGCGCGGTCCGCCGTCCCAAGTTGCTACGTGCGCATTATAGGTCACTACCTTCAGATGCGAACCTTCTCAGTAAGGGTGGGCGAGGTTCTTTCATCAAGAAGGAGCATCCTGGCAGGCGTTCCGCAGGGCAGCGTCCTCGGGCCTGTCCTGTACAACGTCTTCACCGCAGACATCCCGAAGCCAAGAACCGGAGCTGACATCGCGCAGTACGCGGACGACACCGCAATCATCACGGCGTCGTGGGACGAGCACGTCGTGGGAAAACGACTAAACCTAGGCCTGGAGAAGATTCAACGGTGGGCCACCAACTGGAGGGTGAAGATCAACGCGTCGAAGAGCCAGGCGCTGCTGATCACCCGACGTCGACCGGACAAACCTGTTCTGCGGCTCTTTGGAGAAGTTATCCCGTGGACCACGAAAGCTAAGTATCTGGGGGTAACCTTAGATACAAGGCTGACGTGGAAGCACCACGTTAATGATATTAAAAAGAAGGTAACAGCTAGGTTAAATGTCTTATACCCGATTTTTAATTCTAGTTCGAAGCTGTCACCGAGAGTGGGGCTCTCCATCTACATATCGCTCATCCGACCGATAATGGAGTACGCCTCACCAGCATGGGCCTGCGCTGCGGAGTCCCACATAGAGAAGATCTTCGCCCTCGAGAGGAAGTGCCTCCGGCGAGCGCTGCATCTACCGCCACGGACATCCAACGCCGTAGTCTGGGACCTGGCAGGGATGAGCAACCTATGGGAACGGATCCTTGAAAATTCCGTAAGGTTTTACGAGAGGGCCCATGCGTCTAGCAATGAGCTGGTCTCATCGCAAGGCTGCTACGACCCCGAAAGAAAGGTAAACAGGAACCGACCCTTGTCGATCTTCCTGTAAGTATCGCCTATTACTTAAAAATATTAATTTACTAAGTATCTACGAGCCCATTTACAGCTCGTACGTCAATGTGATATTTATTAACCATTCTCAGATTCTTCTGAATCCTTCTTTTTATATATATACATATAACGATAACTTTAATTTAAATATTTATCTATTTTATATTTATTTTTCCCCTTACTTATTTTCATCCCCCCTTTCCCCTCCGGAAAATTAGAAAGAACGGAGAGCGTCGGCCGAGGAACGTAGCGGAAGGCGAAGAACTTGCAACAGCAGCAGCGGTATAAGTGTGAATGAATGAGTGTATGAATGAGAGTGTGAATCGAACAGTTAGGTAGCCGAAAAGGTATTTACTATTGTTATGTATGAATGCTTTAACCAAATAATGACATTTTAGTAATGACAGAATACTAGTATGTTATAGGCATAATATATCTCGTCATCGCGGAGCAGATTCCACGAGGAAGGAACTCCGACAACTAGAAGTGGAGGCTGGACCTCCGGTTAGATGTCACCGCTGCTGCTGATAGACGGAAGTCTCTGTATCTTACGTCAACCTGCTACTGTAATCGTCTACCCGCTCCCTCGGATCCTTATAATGGACTAATGCCGACCCGGGCGCCACTGCATGTGCAGAAAGTTTTATTTTAAATTATGTAAACGACAATCGTCTCATTAATTAACATCCGCACCAGGGAGCCGTGAGCCAGGACTCGCGAGTACTTGAGACCCTCAATAACTGTAACCTATGGGGGTCCTGGCTTTGATCAACTCCGTAAAGGAAGGATTCACTGAATGAAAAACAAAATGTAAGCATAAAATTCAGTTTAATGGACAAATTGGGGTTAATACTAACACTCGGCCACGACTCCTCAATCGCTAAATGTTGCCACTCTTATTGATAAACTTACATCTAACAAGTCTCCGTAAATTTACTATTTGGCCAAATTTAATATGTCCTTTAAGTACACAGCCGGTCATTGGACCCTCAACTCTCAATCCGCAGTAACTTCACACGATCCAGGGAAAGGGAGGGAAGTTTGCTTACTTTACTGCGACGCGTCGTCTTCTGATGATGTCCAGGGTCAGGTTCAGGTGCCCGGCCGGTCGGTTGACCAAATCCTCGTACGCAGAGAAGCGTCCGCCCACCCTTGCTCCACAATTCACGGTTCTCTCCTCCAAGAGCCTCCGCACCAAAATCTCCGACGTGTTCGTCCCTTATAGTTCACCCGGAACCAACGACGCCCGCTCTCCTGCCTTCCAGGACGTGACTCCTCCACCACACCACTCCGGTCAAAGACGCCGGCTCTGCTTGCCGACAAGCCGAAGGTTGGGTAACAACTGTCCCTTCTCCTGGCCCACAGCTTCTCCTTCGCCGTCCAGGACCCGACTCCCTTTAATCCGCCACAGCTGTGACCAGCCACGGTCACCTTTGTCCGAGCACGTTCACCACTACGGTCAGAAAATGCCCTGACCAGGCGTCCCTCGCAAAACCCACTTCCTGTTGACGTAAACTTGGTCCCCAAAGACCGGCCGTGTGCAAATGTTACCTCCAACATTCCCACGACAAGGCAAATAGTATAAATGTTTAAAATCACTTACTACACTACCTATGCCCCTCTGTCTTCTATTATCTTTGCTCTAGGCTGTAGACTAAGGTTAATAATAAAACTTCTTTCTTATTCTAATGGACTAAAGCCTCATGTTATTCCTCTAAGTCCTTTAAGCTATTACAGAGGGCGACTTAGCGCACACTCCGGACAAACGGCGGTTTATAAGTTACACCAACGGAGGAGTAAAATATATATAACCTGAAAATTTCAATAAGTAAAACCAAAACCATGGCGTTCTTAGGGGGAGGAAAAAACAAGAACAATCCAATAACAACAAAAATTGTCATAGAGGGGGAAAAAAAACACTCGAACAGGTTTCCAATATGTAGGATGTGAAGTAACATTTTAAGAGGATAAAGATACCACAAATAAATTATTGTATAGTGGCAGCGGTGGGATCTTAACCACCGAGGCCAGAAGAGGAATTATATTATTATTACATGGGTATTTCGGCGTTGTTCAGATAGAGGGAGGGAGGGGGGGCGGATGTGCGGAGGAGGATTTTTGGATAGTGTGAACGGGACGGTTACTGATTCGCCATTGTTTGGACCAATGTTTTAGGTGGGTGAGAGGTTCGGTAGGAGGTGGCAACGTCGTCTGCGAAGAACGGGACGGGCAGGAGGAAGGTGTTCCTGTCTGCAGACAAGTGTTGTTGTTGTTGAGTGGTGGTTGCAGGGACTGGGGTGGTGGTGGGGGGGTGTTTTTAGAGCGGTGGCGAAAGTTGGACGAGTGTCTAAATCGTCTGTTGACAGAACGCCATTTGTGACCAATTGCTGAGTGAAGTCCCACACACAGAGAGATTTATGGCCGTGTCCATCCACCACTTCCCCAAGAGGACGACGTCTGTCTGGTGTCCTAAGACAGTTGTCCAGTGCAGACTCTGCTCGTCTTCAAGGCAGTTCAGACCCCAAACACTCCTGAACGGAATAAACCTACCAGATTCAGCGTATACCAGGAGACCGTCGAGGGCTTCGCGTCTCACTGAACATTCCCTATTAATTACGCAAATAACAGAAAAGGAACATTTAACGCGTCCGATAATAATGATTAAACGACATTTTCTATTGTAACTTTCTCCTTTATAATTTTTAAAAAAATTGGTTGCCGGCCATTTTGAAAAAAAAAATTCCCCGTGCCGCCTAGTGTAATATAATAGTCTACACGTGCCCTCTTATCATAACGTCTCTTCAGCATAGCGGACCTAAGAGGGCAAGAACGCTGATGCAGTTAAAGACATCACTTTAGATATAGTGAGTAACGATACGCAACAACAACATAAATCTTCACCCCTTCCGCCTAGGCAGCTGTGAAAACGCTGCGTCTAATGACGTCAGCATTTTAAGTGCCTTATGCAGACATGCACACGGCAGCAGAAATCTTCCACCCTGTAAGAGCTCTCATTGGAGACTTAAAAATCATCAGGGAGGGGGAAAGGAGTCTTCGAATTGTTCAGAGCTTCTTGGGAACGACAGTCGTGATCCAACCTCCAGACGGGTCGGTGGCTCCTGGTGCTATCCGCCAGTTTGTCTTACTTTATTTTATTTCTAACTATTAAATCTCTTTATTCTTCATCTACTCTTATTTGACTGAAGTGCAGCGAAACACCAACCACTACGCCTAGGTTCAATTAGTTGAACCCGAACCCTCACGTTACCGACTTTCCTATTTCCTGTTCTTAATTCTTCCTTTATCCTCTAGATCGGTAGCCAGGTGAGCTAACGGAGGTATAGCTCGGTTGGTGAACGATCTATCTGGACTTCCCTTTTCCAACTGCTGGAATGTTACATGATGGCAGTGGTGGGATGTTACATGATGGCAGTTTGGGATATTACACTAGGAACGGGGCGTGACGTCACCCAGATCGTGACAAATGGCGTGTCAGTGGGGCCGTGCCGTTCCTTACCTCCCCTCCAGAGAGAGAATTTGTGTGTCATAGATAACGTGCTTCTCAAAAAAATATCAAGAGTCTGATGAACAACGCTGTCACTTTGACCACGGATACTGCATCAACACTTATGGCGCTAGAATTAAATGTAATTTGACATTGAATAAAATGTTATCAAAAGGACAACGTTTCCTTCAATATAGAGATATATATATATATATTAATTGTCATAGTAAACAATTTTATGTACTGAAGAAAAAAAAAAGACTTTGAAGGAAACTACCTAAAAGTTGACGCAACTATCAGCACTGTCCAAATTGCTTGAGAAGAATCAGAGAGTAGACAGCAGAGTAATCAAGACTGGATCGCGGGATCATCAATTTAGGTTCCGACAGTCGCATTCAACAGTGTCGCAGAATTGTGGACGTAGTTAACAAAGCTATGGAGAAACCCAGCAATATTCTTAGACACGTGAGCCATGCCTTTGATAAGGTTTGGCATTCAGGTCTACAGGTTAAGATTACAAGGACTCTGCCTGACCAATGCTTCAACTTATTAAAAATCATACTGTGACCAGAGAGAGTTTCTTACTTACGTACATGGAGAAAGTTCAAACCGTTATCCAAATTCTCTCCGGGGGTGCCACAGGGCAGCATCCGTGCCCCCCCCCACTCCCCTATTCTACGTCTTATACACTACGGCCTTGCCAACCTGGACGTGAACACAAGTACCTCTTTGCTGATGATACAGCAATACTGTCACACAGTAGGAGGAGTCAACACCTCAAGAGATAGGAAAGGTCATTGGGAGGGGGGGGGGGTAGAGGAAGAACACCAGCGACAGTCTCATGTCGGAATAGTCACACAAATATAACACTTTTTTTAAGTGGTGATAGACTATGTATAAGAAGGGTAATCCACATGGTGGCAACTCCCCTCTTATAGCATAGGAAGGGATTAACCTAACCTGATCATACCTTACGGGATGCCTCCTCCTCTCTTCGCTTTTGAACTAAGGTTCCCACAAGCCGAGGCACCTCAGCCTGTTCTGACAGGTGTATGTTCCGGGTTCACAGACCTTGGGGGCATACGGTCAGAGCTTTTCGCTGTTCCCATTGGAACAGTCGGCCAGCTGACTCCTAAACTGGTCGAGGTACGGAGAAGGGAATGCTGCGTCCCCACAGCAAACTATTCTCCCCCGTCATCCAGGGAAGGGAGTGGGACAAGTACCCCAAATGCCCGACCTACCTGATGCAGGTTTTTATAGGGTTTTCCCTGCATTACTTTAAGGCGAATTGCCGGATAGGATCCTTAAAATGTAGCCTGTGGCCCCCTAGTTAACCCTTGGCTACATTCCTCTACCCTTCCGCATCCCCCCTTTCATATCCCTTCCTATACTATAAGAGGGTAGTTGCCACTATGTGAATTATCCTCCTCATACATGGCCTGTCTACACCTAAAAAAAGAAGTGTTATTTTTATCTGACTATTCCGACATGAGACTGGCGCTGGTGTTCATCCTCTATTTTTCCTCCCAAGACCTTTCCTATCTCTTGAGGTGTTGACTCCTCGACCACGCCCGAGGCGCTAATGAAGCAGTGTGTGTTTTAGTTACGCGTGCAGTGGGGGGCGTGGCTCACGCAGATCTCATTGGCCGCGCTCATTGCGCACGCGCGGACGTGTGATAGGAACTGGGTGGAGCCCGTTGCCATGGCGACGACCGACACGCCGTAACCCGCCATAGGCTCGTTTTAACAGCATCCTACTGTTGTCGCTAGTCCCCAAACACATCAAATTTCTACATCACAAATTTACCCATTTATTCAAAGAATATCAAATATCCACCATTTTGTTTCAGTGTTTAAAAAAACAACAACATTCGAGGACCCAATTGACACTCCTATATACCGGAAACATTGTGTTGTTTACATTAAAAATAACCTCTCCTTGATGTGATTGTAATTTCCTGCTACATGGAGCGAACGAAACCGTCCCTTAACACGCCGTATCAAAGAACATGTGTGTCTAATATGGACGTCACTCTGTTAGTCTCCAAGCAATATCCTCAATTCTAAACATACATTTGATTTGGGGGAAAAAAGGCTAAGATTATAGTCGTCGTCGCCCTCAGCCAGAGAGACAATTCCAGAGATGCTTCACATTAAATCACAAACATCACAGCAGTTGACGTACAGACAAGAGTCTCTGTGAAACGCAACGATTGCTACGATCCCTCATTGCCACGCTGATCCTTGTAGTAATTATTCCACAGATGATGATAATTAAAGTAAAATCAGCCGCAGTTTTCTTACATTTATTTCTTTCCTTGCACAATTCCCCAACCAATTATATATATCTTTTTTTAGTAAATAAATAAATTAGGTGCTTCTTCAATATCAACGCCAGAGATACTCTAACTTTCAGCCACGTCACAGACACTCCAAAGTAACATAATATCTTTTCCTTTACAGACAGCAGAGCTCTGGAGGAGGCTACCTTTGGGGATGCCTCCTCCTCTCTCTCTGGTTTTTTGAGCTAAGGTTCCCTCAAGCCGAGGAACCTCGGACTGTTTTGAGAGGTGTATGTTCCGGGGTCACAGACCTTGGGGCATACGGTAAGAGTTGTTCTCTGTTCCCATTGGAATAGTCGGCCAGCTGCCACCTAAACTGGTCGAGGTACGGAGAAGGGAAATGCTGCGACCTCACAGCAAACTCCTCTCCCGCTATCGGAAGGGCGTGGGACGAGTACACCAATGCCCGACCTACCTGATGCAGGTTTTTCTAGGGTTTTCCCTGCATTTCTTTAGGCGAATGCGGGGTAGGATCCTTAAAACATAGCCCGGGGACCCCTAGTTAACCCTTGGCTACCTTCTTCCAGCCTTCCGCATCCCCCTTTTCAAATCCCTTCCTAGGCTATTAAAGGGGAGTTGCCACCATGTGGATTACCCTCATGTAGCCTGTTACCCTAAAAAAAAAATCACGTGTCTAAGGACATGGACTTGAATGTTTATATACTATTTAAAATCCCCCCCACACACGTGTGTAACTACATATGGCTGTGATATAAGGCAGAATCTGTACACGTGACTGTCTCTAGTTTACTAGTTGTTAGACTTGATGTAGACTGATGTAGACTGCTGTAGTCACGTGGCAGAAGAGACGTGACGTGACAGGCCGCAGTCACGCTTCTTCAACACACTATTTTGTAAATTCATCAGCTTTTAGATAACAACAACAATTACTCAAGCAGGAAAGACCTCATGATGGCCTCATGTACCGAAACTGTTTTTTTTTAATTCAATAAATAAATATTGTTTGTATTTGGTCAATAATGATCTGTTTCAAAAGATCATTAAAAATGAAATTGTTTTTTTTTTAAGTTTAAATATAGGAAATAATTAAAGATTTTTAAATATTATTACATTATTTTTTTTTAAACTTATTAAATTAAAAGTCACCCTTCTTGTATATTACAGTATATACCTGCAGCTGTTCACACTTTTTAGTAACTACCATTTCACAGTTTCTCTTTTTTTTATAGCTGAGGAATTACAAAGATTTCAAAAGTTCCAGTACCAAACATGGAGAACTCTTTTATATATATACAATATTAGGAGATTCCATTAAGGAACTAATTCCAAGTTTGAATATATATATATATATATAACTATTTTTAATATTATTGGATGAAATTAAACAACCCTCACATCTGCACTGAGAGTGAGGTAGAGAATAATAATCACTCCTACGTGTGTCTTGTTGTTGTTGTCCGTTGCTAGGATACAGTTAATATATATTATTATTTTTTTCCCCTTTCTCCGGGCAGGATGATTATTTCATAAAAATTATCAGTGGCGCGCAGACATCAAAAGAAAAAATTAAAGGAGGCCATCAGCGTCAAGTTCTGTAAGTCCTGTGAGTAGAAACTTTTTACATTCATGTCATATTTATTTCGGTTAAAAAAAAGAAATAGGAAACTGGGAAGGTGGCTGTGTGTGACGTCATGGGGACAGTCTTCACTGTAACTGGGCTGGGGGAGAAAACTCTCAAAGACTATATATATATATATATATATATATATCTATGTGTGTGTGTGTGTGTGAGTGAAGTTTACTTATGAGGCCAATTAGTGGTTAAGATCATGTGTGTATGTGAGTGAGGTTTACTTATGAGGCCAATTAGTGGTTAAGATCGTGTGTGTGTGTGTGTGTGAGTGAAGTTTACTTATGAGGCCAATTAGTGGTTAAGATCATGTGTGTGTGTGTGAGTGAAGTTTACTTATGAGGACAATTAGTGGTTAAGATCATGTGTGTGTGTGAGTGAGTGAAGTTTACTTATGAGGCCAATTAGTGGTTAAGATCATGTGTGTGTGAGAGTGAAGTTTACTTATGAGGTCAATTAGTGGTTAAAATCATGTGTGTGTGTGTGAGTGAAGTTTACTTATGAGGCCAATTAGTGGTTAAGATCATGTGTGTGTGTGTGAGAGTGAAGTTTACTTATGAGTTCAATTAGTGGTTAAAATCATGTGTGTGTGTGTGTGAGTGAAGTTTACTTATGAGGTCAATTAGTGGTTAAAATCATGTGTGTGTGTGTGAGTGAAGTTTACTTATGAGGACAATTAGTGGTTAAGATCATGTGTGTGTGAGTGAAGTTTACTCATGAGGACAATTAGTGGTTAAGATCGTGTGTGTGTGAGAGTGAGTGAGTGAAGTTTACTTGTGAAGCCAATTAGTGGTTAAGATCATGTGTGTATGTGTCTACATATTTAATTATTCCCTGGTGGCAGATTCATGAAAACTTTCAAATGACTGCATAAGAAAATACATTGATACACATTATTTACAATATTTTAATTGCTCATCTGGGTTTATTAATAAGATATAATTAACAACCATCAACAGACATATTTTGTAATACAATACAAATTATTTTTAATTAATCATAAAGCTTTAATCTAACAGAACAAAAGACATTTGTGTACATATTTGTACCATCTTCAGGCACATATGGATGTTTATAATTTTTTTACGCTGGTTGCAACTGACAATGAAGACTAATAATATTTATAATTAATAAGAACAAAATTATAATACAATTTTTTTATTCATCATAAAGCTTTAATTTAACAGAACAACCAGTGTAAATAAGTTATAAACATCAATGTGAGCCTGACGATGGTACAAATATATACAGAAACGTTTTTGTTCTGTCCAGAGAGTCTACTATCCAGGCTGAAGAGTTTGGGACTTGCTGCTAAATAATTACTCTGAAGTTTCCCCTTGGGGTTGACTCACAGAAAGCTAGGACAGGCATTTTTTAACCCTTAAGTGCATGTTGTTTCATATCTGCATCACAATCTCTTAAAAACCACCAGATGCCTCTGCCAGGGTGATACTAGGAGTTATGTTGCATGTATACTGCACTAGGGCACTGAAGGGTTAAAAGGACTACGTATAATCCGCAGGAGTGTCTGGAGAGACACCTGATATATATATATATATATATATATATATATATATATATATGTATATATGTATATATATGTATATATATAAATATCAGTTTTGAGAGGTGTATGTTCCGGTGTCACAGACTTTCGGCATACGGTAAGAGTTGTTCGCTGTTCCCATTGGAACAGTCGGCCGGCTGCCTCCTTAAACTGGTCTAGGAACAGAGCAGGTAATGCTACAACCCCACAGCAAACTCTTCTCCCGCCATCGTAATTTAGTCTCTCTTAGAAACCACCAGATGCTGCACTAGGAAGCTGAAGGGTTAACAATGATAATTTCTTCACTAAATATTTGAAATTATGGCGTCACCCCATCAGGGTTTGACGCAGCCAGCGGCCATCTCAGGGCGTTGAGGAGGACCATGACGGCGGACGCCGAAGTGACTCAGCCCCCGTCGGAGATCACGGTGCTGAAGGAGAGGGGCTACACGCTCAAGAAGAAGGTCGGCGAGGGCTCGTACGCCAAGGTGTACCTGTCCGAGTACATCTCGAGCACGGGCGAGCCCTTGGAGAAGTTGGCCTGCAAGATCATCGACACGAGCCGCGCGCCCAAAGACTTCGTGCGCAAGTTCCTGCCCAGGGAGTTGGACATCGTCGTCAAGATCCACCACCCGCACCTCATCCACGTGCACAGCATCTTCCAGCGCCGCGCCAAGTACTTCATCTTCATGCGGTACGCGGAGAACGGCGACATGCTGGACTTTGTGCTCAAGCACGGCTCCATCGCCGAAAGCCAGGCCCGCGTCTGGTTGCGGCAGATGGCGCTGGGGCTCCAGTACATGCACGAGATGGAGCTGGCGCACAGGGACCTCAAGTGCGAGAACATGCTCATCACCAGCAACTTCAACGTCAAGATCGCAGACTTTGGCTTCGCGAGGAAGGTGGTGGACGCCAAGGTCAGTCGCTGGGCTCAGACTGCTTCATTTAATCTCGATATTCATCTCCCAGGAGGTACAGATCTGTACAGCACGGCGGCCATGTTGGTTTTTTATTTGCCAGGAGATTCATTCGAGCGATGGAAGAACCTGTGCGTCAGCACAACCGTCATAAATTGCCCCGCTTCCAGTTACTAACCCCACAATGGCGATTCTTTCGCCCCGAACCGTCGCTGAAGATGGTCACTAGCCCCGAATGTTTTACACAGACTCCTTGGTAACCAATCTGAAAAATGATCTTGCCTTGAGCCACCAAAAACGATCACGAATTTCAACTAAAGATTCTTACAGTTTTAAGCAGGAAAAAAGAACAATTACCAATTCTTTGGTCCTCAACGTTAGGCCAGGTCTACGCACCAACAGTAATGCGGTGTCACGAAGCACGGCTGATTTGTAAACGCACTCGGCGTTGCTGTTGCTTCAACATGTGGGCTTCATCACTCTCAGTGATAGCCACTCCTGATTACGCATTCCATGTGGCCTCTCATTAAGTCAGACCCAAGCCGGCGAGTTCTCCCGAGATCTGAGTTTCTTTCTTTCTTACAGGGCAAGCCCGTGATGAGCGACACCTACTGCGGCTCTCTGTCGTACGCCGCTCCAGAGATCCTGAAGGGCGCTCCATACAGCCCCAAGGTGGCGGACGTGTGGTCGCTGGGCGTGGTGCTCTACATCATGATCAACAAGGCCATGCCCTTCGACGACACCAACGTGAAGCGCCTCTACGACCAGCAGACCAACCGACGCTGGAAGTTCCGCTCCAAAGTCGCGGACAAGATCAGCGACGAGCTCAAGGGACTCGTCACTCACATGCTCGAGCCCGACGTCAACAAGAGGATCCGAATTGGCCAGGTCAACCGGCAACTCTTCTTAACACTGTATTAGGTTCGTTGTTTCCTCAGCAGGTGGACCGAAAGCCTCCTGAAGCTCATCCTCGACAGAAACAAGTGTTATTTAATCCACCAGTGGAGTAGCTTACCCTACAATGGAATGTCCCGTGACTTAAGCTTCAGCTAATTCTTTCAGTACTCGATCAGTGAAATATTTTTCCCCAACTAACAATTCTCCTTGGAGCTCTAAGACTCGCTACAAACTGACGGAAAACACATCATGAACCAGTGGCAGTCTCTCAGCGGTAACTCATTGTTGTGGACCACATCTCATGAGAGACTGTCCCGGATTTTTCAACTGAACTGATGACTTTAGCGATGATCAAGATGAGTATTTCTTCAAGAAATCACCAAGAAGGCATTTGTTTGTATCAAGGATGAGCTTTCAAGTCACTTTCTGAGAAAACAACTCACCTTCACAGTGGACCGGAAGCCTCTCTCATTGTGATAGAAAGGCCCCAAGGCCTTGCTGATGCAATAATCCCAATTCTGAATGAGCTTCAGTTGAGCAGACGCATTAGTTTTTCTTAGTGATCCAAACATCAGCCATATCCATTTTCTCTCTGTTTATCTCTCACAACAGTTACACCACTTACACCACATTTTTTTCTTAACGTGCCACATATTCTCTTTTTTTTCATTTTTTCCTGTTCACTCACTGCCAATTCCTTTTTTGACCTGTCTCACATTCTCTTTTTCCTGATATTTTCCCCTGTTAATTCACTGCCAATTCTTTTATTGATCTGCCTCACATTATTTTTTTTATCTGATTTTTTTTCCTGTTCACTCAATTCCTTTCATGACCTGCCTAACATTCCTTTTTTTCCTGATATTTTCCCCTGTTAAATCACAATTCCTTTCTTGACCTGTCTCACATTCTCTTTTCCTGATTTTTCCTGTTCACTCACTGCCAATTCTTTTCTCGATCTGACTCACATTCTCTTTTCCTGATTTTTCCTGTTCACTCACTGCCAATTCTTTTCTCGATCTGACTCACATTCTCTTTTCCTGATTTTTTCCCTGTTCACTCACTGCCAATTCCTTTCTTGACCTGTCTCACATTCTCTTTTTCCTGATATTTTACCCTGTTAATTCACAATTCCTTTCTTGACCTGTTTCACACTCTTTTCCTGATGTTTTCCCCTGTTCATTCACAATTCGTTTCTTGACCTGTCTCACATTCTCTTTTCCCTGACTATTTTTATGTTCACTCGCTGGCAATTCCTTTCTTGACCTGCCTCAAATTCTCTTTTTCCTGATATTTTCCCCTGTTAATTCACTGCCAATTCCTTTCTTGATCTGCCTCATATTCTCTTTTTCCTGATTTTTTTCTGTTCACCTCACATCCAATTCCTTTCTCCTTCCTTGAATAGTCTGTTTGAACTGTCCAGCAAGGTACTGCTTCAAATATAAATGCCACTGTGGCCAGAAAATCTTAAAAAAAAATCTTCGAATGAAAAAACAAATGATGACCCACTTTCTATTCTTGATGTACATAGTAATGACACTTCGATACCTAATTGTATCTCCTTCAGGTATTTTCCCTAAAGAGGAGGTATTTACAAATTATTAGATTTGTGGTCTAATAAATTTTTTTCATTTTATTCTTAAAAACCTTTATTTTTTAATTATACAGTTTTGTTCATAAATTTCCAAATATTTACAATAAAAATTCACATGCTGGCTTGTGTAGGTGCACTTTCCAGCCCTCGAGTTATTGTTTTTATAGTTCTGAGGGGTTTGGGGTGGAAGTTGAGATGCATGTTTGATTATTAATGTAAAGGTTTTTGAGTGTAGTCTAATTCTACAAAGTAAACAACAGAGAAGCAGAGTAAACAGAAAGAAAACGAACAACTTACCAAATTATTATAATAAACCAGCACAAAAATACGATTAACAACTTATTAAATTAAGAGAGTTTTGTAAGAGGGTCTGAGGCACACAGTTCACTTAAGGACTTTCAAAACTGTGTGATTGTTAATCTTTTTTTGTGCTGGTTTATTATAATAATTTGATAAGTTGTTCATTTACTTTGCTTTTCTGTTGTTTACTTTGTAGAATTGTACAATAAATCTAATCATTTCCTCTTTAGGAAAATACCTGAAGAAGATACAAGAAGGTATCGAAACGTCGTTACAATATAAATAAAGAATAGAAAGTGTCTGTATGAGGTAATCAATCTTCATCGTGTTTTAGTATTGATGGTTTGTACTTCTACACCGTCAGTGAACTCTGTTGATTTGTTGTTGTTTTTTCATAGACAAAGAGTTCCTCATCCCTTTAAATCTTGTTTTGTAAAGGGCTATGAAATTACTTTTTCCAAAAAAAAATATTTAATGTCATACCCTTCTTTGTTTCTGGGAATCGTTCAGGAAATTCTGGCTGGGAGGCAGGTGAAGGCATCGCTTCATTCCAAACAAGGAGATATGGTAATGGAAGCAGTGATTTGAGGTTATGGTTGGGTTGTCAGTGGCACTTATCTGCATAATTCGAGGCGGCACAGTGTGGATGGTCGGTGATGACGACGACGACGATGATTCCGCAGGTGGTGACGTCCGACTGGATCGCCATGGACCCTCGTCTGCTGACGATGACTCCCGAGGAGCAGCAGGCGCTGTCGGCGGCCACGACGGCGTCGCGAAGGCGCAAGCAACAGCAACAAGCGACGGCGTCGCGCATCCGCGACGAGGCCGCGCAGGGGGCGGCGGAGAACAACCCCGACGTGCACGTGCTCCACGCCGTGGGCGGCGCGGGACAGACCGACAACGTAGACCCCAACTTCCGAAGCTCGTTGCTCTTCTTCGACAAGGCCTGAACCGCGTCTCTCTCAACACGGTGACCGGAAAACTGGAGGCCGCACTCTCACTCGTGAAGACCACCAGGATGTCCACAACAGTCTCCTCTGGCACAGAAATTTCCGCAAGTGTTAATTCTCCTGGGAACGTTCAACCTCATCGTACATCCCTTGAAATATAGTAGCCACCTCTTCGACCAAGGGACGACGCCATCGTAGAGGAGGTAGAATTTGGACTGAATCTGAAAGACAACTGTAAAGCTCAGGGTTCAACGTTAGACACTTTTATTTATTTGAGTATATCATTTACAATGAAACATATTAGTCACCTTTGGGGAGAGAATTCCTCCTCAGGCATCGAGGTCAAAGGACTTAGTATGATACCAGCAGGCTACTTCTGAATAATGTGAAAGGGGATTTACGCCCTGTAAATTTCAATTCAGAATTTTTCTAGGTCCTTTGTACTATGTGTATTTTAAAATGACATGTTTTGAATAAATTGTCAATGTTATAAATCACCATCTATTTATAAAAAAATTAATGTGTGCATGTTGTATGGATGCTCCACACATGTACTTTAAACTGACGAAGCATTTTCAACCAAACTTTGCACACATGTCACTTACGATCTAGAAACAAACACCCTGGAAGAAAGGTACCATGATGTGTAGGGATGGAAATTAAAAAGAAACATGAAAAAATACTTATATAAAAGTCTATTCAATACTTTTTTTTGGGAACACTGAGATTAATAGTCGACTACTGATAAGCCTATTATCAATCCCTACCACAACGGTTAATATTAAATATCCGAAATGATAGAGTCGACTTTACAGATTTCAGAGGGGAGGAGCATCTCTGAGAGCTTTAACACACACACACACAAAATGACCTAATTGGACCACAATTAATGTCAAATCCATTGTATTCTACGTCACTGAGACTAACGGTGACATTCGGGATGCCGGTTGAGACCAATTTCGGCTCCTTCAGACTACAGTTTGGGTGTAAATTGATAAAGTATTCAAACTAACCTCAATATTACTACTACTCCTTGGCTCGACAACCCACTGAGGGTCTTGGCCTATCGAGGTGACTCCCAGACTGTCATCTTACGTGACACATTCTGGATTTAGGAGTGTCAATTCTCCCTCAGTCATAACCCCAGTTTTTGTGACAAGCACAAGCACAGACATCCATGCCCATGACGGGAAACGAACCCAGAACCTCTGCCTAGCAAGGCAATGACACTGACCATTACACCGCAGGAGGACAGAAACCTCAATATTAGAGAACTCATTAATTCCCTTGTATAATAAACGTGGTCCAATCAGACATTTCTAAAGAAAAGTAATGTTACTCAATATGTTAATGAAGAAGTAAGGGTCACCTGAGATTGTTGAAGACATATAATGTTAAAAGTTGCCCCCCTTGGGTCCACAAGGAAAACCCTGCATTACCACCAGTTCAAAATTATGCCATAATGTTCAAACCATATAATTATCACATATCATTATAAAGAATATCAGTCAACTGTATAGTGTGGTTGTGTCACTCTAGGTACTTTTTAATTTTCCTAAGCACCTGAATAAAGGAACAAGGTTTCCAGAAACGTTGTGTGATATTTTTATCACCACTTCTTTTGTCTCTATTTGTCTATTTTTCTAAATAAATAGAGTACCCTCATAACAGTCTGAATTGATTAACAACATTTATTCCATTATTAAGATCCGTCCAATAAAACAGTTGTTACTTATATGAAAGTTTTTATTTTACATCTTCTTTTGAATTAATAAATCAGTTAATGACCTTTTACAGACACTTTTATTTATTATTTATAGTGTTATGACGTTTCGATACATGCTCGTATCTTCTTCAGTTATTATCCAAATTAATATAACAAATTAACACCACAAACAATTACAATGTTGATAAATTCACAAAGTTTTTGCAACACAGGTCCATTTCAATTAACTGATTTATCATTACGTAGTATTAATTCAATGTAGTCATTTATTTATAAATAATTATTGTCATTAATTTAAAATTTACATTCTATGTAAGTGTTCTGTACGTAATATTTTTTCTGAAAAATTGAACATGTCATAAATAAATAAATTTTCAAAACACAGATATATTTTTCATTTTAATATTTGACACCAAGCCGTATCCTTTGCAGTGGTAGGTTTTTAAATGATGCAGTAACAGATAGTTTATAGAATTTATTAATTATCTAACTGAACTTGGACAATTAAAATAAAAAAAATACAGTGCTCAGTTAGCCTGATAAAACAATCTGATACCTTAATCTCAGTTAAACATGGTCTACGGTAATTACCCCTAGGCATGTCAAGGATTGAGCTACTTGGCAGTTACCTTCGTTGATGTCTGGCTGTTATCGTGTGGCACCCTCGATCTCTCTGGGTCCTCTCGAAACTGCAAGTTGGGGGCTGCACGTCCGTCGCTGGCGATGGTTTGACCTTCTGTGTCCATAATTTCTTTTCAGCCCCCTCGCTGGATGTCAAAAATCGATCATCTCGATCTTTCCTGAACCAAGAAATGTCATTGGTTCAGGCAGTCATGTGTTAACTCAAATTTCTGGAATTTTCAGAGAGACGTTTCCCACGGTGCGACAGTCCAGGTAACTTCCGAGGGTCAACATCATACGTCTCCAATTCCAGACTGAAGGGATTATCTCCCCGTCTCGGCGGTGCCTGTTCAAAGTCCAACAACAGCAGAACTGGCCACCGAAACTTTCCGTTACACACAAGATGCGACCTGGGTTGCAGCCCGATAACTCATATTCTTCAGATACATCAGTAAAATCTACATTCACATACATATATTGATTATCAATTCCTCCTTAATCATAATTGAAGTTAACGTCATGAACGAAGGCGGCCCTGTTAGTTTCCAACTATGCAGGAAAAGCACCTATAGCTTTACCTCATTAGATCTGCACAGTCCGCCTTCATTCGTGACACTCACAATATCAGAAATAACTTATTCTAACAGGTAGGGGCAAGTATCATAAAAAATATGACAACATGTAGTTATTAATTATTTAAAAAAGTCATTTATTTTCCTGTACATACATGTTATCTAAGACAAAGTTTGTGTGTAATATTGTTATCATTACTATTATTACTTGGAATTCCAATATGATGGTTGACACTTTTTAATTTCTCTTACAAGAGCAACAATGTATTAACATTTCACACTAACACATTTGCATGATTAAAAAAGAGTTTCTCCATTTAATACTAATTTGAGCAGTAATTTACATTGATCCACTGAACATTGTTCTGCTCCGAGCTTTCCCTGTTTTACAATGATATGAGAGAGCCCACCGCCGAGGGTGGCAAATACTGTACAATACATATCTGCATTTCTTAATTTTAAAATAGAGAATAACCACGATCATAAAACATTCTTACAATTCCAACATGATAAATATCGAGGATTACGTTAAAATTCAAAAACTCTGTAACATTGGCACTTAAAATCCTTTTCCTGTTTCAATTTACAATTTACCCAGAAAGACATTTTTACGTACACCAATTCGCCATCCGCCCACTTCACAATTTGAAGCACCTTTTAGTTTGATTTTTTTTTTATAAATATATTTTATGTGATGTATAAAAAATTGTAAAATGGTAAAAACAAGTTACATTGTATTAGGAGGCACAATGAGAAATAATTTGTTTTTTGGCAAGGTTAATAAAGTTGAAAATAATTTACTTTCCATTATCTTATTAATATTAATATTAGAATTACCGTTAAACAAATTGGCATGCAAATAATATTGGAAGAGTTATTTTTACTGTATTAAAATATATGCATTCACAATCAGTTGGCACACTTTGATAAATATGTAAAAAGATGGCAGTTTGCTGGCTCACTTGGATGCCGTCACCAAGTGATCCGAAAAATGTGCTACAATTAACAAAACCAGTCCCGACACATTCTGAATACAGACACGCACAGCTTCGCCATCTCAATTCTGTGACGAGAATTACCAACATACTAGGATTTTAACTCTCACAGATGAAAACATTACTCTCTTATGATATAAAAAATAAATATGCTACCTCAAGAAAGACAAAGAATACTTTTGTATACTTTTTAACTCACATTAACACAAAATAAATAAAGGTTGTGTGCTCAAATATAAGTAAACATGGTGAAAGCTAATCACCAAGTTTACAAACAGGCTGAAAAACACTTACACCATACGGCTCATTCACTACACAGAATACTTAACACAGTTCAAGGAATTCTTTTGCCAATACGGGCATCATCTACACTAATTACATGTCTACCAACCCCCAAAATAACGAATAACAATTGCGTCCCAGAAGATGATAACTATGGTAATGATGATAGCTATAAAAAAAATTGCCTCGTTCCAACATTGAAAATAATGTATGGAACCATTTTATTGTCGCTTCAAAAATTGTCACCATGTCAGTATAATTCATCTCGAAAAATAAGATGATGAATAGTAACAATATAAGTGATTCTCTGTTAATAAATATTCATTTCTGAGAAAATTTTATTTGTTGTGCATTAGATGATGACAGCCATTTACGTTTGCGGCAAAAGAAATGTCACACGGAAGCAGAATGCCGTACATGACAGAACTTGGTAATTTAATAATGTTCACGGTTCATTTGAATAATCAGTATGAATGGATCACAGATGGAAGAATGAACATTTACCACTATAACGAACACTGTAAACTTGATACTATGTTCAGTTTCTGTCAAATCACTGAGTAATATTGATTAAGATTTTTGGTACGAACGTTGGAAAGGTTTCTATAATAATCTTAAACGCTACAGCACTCAACATACATTTCTACTATTGGGTAAACAATATATATATAATTTTTGTCCTACACTCAGAAAATATTTGTCGTTTTCATAGTAACATTGATTCATCCTGATCACTAATAAGGCAGGTAACTACATACAAAAAGTGGAACTCTAATCGTGAGCAGATAAAAGAACTCGACAACTTACGCCAAAGTACAACCGACAGCGATACGAGAAAGTACCAGGGGAAGACTTCCTTTTGCAATTTATTTTATTTTCTTCAAAAACATGTCACAATTTCCTTTAAATATTCTATTTCGGAGAACTATCGAGATCGTCCGATGTTGGTCCCAGGAGCAACACACAAAAAAAGAAGAATTGGGTTAGGAATTCCGGTGAATTGCATTTTAAAATGTGTATATATATTTCTCTGCTCCACCCAGAAACGAAATATTGTGCATGAAGTTCTAGGATTATAAAATTGGATTTCAACAAAAGTGAACTAACCCACATTCAACAAGAAGAGAAAATAATTAGCTGCTCAGCATTAAATTTATACACTCTCGTTTTCATTTGGCACATTCAACACTATTAAATTTCTTCTCTTGGCTTTTATTGAATGGGGTGAGTCCACGTTTGCAGTAACAGCTATAACTCCTGTATAAAATATGTAGCAATGTACACTATGTACAGTTTCAACAGCTCAAACAGCTGAAAGGAGAAAACTGACACAGAAAATAAATACTATAAACTCAAATTTCGTCAATACTTAACAGTTTTTCAAATTTGTGTGTTTATGTTTAACAACATGAGAACTGAAATTGAATCAACATAAGTTTCATTCATAAAAATAAAAGCTTTTCAACATACAAGGAATTCTTCAATTTGTTATGAGGTAGTTTAAACAAATATCTAAAATTAAAACTGAACTTAAATTTTACTCAAAAGAAAGGATAAAAAGTTATTACTAAATAATATCAACACTTAAAAAGATTAAACAAATATATTTAAGTCTATCTTTGGCCTGATACTGCCACTCTTCTTACTCAAGTGTAAGTACTGGGTTCGGAAAATTAAATGTTGTGCATTGACGTCATCAATGAGCCAAACTTTCCCCCGAAGGTGTCATCACCGAGAGTACAGAATTGTAACCCACAAGACTCCCTTCGAACGTATGCACCCTTTGGCAGGTGAGGTCTTCATTGCAGTCACACGTTGCTCGTTCTCTCCAACAACGATGCACTCTAGAAATGAAACGAAAATTATTCGTCAAGAGTTTTTACTCATGTCAAAAGAGGTTGATACTGGTATAGCAGCACTTTGAAGTTTAGACTAGAAACTCACAGCTTAATCAATGGAATAAAATGTAGGTAAAATTCAGAAACTGACATAATAAATCCTTTTTTTTAATGAACACTGAAATCAAAACTTTTGAACAGTTCAGTATTTATGCATTTTATGTTGTAGAATCAATGTGACAAAAATACATTGCTGTTTATATGAACAAAAAATTAATCATAATTCAAAACATATTTATGTAACTATTAATTATGTAACAAGACACAATATTGATTGATATTTATCAGACATTAAAATTGAACTATAATAAGTCTGTGTAAAATTTTATAATTGGATAAATAACAGACAGAAATAAGTGCTAAATAAATATAATGTAATCTGATGATAAATAAAATAGAGTGAGAATAATTTAAATTTAATACAATTAAATTCATGGAGGACAATGATTCGACAAAACTTTGGGTACTGTATTGTAATAAACTTAATACATTTACAAATTGATAATAATAGGAAGAATGGAAACATATCTTTGGAGTTTGTTTTTATCTTCATTAGTTTTTAGTTGACTTTGGTTAATGGCGAGTTGTTGCATTATAAAATTTATGTACGATAGAAAACTGAAATATTTATTAAACATATGCACCTGCATTGACTGGAGATTGAACTTGATATTTAAAGTGAACGACAATTAAAAGTGTTTATTATATATTTGGCGCCCGAACCTTTGTGAGGAACGTATATGTAAAAGAGAATGCAGAATTGAATAAAATGTTAGAGTTAGAAGAGGTTGTGGAAATGACGGGAGTTTGTTGATCAGAAGAATATTACAATGATTGAGTGTTTCAAAATATTGTTTAAAAAAATGGATCGTATAGAGAAGAAAGTGAATGAAAGTTTGAAAAAGGAAGGAGATAATGTAACAAGGTTGGAGAAGAGAATAGATGAGGCGGAGAAAAGTTTGCTAGGATGGAAGAGAGATAGGTAGAAGAAAATCAAAATGTATCATTATACGCAGTTAGTTCAGGAGGTGTGTGTGAAAGGAAAGAATATTCAAAAAACAAAGATAAAAAAACTCCAAAGATATGTCCCCCTTCTTCTTCTTATCAATTTGTAAATGTAATAAGTTTATTGCAGTATTAATAAAAAAAAATATCTAAGAAGAGCTAAAATAAATCCATGAAATACAATAAAAACTCTTCGTGATCTATTTGAAGCCAAATTTGGGTACAAAGCAGTGTAAAAATTCACATTAACATGTTCCTAACATATTAACAATTTTCTTTTCAGTTCGTGGACTTTACCCTTTCATGAAAGTTGAAATGTCAGACTTAATTGGCTGATTTATTTATTTTATCAACACACAATGTTTAATCCACTTTTGAGATTTGTTATCAATGGTGAGGTAATATGATCCTAAGTATTGACAGAGTATTCCACTGTCTGAGTAAAAGAGAATAACAAGGAAAATGGTTGAGGTGCAATTGAGAAAAAAATGAATAAATAACACAGAAAGATACAACAAAAAATAGAAAGATAAACCAGACAGATTAGGTTTACTGAGCAAAAGTAACAGTGTTGAAGTAATAAACACCAATGAAGAAAAACTGAATTAAAAAAATGTAATATAGAGTGAAAATAATGTTTCTAACAGAAAAGAAACTATGTTCAACTGCAGGGAACAAACTGCATCTTCTGCAATGAACCACACAATGTATAACACACTTTCTTTGAGTGGAAAAAATGGGAAAAGGAGTGACGCCATTTGGAGAGCAAACTCAGAATTGCAGGGATAACAGTGGAACATCACCCCCCCCCCCCCCCCCAAAAAAAAATGTTGAAGAACGCCCAGCATTGAAATGACCTGGCAGGGTTCACAGAGAGAATTTTAAGGAGGTAAAAGATGGATGGTGATGAGTTTGAGCTTTGGAATGACAGCTGAAGCATACTACCAGAGACAAAATGGTAAAAGGAAAGTCATTGGTGATACATCGACAACAGACTCCATAGAACACAGAAAGTATGAGGAGCCAACAGAATTGACGCCACCCTGAAGTATTCTATTGTGGTACCGGGGTGGGATCAAGTCAACGGAAAAGGGTTCTGGGTTTAGTCCATGAAGTATGTGTTTGTCACCAGCAATTAAAATGAATGATACAGCTGTAACGTATAAATTTACTTGTGTAACGATTCACAGCGTGATAATGTGATAAATGGGCTGCGAGTAATATTTAATTTATTTCACTGCTCTTAGAAAATGTTAAGAAATTGAACAAAAATTCTGCAAGCGAGGTAAGAGTGGAACATCTTACCATGGTCGGGGTCTCACAGCCCAGAGAGACAGCCCCTGCTTTTGTTGGAGTGCTCACGTTCATCTAAAAGACACAACAGAAACATTGGAATCAGGTAGGGCTCATGTACATTTAATAAGGAGCTTATAAATATATTATACAAAACAAATTCAAACTTGCATCATTCTCAAACACAGATGCAATGGTTAGAAAACCTAATCGCCTTTGTACATTTCAACTTCTCTTAACGTCCATACCTCAGCCTTTCATGCTTAAATCCTCCACCGTTAACATCAATGTTGAAGAATGTCATTAGAAATTAATAACAGACAGAAGCTTTCCTAACACACTCCATCCTCAACTTTTATTCATACAAATATTGTCACTGCTAATATTAAGATATGCAAAAGAAATAAATGTATTGACCATCCTTTCAAAGCTTCACATACTCCTTATTTATTTGAAACAGATTTCCTCAACAACTTGACACAATCTTCAGCTGATTAATGGGTTTCGCATATGTAAATAGAACTTTTTAATATCCATTTTGATGTTTGTCCTAATTTGAAGGGGAAAAAAAACAATTAAATTACTATGTTGGACTTGCTGAATTGACGAATTTACAGTCGTTAAACTTGAGAATTTCACACAGCTGAAGAGCCTATGGATAATGTGTCTGTTTTGTGGTCACTTTATTAAACAATAGCATTACACAGAAATTTTCATTTTCTAAATAAACTGTCAATTTATTTTCCATGCCAAATAAAATTCTAGTTGCTCCTGTCACTAAATATTGTCAAAGTAATATATATTTAATTCATTTACATCATTGTAACCAAGACATTGGAAATTAAGAATTAATTATAAACAATATTTAATTCAATTACACATTACAGATTCACTTGAAATCGGAGGTCCTGAGTATTTGTATTACGAAACCTACTTGCAATGTATGTACTGGCTCAGTAGAGCTGCAGTAACACGCTACTTTTACTCAATAACATTCAATATATTTAATTTGTGCATAAACATTCGTATTCTGTTTCGTGATTCATTTTACAAAACGCTAAAACACAGACAAAATATTGTATGACGACGACAACGTTTCGTTAGACGGTGTCGATTGTAATCAGGCCAAGGTTATAAAAACCGTAAAGCATTCTCATGTAGATTAATGGTTCAATTTATTGTTTAGTACATTAAGCATTTTGGCATAGTATGGCATTCTCAGCTGCTGAACAATCAAAGCACGGTTAGCAAAAATACCAACAATTAGAAAAAATTACATTAAAGTTGTGATGTAAATTAAAACTGATACACACCTGAATAAAATTATAATAATGCCTAAATACACTGACACAGACACATTACTTTTCACATAAATAAATTATTATTGTAACATAGAATATTTTGCCAAGAAAAAGTGGTATGAAATTTGCGTAAAAAGTTTAAATAAAGAGCACAGATTTTAAAAAAACATAATTAGCTATAAAATATTTAATATTTTGACTGCATGAGAAGATTTCAAACATTCAGCATGGAGTTGCTTGGAAAGAAAAAAATTCAGACATTTTCAAAGATTGAAGCCTTTCCCGGTGTAGTTGTTCAATATATTGTTCTCGGAGTTCAACCGGGTTTTGCAAAAAATAAAAATAAAGCCAAATAAGTCAGTGGTGGCAGAACATGCCATAGAATCCGGCCATGACATAAAGTTCAATGAAACCAAAATCTTGGATCGTGTCAATGGTTTCTGGAGCAGCATCATCAAAGAGGCCATACATATTAGGACACAAGACAACCTGCTAAACCGGGACACTGGGTTTCAATTGAGCAAGACTTGGGACCCAGCTATAACATTGATAAGTCTAGGGGTCCGGAGCTCTATTGTGGCTGAGGTTGCTGTGGGTAATGTACCTCGGCGAGTGGCCGGCCTTTTGACTGATGCTGACATGGCGGAGGCGGACTGTTGACTGAGCGCTGATTGGCTCTCACAGCATGATGATGCAGTGGAGGATATATATATATAATATGAAATGGAATGGTTCCGGCACTTTGCCTAGAAGATGACAACAGAGCTTTTAGTTGTCGAAACGTTGCGTTCTAATATAATTATGCAAAACCCGGTTGAACTCTGAGAACAATATATTGAATTCCAACATTTGACGTTGAAAATTAGTCATAAGGAGCACAAAAAATTACACATATGAGAGTATTATTCACGGTTAATATGGTGACAATCACAGAAGACATTCACCCTGGAAGTGCCATTATAGTTTGATTTTTGATGCAGATAATTGGAGACAGAGTAATCAAAGTCAAGACACAGTAAAGGACACAATTATTAATACATATGTATAAATTCACTTTCCTTGCTGGTTGCAACATAAATATATTAATATCTGTTACATTAGTATTGAACCACAGCTATACACAACAAACGGTATTTCCACAGCAGTAATTATTTATTAGTTACCACCAAACACCACATGAGCAGCATGAATATGCCTGAAGTTTTTAAAATTATGACGTCCACATAAACAGTAATAAATTCACAAACTTTTCTTGTACAATCATGTTTCCTTAAATCATCTGCTTTAAAGAAAACTGAAAAACTCACAATCAAGGGAAACTTTTATATCATTAGACTGTTCTAGATGATTTTTCAAAAAAGAAATACCATAAAGAATTATCTTCAAAATAAGAATATGGAGTTCGAATATTGGATTTCAGTGTATCTAAATGGGGTTTTATATGCTGATAATACCTGGTAAACTCCTCTTGTTAAATTTGTAGAATGACAGTCCTTCTGAAGCCTATAACCGACATCCATAAAGGGTTGCCATGATACTAATAATAATAACATGTCACAATAAATAGTACATACAAATAAGTTTTGTATTCAATGTAGCAAAAAAAACCCTGAATTTCATCAAATTTAAACACACGGCCCTGGATTTAGAAAGCCAGAAAAAATGAGCCCAATTAGATTTTCTGGCGACAAAATGAGAAACCAGTTTTATGCCCAGTGACATATATACTTTTCCTGTTTAAAGGAAATCTCAATGCACAGATTTGATACATACCCCAAATTATATTTCCAAATTGCTAATAGTGACTACAAAAAGTGCATGCATTTTTTTGGGAAAATTTTGGAAACTTGGGTATATAAATAACTTGTTTTCATAGGGTCACCAGCTTGAACAAAAATCACTATTTTGCATTGTTCTGCAAAATTAGTAGTAAAAAAATACTCTTCATTACAGTTATGCTCTGTGTACTCAGAACTGAGAAGTCGTAGACCGACTGCTTTCGTGATGTAGGTGGTGAATGAAATTCTTACAGTATTTCAGCTGACAAACGAACATGATTGGAATCCTCAGAAATTTTCATCCACTGAATAGTACTTTGAGTAATTTATTTTATCAAAAAATAATTAGAAAAATATCAATTGAGACTTGTATTGCATAGTTTCATTAATCAACTAAGGATGTCTTCATGTCTCCATTCTATACAATGGCCCTAATTAGCGTGAGATGTACCAACTTTTTGTAATCACCTAAATTCATTAAAATCTAAGCACACAGTGAATCAAATCACCAAAGTTTCCAAAACGTAATGAAGCTTGGGTGTGATGAGTCATTTATGTGAAAACTTTTGCTCTTCGTTTCCTTCCTACGATCAAAGCGATTGCCATATAAAGTGATCATAATGAAGAACTGAGGGCAACAAGTTACACTGTTGAAACCAGTCTTCAGGCATATAGTTAGCGTATGTTAGTATGTTAGAAGCACTTACTCCATCACCGAGTGAAGCTTCACCTGTCTTCGTAGAGTCCATGGGGCACACCAAATCGCCAAAGTCGAATTCCGATTTTGATTTTTTACGCTTCAAAGTGAACTGGCTCTTTTTTACCAACTGAAACAAATAAATTATAATAAAGAATGTAGTATTTATCAGTGTAGAGAATGAATAAAGTCTTATCAAGCTTCTAACCAAATAAACAATTATATTTTCATCATTTGTTCACAGCCATCGCCAACTAGAAGCCCAAGAAGACTTTATTCAATAAAGTATAAGTTGGTTAAAATAAAATACTTGGCAAAGAAGGAATAATTCTCATCACATTATTGTTATAAAACTAATAAAGCTTGATCTTTCAAACAGTAGCAGAAATAATATTCGAATTGTGCGGATACAAGTTATAGCTGCATTTCTGCCCTAGTGTATGTGATGAAGAGATATTCATTTTTTAAAATATCTCATAACAATTGTGATCAACAAATTACAAAAATTATGATTAAGTTAGAAATTCGACACCCACCTTGACCTTGGTAGTTGCGGATAGAGGAATATAGCCCAAAGTGGCTTCTGCTTCTCTCTTCTCCTGAATGCAATCACGGCCCAACAATTCTTTGAAGTGAGTGTTGAGATGGCGCCTTAGTAAAGTTTTACTTGGCGGAATAGAAAGCAAACTGGCCAGCAGTTCGGCAGTAAAACGAGGTTCATGCATCATCAAGCCTCCATGCACACCTATAAATCAAAGGGACAATTTGATTGATATTTTACAACCAAATATATTAAACCACTTGAAACCAAGAAGATTAAATTCATCTTATAAACAGAATATGTAACATGAAACTTAAAATAAAAAATTGACTCCGTAGAATGGAAATTAATAAATCTATTAAAATAAATAAATGAAAATGCCGAAGACACAATTACAGAGCATATTTATTTTTCTGCCACCCACATTGCTCAATAAATTAGAGAGAGACAACGAAAAGAAACAGAAAAGTAACCACATGACTCGAGACGTACCAGATCCTCGTAGGTTGGGGGCGTATTCAGCCAGGTCAACAGCTCTGAGCCACTCCATGACACGGTGATTGGTCCATCGAGCGACTTCTTGTGGAGATGGTTGGTTGCTATCATCGGGCAATGACCGTCTTTGCAAACAATTTTGATCAAAATTATTATCCCTCAGGACCTGAAAAATGACATTCAAACATACTCAACCATTTCAATACTTTTAAAAAATGATGATTGGTAAACAAACAATTTATGCTCATATTTAATCTAATTACAAATATTCACTGTAAAGCACTTTAACAATAAATTCTTAATCAGTGTACTTTGTACAGTAAAGACTCTCAGGTTAAATTGTACTAAAAAGTATGACACATTGAACTATTAACCTGACAATCTAATATATATATTTAAGATATACCACTAAAACCTGAAAAATGTAAAATATAAATTAACTATAAATTATTTTTATTACAATACTGGAAAAAGACCCCCAAATTTGCTAAACAAGAACACAACATGTTATAAAACTAATAAAATATAAAATGTCTATGTTAAAAGGATACTAACTATATAAATAAATACCCAAATAACAGACAAAAATATTTGCTAAATTAAACACCACACAATGTTTCTGCAATCCTTGATGCTTACGTCAGATGATGATGCAAGAACCTTAAGAACGAAAGACCGGGTGACAAAATCAAAACTTTGCGCAGTATGTCATTCTTGTGGCTCTTGCGCTTTTGAATCACCTGACGAACACAACAAGGATTGCAGAATCATTGTGTGGCTTTTAATCTAGCACTAAATTTTGTTTGTAGTTTGTCTCTTAATTTACCTACTTAATAATAACTAAGCGTCCCACAAAAAAATTACATTAGTTGGTCGCAAAATGAAAATCTATCTAATTCAGGTCAGAAAATATTCTGTAATGTTTAACTAATTGTGATGCCAATAAAATACATGTTTGATTGCTTGTTTTTTCACTTAAAGACTTCCAGAGTAAAAAATTATGAAAGTTAATTTTCCAGATGTAATCAAAGTGGCTCAAGGAAGCATATGGCCTGAAATGTGTTTTCTCCTTGCTAACCTGAATCCCTCTCCTTAGGCTTGCTACGTGCAAACTTGAAGAAACGTGTAGCAGAGCCAAGTCTTCGGTGGTCATTCGGTGCAAAACTCTGCCGTCCACACGAGCTGCCAGGAAGGCTTCCTTGTGCTGCGGAAGGCCAGCATCGTCCAACCACCGGAGCACCCAACAAGCGTCCAAGTTGCCTGCAGAGCTCAGCAGAGGGTCAACAGAAGACACAGGGTTCAGCTTATCTTGTAGGGCCAACTGGAGTTTCTTTCGGTGTAACACGTTCTGGACAAAAATAAATTAGAACAATATGAGTCCTGTATTTATATTTGAGTGAACCCAGTGTCGTAAATTATAATTGTGTCACTAATTTGTAATAAAATAACTTTGATCCATTAAATTGTTTGTAATCCAAGAGGTATTACAATGTCGGTATATCTTTTAAATCAAAATGTATTACTAATCATGAAAAAATATCTGGAATTTATAATTATATAAACTAATGATCATGCAACAAAAAATTGCTTATTAATGGCATAATTAATTTATTTTGTTAATAAACCATTTCCTGACTCAATGCCATTTGTTTATTTGTCTATACAAAATGTATTATCTCTATTAAACTGCTGCTGCTCTAAAGTTCTCCTATAAGCACATTTACAAGAACAATTCTTCAATTAATGCAACGTAAAATGTTATAGCACAAGAAAAACACCATAGTTCATAACACGGAGAATCAAAATTTTCCATATTTTTACAGAGGTTTTGCTCCATCACAGTGGTAGGAAGTAAGTCCTCACCTTGACGCCTAGTTCTTTGTCTATCTCCTGCTGAGAGGCAGCCAACATCTGGGCACCACTTTTGACCCAGCGCCTTGCTTCCCCTGCATAACATTCCAGTCCCATGTCCTGCAGCCAGTGGCTTATGGCTTCACTGTCCCACTGTGAAAATGGCAGATCTAGTCTGAAAATAAAACTTTACGTTAGTAACTTTGATGGGGCAAATATTTAAAGTGTAGATGTAGCAACTACATGGAATATATAATTTAAATATATATTGATATATTTTGGCTCACTATGAATTGGTCAATACAGTTTATCTGAGATGGCTAGTAATCAAGAATAGTTTACCACCTGCCCAATTTCATTTATTTATTAAGGTATGTAAATGTGATATAGTCTCTCACATCTCTCAAGACTAAGCACCATTTATAATACAGAATATATGCAAATATATGCACTATAATTATATTATTTACTGGTCTTACTTTATGGGTGTCGATTGTTGAACGCTCCACCCCAGCCTAGCACCAGCTGTAGCTCTGACCCCTCCTCTTCGGAACTCGCCATCATCCGGGAGGTCTTCTAAATTTCCTGAGCCACTTCGTTTCATCCTATGAAAATATTAACAAACAGTTCTTAAAAGTATAATATAAAATACAAGAAAGAATACTTCAAACGAGTGAAATGTTTTACAGGCTACAAACATCGCATCCCCAAAGTCTGAGAATAATGACCTTGATGGATACAAAAAAAAAGCAACAACAGGGAACTTAATAAATAAATAAACATCATCTAATTTTAAGTCTGAAACTTGATGAGGTCACAAAATAAGTGATGAAACATTGTTTAATTCTACATTAATAAATGATCTTTTCTGACTTATAATTGGCTGATGTTTGTTTATTTGTTTTTCTCAATAGTAAGAATATATATTTATATAGTTAACAATAGTTCATTGCCAACCAGAAACACATTTTGTTATTAAAAATTCTTAAAAATGCAAACAAATTCAAAGGTCAACAATAAAATTTAATATAAACTATATGACATTTATGAATTTGAAACATAATTTTGATTGGCAAAATGTTAAAATCTTGTATGAGGAAAATAATTACTTTCATAAGCCTGATGAGTGAAATTCCCTATATTCATTCTAATCCTAGTGCATCAAATGTTAAAAAATGAGATGACATCAGTCAATTAGTCAGCAATTTAAAACATTATAAAAATACTATGTTTCGACCCAACTTTTGGGACATCTTCAGGTGTAAAAAAGATCAATTCATAGTAATTAATTACTTGAGAATGGGTGCATATGAACTTCAAAGGAGTTTTTGCACAAATGTTGTGGCCGAAATTTTTAAAATTGCTCTAAATAAATCCTTGGCTAATTGGCTGATGTTATTTCATTTCTTAAAAAGGTCGGATAAATTTAATTTCCAACAACACTAATAAATTGAACAAAATTTACAATAAATAGTTCTTATAATGAGATTAGAATATTTCACTTAGAGCCATAAAATTGCATTGTTAACTTTAATAGTAACAAATGTTACTCAGTTTACCATTGAACACATTTTGGTTATGAACATTGTAAGACGCATGATCAAAGATTGAAGTCTTTCCCGGTGAAGCTGTTCAATAAATAGTTCTCGGAATTCACACGGGTTTTGCATATTAATATTTACACGCAATGTTTCGACGACTGAAAGCACTGTCGTCATCTTCATCGCCTAGAAGACGCACTTCATGGCTCTAAATTTATATCTCAACATCAAAATTTAACATAAAAATATAACTCTGTGTAATTTACATTTTAATTAAATTAATTCAAATCTGCTTTGAATAATTTATTTAACTATGTTATTGTCAATTTCTAATTTATTGTATAATTTTTTTTTAGTCTTTTACCTGATTAAATTGTAGACAAAATGTAATGATTTTTCGGTTTAGTTGAATAATACAATTTTTTTCTGACAAATTGGCTGATTTTCCGTTTGTTTATTAAATAATAATTAAGATTTATTAATTCATTAGAACCATATTCGGCACATCTAAAGGTCAAGATGCAGTTGTACCTGAGACACACAACCCCTAATAAAATCTAAGACTTGCAGATTGAAACCAACCAGACAGTAAATTTTCTAAACAGATCGTTTATTAGCAAATAACGACTGACCATACTTTTCCACAGCTTCTAGCCAAATTATCAACTTCAGTTTCCCTTAGGCACTTTTAAACCATAGAAAGAGTACTTGGGGTTACCACCTGGGTAAAACAATTGATTAACACACAACGTTGTGAAGACCAATGGCTTCGTCGACATCTCACACATGAAAAACTTTGGCTGTTGTAAATAGATTGAAAGCCAAAAACTTTTTCCATAGAAACTACACCGGGGAAGCCTTCGATCTTTGATTTTGAAACTAAATTATCGTCATTCACATTCTACACCGCATTTTTCTGACAAATTCGAAAATTCCAGTGTTGCATGTACCTTTTCTCGACTGTTATCATTTCTGAGTCTATCGATATGATAATAAGATTGAAAACTTGTAAATTCTTAACAAAAATAAGTTAATAAACATTTTTGAAAAGTATAAAACATTGTATCTTTCATATCGCTAAAACCAAACAGGTTATTCTATTACACATTAAATGATGCCTGGAAAATAGCTTTGTGTCGTCGAAATGTTGCATTATAATCAATGTTGTATCGGTGTGGAAACCCGATAACTTTTCCACAATAACTACACCGGGACAAACCTTTAATCTATAAAATCAATATACGATGGGTAAAATGAGACTTTTGAAAATTTTATTCAAACCTTCCAAATATCTTTTTAATTCCTTTGGTTTTGTTGAACTGCAAGGATGGGCTCTGCTGTGGCGAAAGACCGGACACCATTTCTTCTTCATCATCTTCATTTGTGTCCTCTATGACTATGCTCTCAGCCTCAGCTGAAAGAAGAAACAATTACCGTTATCAATAAGATACGAATGTGTTTTGAAAGAAGTCAAGAGTTTGATATTTCATAAATGTACTTAAAATTTAAACTGGAATGAATTACAGGCATCACATGCTGAACAACATTGTAGGTGTCACTAAGAAATATATGCAAAGCACAAAGTTTGTAAATAGCATATAAGAATAAACTACAGTGATTCTGTTCAATAATATAAACTATTATGCACATCTGGCTGACTATATATATTATAAATGGTTACTACAGCTGCTATATTTTGAAATTAATTTCTACAATTACAACTACTGAGTCTAACGAACAACATTAAAAGATATACCAGAAGCATTCAGGTCCACTTTATAACAGTCATAACGTACAATTAGCTTAAACAATATTGAAGATTTTTCATTATCTTTTCTACCATAGATTTACACAACTTTTCTTGCATCGTATCTCAATTAAAATATTCTCTGCAAGCAAGGTGTAGATTATTTAAAAAAATGATCTCCTTAAATCTTAAACGTTTCTTTATGGGTATTCGACAGAAATCGTTCAACTGATAACAGAAATTAAAGTTCCATTCATTCCCTTTCTGGAATATATTCACTGTTACATAGAACTCAGTCAAGGATTAAGTTGTGAAAAAAAAAAAAGTTGACGGCGAACACAAAAAAGATCAAATTGTATAAGACCATTTGAACAAGCTTACACCTTGCTTCAGTGAAAACACAATGTAGTCGATTAGTAACACATCCTTAAATATAAATATCACATCATTGGAGCAATCCTGTTCCCTCTCTCGTCTCTCTGATCCTACGTTATTTGTTTAATATTCACACCTACTATAAATGAAAAAAAATCATTTGCTACAATTCAAAAAATAAAAAATTACACACTATTTTCACACAATTAGAACATAAAATTTTAGTAATAATTAATGATTAATTACAGTGGGGAAAGAAATAACAATTTTTAATAACAGCAACTCACGACAATATTTCCCATATTGGTATCAGCACCGCCAAACTGATCCAGTCACATATACAGTTATTAATTTCTTCCAGAGTCATGAGCAACTTAAAAACAGTTCACGTTTTTCTTACGACAAAAGTTATATTCATGTTACTGTTGGTTAAAAATTGGAGTGATATAATCTCCATTTAACTTGAATTATTTTAACAGTCTTGCACAAAAAAAAAAGTTATATTTATTAACATTATTTCTCAGTTCTGGAAGTTTCTACGCTCCAATTAAGTTTCAATTTTTATCCCATAGTTCACCATACAATTTATACAACATTGTTTTTCAGTATTTGTGCATGAAGATTTGGAGCATCGCTGTAAATAATGTGACTGCCAGACTTTTGAACTCTCTTGCCACCGACTCGATTATCGGATGTCAATTCCCATTACCTGAATTCTCAAGTTTCTCGGCCAAATTTAGGAAACAGGGGAGAGGAGGCAGTGGTACTCATCAAGATCGTGGGACTTGGTCTTTACGTTCACCTGATCGGGAAACCCAAACCACATCTTTACAAGACCTACAACTTGTTGGGAATTGTTAATAAGAGAGTCAAGTTCCTAATATAATTTATAGAGTCGACCTCCAGTGGTGCAGTGGTCAGCATTGCTGCCTCGCATTTCAGAGGTCTTGGGTTCAAATCCTGGAGAAGGCCTGGGTGTTGTGTGTGTACGTTGTTTAACTGAGAAACTTCCACAAAATAATTCCCCAATGAGTCAAATCTAACAGAGTAAAAAATAGTCCCTAATGACCCTGGCAGTTGATGCACTTATAAATAAATTGGTTTTTAAATAAAAAATTAATAAATAATTATAGTAATACTTAATATAGTAGAAATGTATGCAATACTAAAGCAAGAAGCTGTTAAAAAAATGGATTTCTATTCAGACAATAACAAAATGTTTTACCGCTTTGGATAGTCGGTCATTATAACACATTGTGATTAACTAGGTGTATGACATTACATCCGTCGATTGGTGCTCAAATGATGGGAGGAACCAACTCTGGTAATAATTATCATCATGCTATATAAAGATGTGAGTGTGAGATGCTTCTAAATGACACGTTAAATAACTACAAATCCTGACGATTTGAGGAATATTCACTCACGATAAGGTTGTCTGAAGTTTGTAACTGCCGCATTTGAAGTCACGAATGTCCTGTGAGTTTGATACTTGTAACAGTATAATATACAAACTCCACATACTCATAATGGATGTTTTAAATGAATTACCAAGAGTGTGCACTTTTTAAGTTACAAGTACGAATAAAAGCATTTTGATCAAAGATGGAAGCCTTTCCCGGTGTAGTTGTTCAATATATTGTTCTCGGAGTGCAACCGGGTTTTGCATTATTATATTAGAACGCAACGTTTCGACGACTAAAAGCTCTGTCGTCATCTTCCAGGCGCTGATGACAGAGCTTTTAGTCATCGAAACATTGCATTCTAATATAATTATGCAAAACCTGGTTGAACTCCGAGAACAATATATTGAAAAGCATTTTGATTTGCTTTTATGAATCTCTTTTTTTCCACTACAGCTACAATAACATCCCACGTGTTCCTTTAGAAACATACAGGCTAAAAGAAAATGCATAATTATATTTAAAATAATACTTAGAAAATGCTACAAAGAAATGTGTTATCAATTACTTGCCTTGCTAAAATAAAAACACATTAAAAATGTTAATCTTGCAGAAAAATGAAGAGAAAAACACATACATGCCTCATACTAGTTTATTTTTTTGTCTGCTTCGACACAGTGTCAAACTGCTGAACATTCTTCCCCATTACCAAACAACTTTTAATCACAATGTTTCAATATTTGTTAAATTAAATCAGTAAGCTAGAGACAGTTAAAGAAATGGTAAAATAACTCAAAAGCCTTTACAGGCTGGAGTTCATCATCTGGTTTTTGCGATTTATCATTCTTAAGTTTCTTGCATTTTTTAATCGCCTGACAAAAACAACAAGTAATGAAGAAATGCTGTGTGGTAAATTTTTTATCACTTTAATTTTTCCCTTTATTTGGCTATTTCTGTATATAATTAGTATACATTTAACACAAATGTTTTATATTTAATATTATTTGAATCAAGTAGGATTACAGTCAACAATTTTTTCATGACCTGGTATTTCTTCTTAGTAATTTACGATAAACAACATGCAATTCATGAATCGGCTTACTATTATTGATTTAAATAAATCACATTCAGTTCATTTTGTAAGCATGTTCCAGATACACTGAATGTTTTTCTGCATGACAGTTCCTTTGTGATACAGAGACGTTGGCACAACTTTCGTACTCATCTTACTACTTAGTGCACCAATCAGAGTAAAGGGACCAATGAAAAACAATCTCCTTTCCAGAGTGTTTGCCCCACTACCATGTGACAGAGAGAGAGAGAGACAAAAAAAGCTGTCTCAAAATCTGATTTCTTTCTTTTAAAGATTCTCTTTCAGTAACTTATTGAAGTACAGAACACATTACTTTATAAAATCAGCTCCATCGTCTAATAATTATCTTTGTACCAGAAAGGGGGCGAGGAACAAAAGCTCAAGTGAATAACAGAAGTCTTTAATTTACATCTGAAGTAGATCAAAGAAATCTCTTAAAAACAATTGAACAACATAAATGCATACCATTTACCAATCCAGCACATAAAATGTTAAAAAGTTATTTTATATATTAGTGAGACACTGCAAGAATTTTAGAAGGTGAATAATGACTAATTTAATATAAATAGAATAAATATTTATATGGTACATGCTATAAATTACAGGTTTATTTATTATGTACATGCTTCAGTGCATCTATACATGTTTCATTCATTCCCGTGCCTATTTTAATGGAGAGTAATTTACTTTTATTAATTCATAACAATATGAACCATTCATTAAACTTAAGAAGTAGGACTTAAGAAATTGTTTAACTTATGCGAAACCCATTTAGTACCCAATTTTATTAAACATATATTGGGTTAAACGTTAACTGCAACATTTTCAGCGATGTCAGTTGTCAGTAGAAGCAAGCATTACGTCTTGTTGTCCACATGGAGACATGCATCTTGTTCAGATGTTGACATCCTGGAGGGGCTTAGCGTGCAGCAGAACATGCTCAGAGTGAGAGAGAGAGAGGACTGCACCTAAGTTTGGAGTGGAGTAGCTCTTGTCTCCCCCGACCCTTCGCCTGGCTTGCTGGAAATGAAGCAAGGATGAAAGGCCTTTACCGAATACAACACCCTTCTTTCCCACAGGGTTGAAATTGGCTGCGTGGTCAGGGAGTGGCACGGACACGGCACCTCCACTCGAAGCTCTTTGTCTGGGCAGGCTCCCGTAATGTTCTACTTTGCGGCGGAAATTTGCGGGAGGGGTCTGAGGAAATCAACAATAAATAATTAATTCTCAATTTAAATTCATAAATACATTACAAAACAGTTACAATCTGCGCCAAGAAAATGTAATACCAAGGTTACGGCTTCTTCCAGCAATGTTGCCTTACATTTTGTCCTATAATAGATAGTAACTAATAGTTAGTCCTAGTGAGAGACTGCATGATTGGGACAGCACCGCTCAACAAGGGGTGAGGTGCAGGGCAGTTACCTACTAAAAACCTTGATATTTAATTTTTATGGTGCAGATTATAATATAATCAAGAGTATAATACAGTGATGAATTGCTTACAGAAATGCACATATTTTAGATCAATAAACGGCCAAAAATAGGTGCTAAATTAAATACCACACAACGTTTCTGTAACCTTTGTTGCTTTTGTCAGGTAATTAATGAATCCAAGAACCATAAGAATGACACACCACACAAAACAGGTTTTAGCTTTGCTCATCCTTCTTATGGCCCTTGCGTTTTTTTAATCACCTGCCAAAAGTGACTCGGAAGACAGAAATGTCGTGTCTTATTTAATTTACAACATATTTTTGTCTGTTATTTGCCTATAAATTTAGCTAATTAGTAAAATTTTTACACAGATGCTTTATACTTTAAAATGCAAATTTTATGTCTGAACCCTTTCATTATGACTAATACACAACTCAATACTAATATACATATTAAAAAGAAGCATAGAAGGGTTTGTGTTTTTTGTGACTGTGCTAATCATACAAGTTTATTCCAACAGTAAATTTGTAATTTTTTTTTGTAAATTCTGATAGAATTGTGAATGATTACTTAAAATGTGAATTTATTCCTTATTTCTTATACTACATAGGAAAATGTGCCATTTGTATGCAACTAGGAAGGTTATGTGTAAATGCAATAATTCATACAACAGAACAGAATTAAAATAATGAATGACATCCTGTATGTATCTGAAAAGAAACAGTTATTTAAGCTTAGAATTAAAAGTGAGATTGAAGTCTGGAAGCTGTCAAACATAAGAAAAGTATTTTGGAAGTGTTCTCAGGTTTCGAAACAGGTGGCGCTGTTTCGTCAACCTGCACCGTTGACATCTTCCACTTCACCAGGTGCAGGTCGACAAAAGGTTGTGTTTTTGCAATGCCGCATAGTTGGAAACCCTTCAACATTTCCAACAGAAAATTCATTGCTAAAGCTTGCATAAGTTAATAAGAAAAGCCTGCTATTGTGCAACACAGAACTTGCATGCCATCCCAAGCTCTCAGAACCTCCACCCACGGAGATGATTTTTTGAAGGTTGTATTTCTATTATTAATTGCTCAATTTTTATTCTTACCCTGGGAGAAGTTACTTCTTTAAAATCTTCAACACTGTTGGGATGATTGCCCAATCGTCTTGGGCTACCATCCGACATTGAAGATACCGGACTTGGAGAAGGTGACATTCCAACTAGCAGCTACATAAAGAATGACCTCATAATTTACAAATTCAATTGCTGAGAGAGTGTAAATAAATGACAGTGGATCTTTCTCTCTATTATATTTTTCAAACATAAATGAATTTCAAAACAATTGTAATGGCTCTGTTAAACTCAAATTATTTCCGGTGAAAGCCATATACAAGCATTCATATAAATTAAATTGGAATCAGCTACAATATTTCTTTATTAGTGACAAAAGGGATTCGTACCTGTACATTGGCTGCTGGGGATCCAATTGGCGTTGATGTAGCGTGCAGTGCAACTCTGGGCGCTGGTGGAGGTTTGTTACGCCGTCTCTCCTCTGACAACCTTTCCCTCAATTCAATATTCTCTCTTTCTAAAGATGCTAATTGTAACTTGAGTTCCGATATGGTGGACATGAGCTCCAGCTTCTGCGTCTCTAGAGATGAACGGGTGAGCATTTCCTGAAAGGAATCAAGATATTAGTGAATGTAGATTTTTCCCAGTGAATTTGGTGAACATAGAGTTCTTGGGTTTTTACCGGGGTTATATCTTGTGTGAAACACAATTGTTCAACAGCCAGCTCCACCATTGTCCTCAAGTGACTGAGTCAATGAGACAACGGTGGAGCTGGCTGTCGAAACATTGTATATGGAGTTCACACAGGTAGAAATTCAAGAACTCCAGGAATCAAGATGTTTATTCATACTACCAGAAGCAGAGAAATTGGAGACATTTACAACTCAATTAAAAGAACTTGTCAATATATTTTCTGGAAGTAATGAAATATCCCAAAATACCATAAGATATTAAAGGATACAAAAACAATTTTGGGAAATAAAAATTTATTAATAAAAAAAACTACAGTGCTAAATCAGAGAACAAACTAAAATAATGGAAGATCAATGAGAAAGTATCACAATCATTATTACCCTTTGTAACAAATTTTCTGTGCTTCCCAACTGACGTCTCTTTTCATCCAGCATCTTCTCCAGGTCAGCAATCTTGTCTGTCTGAGCTTCAATCTGCTCTGATAACACAGCAACTTGCAACTGCAACGAATCCTTATCACACTCCAGGCGGCGCAATCTGTCTTCGACTTCAACTGGTGGCTGAAACACGATATTTGATTTCAAATTAAAGCCAATTTGAGAAGAGATTTTTTTAAATATTTTATTCAGGCTTCAAGTGAACAAATGTATAAAGTCAATGGTGAGGAAACTTGTTCCATTAAACAAAACTGAGAACTGTTGGAGAAAAAAATAATGATAAGTAAATGTCGACTAACAATGGAACATTTACATATACACTTATCTTTACAAAACATTTACATCATTTTATTATACAAGAAACAAAAGATTGAGCAATAATAATTCAATTTCATACAAAAGTAATTATTTACTTAATTTATATTTGCATGAACACAAATATTAAATTTAGCAGATAAATTCAAGAACACAGAATTTTTATTTTACCAAGAGAAACAGCTGCGAGATAAAATATGTTTGGAATATTATGAAATGTTCATACATTGATATACATGAGTATTTAAATACATACAAACATTATATATATACGCACACTAATTGCAAAGATCAGCTTTGTCGTTATGTCGAGTCTTGATATGGCAATATCATAGCTCTTTTATGTACAATTTACAGTTCAATAACACCTCTTTGTGAAATAATGCAGATAAAATTAGTTATTTTTGAAAGAAAAATACTCATAATAATGTATTTGCAAAGAATTAGCAAGTTTATTCACAATATATTTGACATATTCATGGAATTGGAAAGTAGACATAATGGCAGAGCCTGAGATAAGTAAAGCACTATGTCAAAGCACATAAATCAACTGGCGATTTCATCGCAGGCATCTAACCTTGTATGCCAGCCTCCAGTGACTGCCATGGCAACAGCAACAAGCCCGGCAAGGGGAGCAGCAGTCTCCGTGATAGAGGTCAGGTTGGCTACCAGAGCAACGTCGCTGACAGTAAGGTTGACAGAGTGCTTCAGTGAGGTCACAACACGAGCCTCGGTGACAATGGTGCCGAGAACAATCACCGTTGAAGCACTGCCGTGGCAAGGGGGACAGACGAGTGGGAGAGGGTGAGCACACCCTCTGGGACTGGGGCAGTATTGTGGACTGGCACTTCTGGTCCCTAGCTGACCGGTTCACCTGCCTGCGGCGCCGGTCGAGGCTACCAGCTTTGTCAAAATGGTTTGACACGATGGCCGAGCCACGTTTGGGCGGCTTATGAGTTGGTTCCCCGTGGTGGTTCAGGTTTTTGTCTGTCTTATAACCATTAAACTCAACATTGTTAACGACAGTTTTGCATACTGTCGTAACTAAGGAACCTTGTGAACCATGACACGTTTCCAGCTGAATATAACCAAAGCCTCCATTTTCCTCCCGCCTTTCTGCCTCTTGACGCTCTAGCCGTTCCATCTCCGTACCCACGTTTGAGGACGTCCTCAGCCATCGGAAACCTTCTCCGCAACCAGTTGATTGATCTAGCAAGATCAGGACAACACAAGTATAAGATCTGGATATGGATTTGGGAACATAATCTCTTATCATTGTCAACATAGGAAATATGTTAGATTGGTAGCGAACCTTGACCATTACCACCATTAGAGTCTTCATCAGAAGACGACGAGGAGACGTCAGAAGAAGAACTGTCACCCTCACTTCGAACAGAGTTACTACCAGACCAGGTTGTCCCACACTTGAGAGTTGACTCTTCGTCAGGGCTTGTTTCATCCCCTGAAAGGACAGCTAGTTACTTTATGCTAGCATTCAAGAGTTAAATAGCCACATAACATTGAGTAAAGGATGTGCGCATATGGAATACGGAAAAGTCCTATTTTAAAGATGTTTTGTCATTCAACTGTTATCATAATGATCCAGGCCATAAAATATAAAAGTAATTATACATTAATGTGTTCCACCAATCCTTTAGTGGGCATCATTTGCACTTACAAAATTCAATAGAAACCACAAAAAGATTAAATTATATGGTACAAGAACTTTTCATGGTTCAGTGTAGTATCTTGTAATCCTCACAGCCTATGATTAAAATACACATGAAACACTGATCCTAAACTCCATAAGAAACTGCCTATAAATGCTATTGAGTTGTGTCGAGGATGTTACTACAATTCTTGTTAGACTATTCACATAACCACTTTATGTGGCAAGATAATTGGAATAAAGCAAGTTTTTAAGGGCACTGTACAGAAATAGAATATCCAGAAAATAATAATCGGTGAGACGTATTAGAATTAACATAAATATCTGTGAAAACATAAGTCGGAGGGAATACACAACCAGAAAGAAGGGCAACTACAAAAAAAGGGATTGCAAACTGCATAATGTGAGACATTATTTTACAGCTATGTTGTATAACAGATTCATAGAAAGAAGCAAAGAGAAAATCTGCTTCCCAAATTATTATGGAAAACTTATAAACCAGAAAATAAACTAATTGAATAAAAATTTCCCCCTAAATAAATGCATTTACTGACCCACAGAGTAATACATTCTGTAAATGTTTTATTTACCACTCATATGCATATGCCGTTATGAGCAGGTTAGATGCTTACATAAAGGAGAAGCCACCTCACATTATTTAAATATATTTTTAATCAACTGCAACCAGGCTTCTTCGATCCAACACTTGATACTTTTTCCCTGACCAGACATCAACTTTCTTATTTTCAAAAGAATATTTGTTGAATAGGGTGAGATTCTCATTATTATGAACATTAAAGAATTGCTTTTGTGCAAAAAAAAAAAGTCTCAGCAATGAATAGAAATCTTATGAAGTAGAACAGCGAATCAATGGTAAATATTACAAGGTCTTAAATCTTTACTGATGAGCACTTACGATGGATTAGCTACCCATATATTAGATGCTTCATAGGGTTAATTGTGACAAAGGTCATCAATTAAAACCACTGGCAGTAAATGCACAACTTTTACACCATGACATTATTAAGAACTAAGCTTTTGTAAGTGGCTAATAAGTACCAGAATGAAACCACAAGGGAGCATACATACCACCAAAGAATAACGAGTCAGAACAAACCTAATAATCTGATCAGTACATTGGAATATTCTTTCAAGTAAACCTCATGATGTGTACAGATGATAAGGATAATGAAGCAGCCAGACTATGTTGAGAGAGATGTACAAGAGGAAGATCAAGCAAACATCTCCAAGTTCCCATTCCTGAATAACTCTTAAAACCTAATTCGTGATGCCAACAGTGGCTAATGTAACCAGTTCATATTGCTCGTGCGAGAAAGATAAAAACAGAGAGCTACTGTAAGTGGAAATGTACACAAAATCCATGTCACCAAAAAAGAAGTTTCACTCAAAATCAAGTTAAATTTATTTATTATTTAACCGTCATCATGCAGTAAGAAGCTTTCAACAATTACTAGGTCTCATTCATGTATTTTCAAGCTAAAAACTATACACATGTTATACATAATTTAAGTTGGTGTTTTCCATTGTAGGGTCCACGCCCCACAGAGGTGCAATTCAAAAAATAAGTTCCTCTAGAATTTAAAAGCTACTAGCTATGATTAACTTATACAAAAGGAAAAAAATTGTTGGTTGCTTTCCATAGAGCGACACTTGAAAGATTTGAGTTATAAAACCTACAATGTACTCGGAGGAGAGAGTTGTTTACTATGCCTACTGAAGGAACAGTACGTACTATATTGGACGATTGCTATGACACATGCTAAGTGGTTGTCTACTGACGTCTAGTGACAACACCAGATGTTGAATGGAACAAGAATTTAATTTAATATGAAAGCTCGAACGGGCGATACGTTTAGCAATCCCCAATTAAAATAAATTATTACTTACGTTATGCTCATAATTATTACAATAGATACACAAGTTAAAATTAGGTTTCTTTAGGAACTAATTCAATTTTTTAACATAAATAAATATGTATATGTTACATTACAAATACTTAGGTGGGCCATGGTAAAATAAAAAAAAAGGTTCGGTAAACACTGGTTTAGCCGTCGCTATGTATACTGTGTTATCTTGAAGTTGGAGATGAACATGACCTTGTAACAGTTGAAAAACTTCTTACTCGTGTGAACTTATTATTTGGCAACCTTTCTTCAGGGTACGCTACAGACTGCGTGTGAGTGATTTTTTTCATTTCCACCAAGATTCTCCTAGGTGTCTGAAAGGTTGGTTGATCTACAAAAAAAAATAACCTTGAAACTCAACCCCTGAAGACGGTGGTGGCTGTAATAGTATGGATTACGTAACCAGGTTATATCAAGATTGGTTTACAGGAGGAGAGGAATTTATGAGACGTTTATTTCTAGAGCTTTTTAAAGCAAACATTGCGAGGACCACAAATTCATAACACTGAGAGACGCTGGGGTGGTTTCTTTGCAAGCTTGTTGAGATTTTTCTTTTCTCTTTTACTTCCGAACGTGGAAACTGCGAGTCAATAAATGCATCACTTTTTCGCCCCAGATCTGGCACAGTACAGTGGCACGAAACGGTGCGTCGCAGAGAGCCAGAAATAGTCTCATTACGAGGAGCGCGCACACAGACACAGACACACACACACACATGTAAAGCCCACTATTAGCCGGTAAACGAGGCCCACGTAAGGAAGGACGGACGGACGACACTGTTAAGAGAGGGGAACAACAGACCGGAGCGCCGTCTGCGCAGGTAGGCGCTGATGAGGGGGTGCATGTCCGCCGACTGAGCAAGGGATTTTGGCACGCGGACCTGGCCGGGGTCCAGAGGTCGCCCACGCGCCGGCCCTGGGAGGGAAGCGCGGACAGGCAGGCAGGAAGGACAGGCACCTTGGGCCGGCACGGCCTCCTCGTCGGCGTCGGCCTCGCCACCGCTGCTGCTGGAGGAAGAGGAGCGTCCCGACGCCATGGTCCACGGGCCGCAGACCAGACACGACTGACTGCCTGCCCCGCCTCTTCCCAGTCCAGGAGCCTAAATTTAGCGACCCCAGACGCGGCGTCGTCGTCGGCGGCGGCTGCTGCTCTCACGAGCGAGCACCAGGTGAACCTCCACCACACACACACACACACACACACACACACACACACACACACACACACGACAGCGGCTCAACCACACCTCTCACTTACCTCAACACGCCGCCAGCTCCGCCCGCGGACCTGCCGCGAACTATCATGACAAGCTCTCGACCGCGTTCACAATTAAACCACACAACTGATGGAGGGGAAAAAAAACCTCTGTGACGACCGTGATGTGACCAGGGTGAACCTGACGCTCCTTCCCGAAACATTCCCTTTTAATTGGTCATATAATATTTCCCAGACGCCGGGGGATTCCTCACGCTGTTGTTGGAGTAACCCGAGTAGGACGACAGTTACGCGACACGTCGTGACGTCATCGTCCTCACGGTGGTTAACCCAACCACTGCCTCACTAACCCTGCCTTTAGTGCCCAGTGCGGCACACAGACACAAACACACACACACACACAACATAACTTTCAGTGTTGCACACACATATACACTTTGCGTTGGTTGTGTGGACCTCGCAAGAGAAAATAAATAATACAGCGAGACATTTTTATTTTAACTTCCTGGAACTATATAAATAAACATTTCTGCGTGAACCCTGAACGACTACACGAGCTTAAACTATCTGAAACACGCTTGAGCCGCACTGTTTGTTTATGCCCTGATTCAACCATACAATTAATAAAGTTTCTTTGACCAGCGCGTTTACTCCTGGCGGTCGAATATCTTCTTATTTTCTCTTTGCCACAGCTGCAGCACCAAGGATGATAGTAAGAGCAGTTCGTAGTTCAGCGTGGAGGTTACTATCAACCCCCCCCCACTGCTGGCAGAGACACCTGGTGGGGCTTTCTAAGAGGTTGTGACGCAGATATGAAACAACATGCACTTTTAAAGGGGGTTAAAAACGATCCCTGTCCTGGCTTCCTGTCAGTCAGATTTTGCTGCTCACCTTCAGAATATTTATTTTCTGTGTTTGTTTTTTTTTTCATCAAGAAAGATAATTTAAGCGTCACATCTATCAAGGGTATTGTAATTACACTAAAATCATAATTATCCAATTAATGTGAATTATTGATGAATCAGACCTAATTACATTATTTTGTTATACACCACTGTGATGAAAAAGTAAGGTGAAATTGTCATTTAAAACACTCCCCGGGGTATTAGGAAGGCAGGTAAATTCCCCCCCCCCCCCAGGTTGGTAGGACTGTCTATAATAATACCAAGCGTCTTTTTTGTTAATTTTTATTTTTTTAGAACACTTTTAAAATGAACACACACACACACACACATCGTACCTCAGGGTCGTACTCCAGGGGCCTAACAAGTAATTATTAGTCAATTAAGAAGTACTCAAGGGATTTATTACTGCATAAAATAAAGCAGTTGTTAAAACCACAGGGGAAAAACTTCCCCTATTAATATTAAGCTGAAGAAGAAGAAAAACAAGCACACACGGAAGTGTGAGAATAGTTTACAGATCAGTTATACGTACAGAGACAGGCCACTGATGTGTTCTTACACTTCTATGCAGATGAACGTGTCTATTAATAGGCGGGCGAAACCTCCTGTGGGTTTAAAAAAAAGTATTTACGTTCGTAGACCGAGTAATCGGGTTCACCCACCACCACCTTCGGGCTACGATGACGTCATCAGCTGACGTCACGCGTCCCTCTCAGCGATAGAATAATGTATTATAAACAAAATAAAATATTATAAACATGTCGACATATATATATATACACCACTGTGATCAAAAAGTAAGGTGAAATTGTCATTTAAACCTCCCCGGGGTATTAGGAAGGCAGGTAAATAAGGTTGGTAGGACTGTCTATGATATTTGCCAAGCGTCTGTTTTGGTTAAAAGGTTTAATTATCTCAGAGTTACACGTGTGTGTGTGTGTGTGTGTGTGTGTGTTTTTATTGTAAACAACCAAAGGTGATTTTTTGCAAAAGGGTGATTTTGTTGAGCAAAGAACTTGCATCAAATTTTGTTTTTGCGGAAGGAATATTCTTGTGCCGGGACACGTTGAAGACCTTTGGTGATCAAACTACGGCACAAAGAAACGTTTATAAGTGGTACAACGAGTTCAAAGACGAACCTCGCGCGCTCTGGACGACCATCAACGTCTACCGACGAGGGCCACGTCCAAAAGGATCGTCGATGGACAATTAGAGATCTCGCTGATGGTGTTGGAACATCATCTGGCTCAGCCCCTGAACCATTTTGTGTCTCAGACGCGTCAAGTCACGATTGGTGGAAGAAGAAAAGCGTCGCGTTGATGTGTGTGAAACTTTGCAATGCGTCATCACTGGAGACGAGACCCTGGAACCAGCGACCATCAAGGTCATGGTTGACAGTCGTGGTGTGGTGCACTGTGAATTCCTCTTGGTTCCTCCACCACGATGATGCACCACGTCGTTGGTTCTTCTGTGACTCACGTCGTTCCGCAACCACCGTGTGCGACTTCTGGCTACTCAGCAAACTCAAGAGGCCAATGCGGGGGCGCCGTTGTGACACCATGGAGGAGATAAAACCCCGAATCGAAGAAGGTCTTGAAGGCTGTACAGGGAAAAAGACTATTGCGACTGTTTCGATGACTTGGAAAAAAGCGTTGCGAAAAGAGCGTTTTATAGGGACGGGGATGAAATTGATTTGGAAGAATTCAATAAAGCATTTATATTTTATAAATAAATTCTACCTTACGTTTTTTGTTAATTCCATTAAGACTTTTTAAAGGAGATTTTAATTTCTCATACTTTAAATAATATTTAATTTTACTGTAGCCATATTTTATTTACAAATCTAAGAAGAAGGGAAAAAAAGCTTAAAATGTTTTGAAGTTCCAGGTTAATGACCCATCACACTTTAGAACCCTACACGTTGCATGATGTCGCATATTTGCAAGATAATAAAAATGTTTAAAATAATATTATAAAAAAATTTGTTACGGTTATTTTTACCGTATTGTATACACAAAATTTAATCTTAAAAAAAAATGCACTAAAGGGTTTTAAGACAGTAAGTTGTCAATCAAGGGAAAAGGATTGCTGACGTCTAATTAAGCGTAACCGACGATTCGAAATCCAATTAAAGTCTTGTCCAGCGATTATGTTGCTAAAGGGTTTCTATTACGAACTGGTCAGTTGATTCGAGACGGACGCGTTCTTTAATCCGTACACAAACAAACTGTTTCTAGCGGGAATCTATATAACAAAAAAGGATGTATGTATGTATGTATTTACGTTGTTCTTTATACAAATTTAAAAGCGTGGACAGAATTCAACAAAAATTGGTACACGTATTCTTCAAAACACGAGAAACGGTACTGTGAGGGTGAGAAACCCCTAGCATACATGTGGAAAGAATTATAATTAAAAACCGTGATCATTAAATATTAAATTGCTGCGCGCCAAGAGACAATGACGTCACGCGAGGGAGAGAGACGTTACTACGCAACGAACAAAGGAAATATCTCCTTTATCAGGAATGAAATAAAGCAGAAATATGTTCTTTAAATAAAAAGTATAATTTTATACAGCAATATTCCATCGGTTGGTAATAAAGAAGAATACGAATTACTTTACCATCCTTGGGGGAAAATGTAAGTTAATTTTCGCGCTGTATTAGTTGTGAGTCTAGCTAACAATTTCATCAATGTAATATTTCGTAATGTATGAAGACTGAGTGACGATTATATCCTGAAATACTCAAGGAAGTAAGAAGGACATGTTTTCGGTTCATATTTATATCAGAATTGTTTACAAACTGAGACTGGGGATCCTTGAGTGGTTGGTACACATTAAAAATAATAATAAAATGACGGATAAGTGGACTTTTAGAGAAGGGAAGGACAAATAATTGGGGCATTTTGGCAGCTCTTAGGGCAAATTGTGTGACCGACGGAACCCTGAAAGGCCTCATAACAGATGGACGACGCAATTATACTAAAAGCAGATGCTTATGGTAATTGATTAAGTGGCTCTCGGAGCGGGAGAACGGCAACAGATGGTGTTTGTTTTGGCGAACATATAATTTCAAAACAACTGTGAAAACAAGGGAATATCCGGGAGCCGGGATATAAATCAGAGAGCGGATAAAGGCAGAGTTAGTTATAGAGAAGATATAGAGGAAGTCAAGTTGGAGTGAGTTAGTCGTGTTGACTGGAGACGGACGTAGGGCCAAGGTAAAGTGGCCGAAACAATGTTATGAACAGCAAGGAGATCTTCAGTAGGGAGAAGAGATGGACGTGTCAGCGGGGAGAAACCGCTGGTGTAGGTCCGCAGGGCGGACACAGGGCCGAGAGTAATCAGCTGGACATCAGTCGTCAACAGTTGATGGGAGTTTCATCGTGGAGGTCTGTCTGAAAGCAGAGTTGTTAGAATTCGCCGTGAGGGTGACGTCGTCAAGAGTGTGAGTACAGCCTGGGGACTTTTAAGCCGGTATAAAGTGAGTCTGTGGACCAGAGAGCGTGTAAGTTTATTTTTCTGAATTAATAATTGTAAATTTCCAATAAAGGGTAAAAGTGTCAGATTTCGTTACTTTCGTTTCATTCGTTACTTTCGTTTCATTTCGTTTCATTCGTTTCTTTTCGTTTCAATCATTTAGTTTTTCATTTATTGTAACTGTATCTGTTTAATTGTAAATTTATGTTCTGTTTTCCTTATCAACCCAGTAAAGACCTTGAGGGTACCGAGTCCAATTATTTAAAATGTATTCTAGGTAAATAAAATTGTTTTGATTTATAAAAATTTCATCAGATTTGTGTAATTGAAAATTGTGTTTTAATAAATGATAATGATTGTTTGTTTAAATTGGTAGTTGTTTTTATTTTATTTGAGGTATTACATAAAATGGCTACCACAACGTGGGGCTAATTTCATTAATCTAAAATTTATTTATAGTGTGTACTACAATATACTATATATATATCTGTAGTGTATAACAACCTTAAGTGGCCGCCCTTGTGTCCGCGGGCCTGAGAAGGAATAACATTAAACGTGCACGTGTGCCTGCCCGAGAGGCCAAAAGAAATCGCGGGTACGCGTCCCTTTTTTTGCATCGTTTGGGGGGGGGGGGGGAAGGCGGAGTACGAATATATACTCCGAACCCGGCTGAAAGTGACACAGACGCAGGCAGACAGACAGAGAGAGGACTGAAAGTGGAGTGAGAGAGGCGAGAGGGTGGAAAATTTGGCGAGCGGTAGGCAACAAAATGTTTTTGAGAGACGTCCAACGCGGGGAGGCAGAAGAAGATGTGCTGCTTACCACAAGACCAGTGACCCACTGCAAGTCGGCTGACGCCACAAGTTAAAGTAAGGGTCACCACCATTAATGTAAAGTGCCTTCAGGAGTTGAATTTTTTTTACACAGTACGGAAATAGGCTCTGTTCTTGAATAGCTACCGAGCCGCCCACATTACCTTGTAGAGAAGAAGGATTTTTTTGTATAACCAAGCCGGAGCTAATGTTAATTTTTTTTGCAGACCAATGTATAGCTGCTGGCGCCCAATAATATTTTTTAGTGTATTTTTGTATTTTCATGTAATAAAGTATTTTTGAATATTTAGTAATAAAGGCTAATAATTACAATATATATATATTGTAACACAAATTAAACAGGCTATTAATTGTTTTCAATACTGAAATTGTTGCCGGTACGAGTGCGTAAAGGCGACAGTCAAGGCGGGTTCTTCCTCTGTTTAACAATGGAGACCGCGCGCTTGGAGAACAGTCAGTCTGCACGGAGACACGAGACAGAACGGTCCACATAAAGTAATAACACAGTCAAGTTAAAAGCATGAATAGTGTTATCGAGGAGGACCAACGGCGAGACACGATAGTTTATATAAAACACGAGTAAGTAGTTTGGCGGAGAGACACACAACAGTCGCAATTTGGAATCCAAATTGAACTAATTGTCGCATGGAGAGACTTTGAGGAAATCTACATCCGGCAACCGGCTCAGGGTGGACTAATCCAGGTTCCAGGATAGCAGAGACACGAGAGGGCAACGACCGCGTGTATTCAAATTCTAAAGTGTAGAATCAGTGAGTAATGAATGGCCTGTTTAGTGGGTGTTGACTTCAAGCTGGTACCAGTAGCACTGTCGTGAGTACAAGACAATTATTAATAATTGTAAACGATAATTAAAGGGTATAGTCAGATTTCGTTCGCGTTTTTCTTTTCATTCGTTATATTTTACTTCTTGTATTTAATATTGTATTCCGTTAACCTCAATGAGTTTGGATTGTTAATGTTTTAATTGGAGTGTTCTTATTATCAAACCCAGTTCTGACCCTGAGATAAAGAGATGCGACGTATTTGATTGTAATAATATAAGAACTGTATGTTCATCAACTGCCACCAAATTAATAAATGAAAAATTAAAGTATTTGTTGTTAACTGGATGAAGTTCGGCGTGCAAAATAGATCTCGTACAATGTGTGGCTAACTAGCATTTAAATTCAATTTTAATTAATTTTTTTGTGTTAATTAATTCATTTAATTAACCTATCAAGGTGTTTATTACAATATATATATTGTGGTGACCAACCATGTGTATAATGAAAGCATTTTTTCCTTAATAATTACTTTAATATTTGTATTGTCAGCGTAACATTGTGGCCCAGGATCTTACTAGCAACAAGTCAGCGTTGCCTAAGAATGTGGAGTTTTCAGACGGTATTACTGTCGGCGGCGGCGTTTTTGAGGTGGAAACAAGGCTTTGACGAGGAGAGTTCAGGGAGTCTTCAATGGGGAAACCGGACAGTAGCGGTATGAATTGAGACACAGAGTAAAGAAAGTTGAGGCTGCGATAAGAACCGGGATAGTAAAGGGTACAGTCGCCTGGTGGACGTTGGATGAAAAAAAATTCTAGGAGGAGCAATACGGTCGTCATTCAACTTCCCGGAAGCTTCCACACACGCACACACGCAGTACGGCCTTGCGTCAGAACAATCAATAAAGCATGGAGAAATGTCGTTGGTCAAGAGGAACACGAAGTGACAGCAGGTCGCCCTCGTACGGAAGCGCGTGGGAAGCACAAATTTCGGCCAAGAATAAAAGTAAAGTAATGGAGTATCGCTGAGAAAGAAAATGGCCGCTGCAGCATCGACGCCTGATGACAATGAGAAAGGCATATACCAGTATATTTTGGCCGCCAGGGGGGGGGGGGGGTTTCAACTCCCGTTGCGTGAGTGCCTCTGAGGCTTTACGCTCCAGGTACCGGAACAACAGCACTCCGGATGAACGGGCATCCGCCCGCCCTCCAGAGCCACCAGGGACCTTCCGCTGGCGCACTGCCGCATCCAGTCGCCCACCACCGTCACCTTTGTGACGACAACGCGACTGTGATTGGTTGAGACCTCCCCAGTAGATGATGAGCTTGGACCCTGGGCGGGTTTTGGAAAACTCATCCACAGTCTCCTGGAACGGGGACGGGTCCGTGCTTGGCCGCGTGGTAGACAGTCCCAAAAGGGTCCATCCACTTGCCCAGGCCAATGAATGGCGGCTTGGAGCTCGCAACTCCAGCTCTCTCACCCGTTGGACCAGGGAATTGTGGGTGGACAAGCAGGTTACGTCATCAGATGAACACCTTAAAGACCTAGACTAGGCTTCATCCTCAGTTAATACAATTGGCACAGTGTTCTAATTCGAAAGACCTCGGGGAACCTTTCCGTGGCCCTCAAAAACCACGATATTGTGGTACCTCTTTTCATTTTTTCGCTGATAACAAAAGAACGAAGCGTTCTATCGAAAATAGCGTTCAGTGATAAATTGTAGAGGATAAAATTCTGCACGGAATGGTGGCCTCGAGGACGAACTTTGGTCGACGGAAGTGGTAGAAATCCTTCGTCAAAGTTACAACATCGGACGTCATTTTCAGAGAGACCGCAGTTTGTCGTGTTTCTAACGCTGATATCTCCAAAATGGCCGCCAGTAGACGTATTTATCACGGAAAAAAAGTTTTAGAGAATTTAATTCTTTTTCCAACGCATGATCTGGTTTTAAAAATTAATGGAGAATTGCAGAAAATACACACGCATTTTACTTCACTGTGCACGGCTGATGTCATGGCCGCTGAGCATTTAAAAGACTATCTATATTATTTTGCAAGCAATAAAAAATAGTTCTCGGAGCTCGAACCCCCTAGTTATTAATGCTACTGTTTCTTCCTTGCTGGTAGAATATAGATACTCTTTCTTCCTCTTAGAAGAACAATACTCTTAGACACTTTAATATCGTCTGCCACAAGACCGTGACGTCACTCCCGTCATCCTCAGCGCCGCCATGACATCAGCCTGTGCACAGACAGCAACATGTGTGTATTATCGGCCATTTTGAATGGATTTTAAAAAACCACGTAATGCGTTGGAAAGAGAATTAAATTCTCTAAAACATTTATTCCGTGACAAATTACTCTACTGGCGGCCATTTTGGAGGTATCAGGTGTCTTCCAAAATGGCCGCCAGTACACGTATTTGTCACGGAATAAATGTTTCAGAGAATTTAATTCTCTTTCCAACGCATTACCTGTTTTTTTTTAATAAAAATCCTGACATATTACGCACGACAACCATATATACCCCACGTTGGGCAGTAACAATAAGTACTACATCATGGAATAGCTGGGTTGACTTATGTAGGGGGGGCAAACAGTAGCGGAGATGGCGGCGAGGCGACTGATTGGGAGGGAAAAAAAATGGCGGAGCCGCGGTGGTTCAATTAAGCATATATTTAAGGAGCCAAGAAGCGGCTGATAGGGACTACAGCAGGAGGCGTTCATCCTCATTCACCGTTGAGGTTGAATAAAGACACACGCACACGCACACACACACACACACACACACACAGATACAGAGTCCGAGATTCGCGCGCGAAGGTTTCCCTTGAACATCGCTATATTTAAAGTCTCAACGTGGTAAACATTCACACTCACACACACACACACACGCACAAGGACCACTCCTTCCTCATTCCAGTCTCGCGATAAAATTAAACCTCTGCGTCACGTCACCTTGCGACGCCACACACACACACACACACACACACACACTTTTATCGACAGTACGCCAGAAACAGCGACACTTGCATATATGGGATAGGATAGGAGCAGCCCTCGGCATAAAACGTCGCCGGAAAAGGCTAACCCACAGGAAAGGAGTTTTATTTGCTTATAAAAATAAATATTTTTTTAACTTCCGGAAGATGATTTGTAAATTATATTAATTTACCACGTGATAAAAGGCCCCAAAGAGGGGATGAAACGATTTTTTGTCCCATATATATTGTAATGCATTGAGGGGAATGCATTGTTTCGGAACAGCGCACATGTGGGGGGGAGGGGGGTGAGGATGCACTGTGCAAAGTAATTACGGGTCCTGTCTCGATGTGGCAAGACGGAACGGCTAGATATTTTACCAGCTGGGGGAGCAGCAGCTGCAGAGTGTAAATCTCGGAGTAATGGAGAAACTGTCAATGCAATTGCGACGTAGTCTTGGGAACAAAGAAGGGACGGTTATATATAAAAGGGAGGATAAGAATTTGTTAGTCAGTCGAGGAGTTGAGTCAGTTGAGTGTGGAGGCGTACGGCGAGCACCCAGTATGGAGAAAGAATGCAGCCTGCGAGAGAAATAGCAAACTATTCAACTATAAACATTTTCATATGCAGAAGTTCAATCTGTATTAGTATCAAAATTTGACCAGTCTTCGATGGTAGGAGACCAGGACACAGCATCCACGAGCAACTGGGATGTCCTTCACACCGAGTATGGAGAATCAGCTATCGTCGAACCAGTAATATGTGTTAGAGTCAGTGTGTGTGAACGTCCAGTCTATAAAGTGTGTGTGTAATGAACGAGCCAAAGGTTCCTGAGTAATCGTGAGTTGAAATCTCATGGTATTAACATGTGTAAACGTAATTAAAGGATAACAGTCAGATATCGTTCTTTTCTTTTGTATTAATAAAATAAACTCTTGTAAGTTTTGAATCAATCTGGTAGAATAAGTTCGTTAATTAGTTTCGTCGATGTCTAGACGATTAAATACTTCTGTTTGATTTAAAGATAAATGTTGGGTTCTTTGATTATTTAAGTGTTCTGTCCGTTATCAAACCCAGTAAAGACCCATGAGAGATGGAGATCTTTTTATAATAGAAAATTCTGCTGTAAATTCAGATAATTTTTATATAATTTATTTGTTAAAATATAAATATAATTTTTTTATTTTGACGCCTTTTTGTTTATTACATTTTGGCGCCCAACGTGGGGCAAATTGAAGACAAGTCATTTTTGTTTATTACAATATATATATATATATATATATATATATATATAATACAAGCTTGCTCCTTTAGATATATATATATATATATATAATAAAAATTACAGATATATAAAGGAGCAAGCTTGTATTATATCTATATATATATATATAAAATAAGAAACACAGATATATATTTTGTTTTTTTATTCTCTGTAATTATAATAATCTCACTTCTCTCATAAAACAGATGTTAAAAAGGCAACAACAAACAGCCTTAGAAGGTCAATAAAAAATATATTATAAAATTTAAAACAACAGTATTTAACAGACACAACGTTTCATGCCCTTGATTAGGAGGACATCTTCAGGTGTAACCATGACAATTCAAGTATCTCACATACATGATACATTTTAAAACAAATATTTATAAACGTATCACATATGAAACGTTTTGTTCGACCGATATAGCAAGCGTTGCGGTATGAACACTTAATTTATGTTTATCTAAAGTTTTAATTTTGGTCCTTATCCTTTTTAATTAAATTTCAAAATATTGGAATCTTTTTAAAAAATAATCCTAATGATATTGTTTATTAAACAAGTCTGTAAAGCACGTGTGTGTGTTGTTGTTGTGTGTTGTTGTGTGTTTGTTTCCAAAAACAAGAGGAAGCTAGGATAAAAATATGTTCATAGGCTTAGTAAATCTGACGATACTTATAATAAGTTTGTAGCTCACTATAAATTATATTCATACACGCCTAATAATTGTATTACAGTTTATCATGTGTGGCAGGAATTTTTTAAGTAACTGCATTTAATTGTATGTGCAGACCTGAAGAGGTCGCATTCAGGGCTTGAAACGTTGTGTGTTTGTTTCTGTTCTCTGTCTGTGGACAATCTGTGGTAAATACTGGTTGTGAAATAAAATGATTCTTCTTCTTTAAGTAATATGGCGTTGTTTCCTTCCATTATTTTGTTTTTTTTACAAAAAAACTGTAATTGGTATCCCTGTGTCCCAACACTGCACCCTGTGCCAATATCGCTGAATGTTTGTAATTGCAGAGTTAATTCGCGATAGAGTCTGGGTTCTCGACGGTAAAGGTTGATGTGTGTGTGTGTGTTTCTTTTCTTCCTTTGCAAGCAACTGCTGAAACGTTGCGTGTCGTTACAGAAGGACGCAGACAGACAGACAGACATGAGGCGAGCGAGCGAGCACACACATGTGAGACTCCTACAGCCTGCTGGAACACACTTAAAGCGGATAGACTCGTCGGTGTGGGTAGGCGACACTCAAAACAACCTCGCAATCACGGACAACTCCGGAAATGCGGGGATGGAAAAAAAAATAATGCAACGCTAAAAAATCCTCCCCCCCGCCCCAGAAAGGGGAAACCAGAAGAAGGAGAGGTAGAAATAAAAACAGCAGGGATTCAAAAAGTGAGCAAAGATGAAAAAACAAAGTATTCCAAATCGAAAGCCCTCGGGGTGGAACAAAAAAAGTTTCTGTGGCCCTGAAAAAACAACCCTCCACGAAATTCTGCACCTCTTTTCCAGTTTTTCGCTGATATCAAAAGAACGAAGCGGGCTATCGAAAATAATGTCCAGTGATGAATTGTAGAGGATAAAATTCTGCACGGAATGGTGGCCTCGAGGACGAAATTCGGTTCAGGGAAGTGGTATAAATCCTTCGTCAAAGTTACGACACTGTGACGTCATTTTCGACGTCGTATTTCTAGCGCTGATATCTCCAAAATGGCCGCCTGTGGACTAATTTGTCATGGAAGGAAAGTTTTAGAGAATTTAATTCTCTTTCCAACGCATGATCTGGTTTTAAGGATCCATTGAGAATGGCCGAAAATACACGCCCATTTTGCTGTCTGTGCACGGCTGATGTCATGGCGCCTAAACACCACGATATTTGGGCACCTCTTTCCCAGTTTTTCGCTGATAGCAAGAGCACGAATCGTTCTATCGAAAATAATGCCCAGTGATAAATTGTAGAGGATAAAATTCTGCACGGAATGGAGGCCTCGAGGACGAAATTCGGTCGACGGAAGTGGTAGAAATCCTTCGTCAAAGTTACGACAGTGTGACGTCATTTTCGACGTTGTGTTTCTAGCGCTGATATCTCCAAAATGGCCACCTGTAGACTAATTTGTCACGGAAGGAAAGTTTTAGAGAATTTAATTCTCTTTCGAACGCATGACTTGGTTTTGAGAATTAATTGAGAATTGCCGAAAATACACGCACATGTTGCTGTCTGCGCACGGCTGATGTCATGGCGCCTAAACACCACGATATTTTGGCACCTCTTTCCCAGTGTTTCGCTGATATCAAAAGAATGAAGCGGTCTATCGAAAATAATGTCCAGTGATGAATTGTAGAGGATAAAATTCTGCACGGAATGGTGGCCTCGAGGACGAAATTCGGTCGACAGAAGTTGTTGTTGTTGTTGTTAAACAGATCTGGCTGCATTTAATAGCATACCTTCCATTACTACGATTAAGCAATTTTTTTTTTTTTTGGGGGGGGGGAGAGGGGTCAACATCCTACGTGCCTACGTCCAGACCTTAGGGATTATCTATCCGCCACGACGACGGCGCCTGGTCAAATTCCAACTCGCCAAGCTTTCAACCCTTGCTAACATATAATTACATTAAAATAATATATATATATATATATATATATATATATCAATTATAAAACTATCGCGCCACAATATATTTTTCATATTTCACGTCTCTCCGGTTACCATCACATTTTCTAAGGCCACGAGGCGTCAATGTGCACGGTTAATTTGTCATAATTAGGTTCGCATAGAATAAATATAAAAAAAGGGTAAGAGAGAAGAATAAAAAAAAGCGGGGCGAGCCTGACATCTGTTGGCAGGAGCTCGTAACTACGTGGCGTCGGCGTCCTTAATGCGTCTCCCTAACCTCAACATCCCATCAAGAGTTAATTTATTCATAATTATATCAAAAACGACTCTCACGTGTGCGTGCGTGTAAAAAGGTCTGATGACGTCACTTTACGTATTCTTAGGTAACTGAATGAGAAAGCAGTGAAGGAGGTCGCCATTTTTAACTGTGAGGTAGGAAGAAGCCTGTACATATAAAACTTCCTACTCCTAGGACTCTGGACAATTTCTTCTTTAACGACGTTAGACAGGACTAAGAATATTTAATACTTTAATTCTTTAAGTTTATAAAACTTCCTACTCCTAGGACTCCGGACAACTTTGCCCATTCTTATTTAACGACGTTAGACAGTACTAACAAATTATAATACTTTTAATTCCGTTAGACACAGACTGTTCATTAATAATTATATATATATATATATATATATATATATATATGAAAACTCAATAAATCGTATAGTCATTAACTCCGTAACGATTCCGTCACCTTACAACCAAAAATACTCGACAATGTACCCCTCAGCTACTTCTGAAAGTTTATCGATGGAGTTCTGGTGAAATATATATATATATATTGTAATATACACCGATGTTTGGACCCAATATAAATTTTAAAAATTCATGAATAAGGAAGATAGCCAACTCAGACCAAAAAAAAAGTTATAATATAAATACTACACAACGTTTCTGGGATCCAGGTTGCGAGGAAGAACCTAGAGCGACACAACTGTGCAGTCGTCAGTTGACAAAACTCTTAAAGCTTTGGCTCTGTCGCTGTAGGAGGCTTTTCTTTAGCACCTGAAGATAAGGGGGCCAAGGCTCGCAGAAACGTTGTTGTCTGGTGTTTAGATTATCACTTATTTTATTCTGTATTTTTCTGATTATTACAATATATATTGTTTATTTTTTTTATTAGATTAGATAAGAAAGAAAGCCAAATACAGAATTAAAGAGGGATAATCTAAATACCACACAACAACGTTTCTGCGAGCCTTGGTCCCCTTGTCTTCAGTTGCTAAATAACAGAGCCTAGAGCGACACAACTGCACACTCATCAGTTGACAAAACTCTTATTAAGTATTTTAAATCATTTTCCCAGTGTGTAGAGGGATGAAAATGATATTCATATAACATCGGTTGAAACACTGTCAATAACTTTGACCCTTAAAAATATTTATCCGACTCAAATATCGGCTGTTTTAGCATGTTTAAATATTTCCACCCCTGTCCACATCCCCCCCCCCGCACCTTGGTAGAAGCGTCTCAACCCGAAAGTGTTTTTCTTCCCCTGGTAGTAAATAACACGTGTACGAAATTTGGTGAATTCTGCTCCAACCGGCGTAGATTTGTATAAGGAACGAACAAATATACATACAAAGAAACACTCTGCTTTATTTATTAGATGAGATAAGAAAGCAAGCCAAATACAGAAGTGATACGGAGAATCTGAACACCACACAACAAAGTTTCTGCGAGCCTTGTCCCCCTTTTCTTCAGGTGCTAAAGAAAAGAGCCTAGAGCGACACAACCGCAGACTCATCAGTTCACAAAACTCTTAAAGCTTTGGCTTTGTCGCTGTAGGAGGCTCTTCTTTAGCACCTGAAGACAAGGATCGCAGAAACGTTGTGTGGTGTTTATTTTTGTCTCTATTTTTCTGATTATTACAATATATATTGGTTTTTTATTTATTTATTTAATTTATTAGATAAGATAAGAAAGAAAGCCAAATACAAAAAAAATAGGGATAATATAAACACCACACGACAACGTTTCTGCGAGCCTTGTCTCCATGTCTTCAAGTGCTTAAGAAAAGAGCCTAGAGCGACACAACTGCACACTCATCAAGTTCACAAAACTCAAAAGGCTTTGTCGCTCTAGGAGGCTCTTCTTTAGCACCTGAAGACATGGGGGCAAGGCTGGCAGACACGTTGTTGTGTGTAGTTTAGATTATCACTTATTTTTGTCTGTATTCTTCTGATTATTACAATATATATATATATATATATATATATATATATATATATATATATATATTGTTTTCATCCTGACCTCCTTCCTGTAACCTTTTTGATGAGCGCAAGTATTCGCGTGTTGTTGTTATTATTATTCTACACAAATTGATTTAATGCTCTGCAGCGTCTTCGTTAGGATATTTGTTTCCTTTTGTTGTTGTTTTGTTGCTGTGTGTGTGTGTGTGTGTGTGTGTGTGTGTAGGCTCGAATTACCCCCACGGGTCATTAACGCTCGTCGAGGCGGGGCGAAACACTTTTTTCCCCCCTCTTTCTTTCTTTGTAAATCGAGTGTTTATTTGATCCCTGTTAAAGGTAAACACAGAGCTGCTTTTCTCTCTGTAGGCGTTTCTCTTGATCTCTCTCTATCTATGTATATATATGTGTGTGTATATACCCCGCCTCGGATCATCCAAAAAAAAGAATTCCGGGATTTTACTACCTTGTTAAAAAAATTTCATTGATGAATGTAGAGAAGAAGCTGCTACAAGGCCGTGGGTTACATTGAATTAAAAGTGTCTCGTGTGTGTGTGTGTGAGTGGATGAAATCATCACTATGACGTCATCCAATATCGCGCCATGGCCCCGGCAGAACTATCAATTAATGAAAACTAAAGTCGTGGCCAAAGAAGAGATTCGAGTCCCCCGCGGCCATGGATCATCAAAGACACGGCGACACGTGCGACAGTGTTGTGTGTCCGTACATTATTAAAGTGATTAATTTACCACGTTGTTACCTTTCTTTATGATGAACTGTTAATATTGATGTATAACTATATAGTACGAGCCAGGAAGGATGATGGGTGAGGGACGCGGCGTTGCCTACGGTGCGCGTGGAATAAACACAGACGCACGTGGAAGGGGGGGGAAGGTTGCGGAAAGGGCAGAGGAAGGTACCCCAGGGGGTTGACTACAGCCCCCCCCCCGGGGGGTTGTAGTTTTAAGGACACTCCCGCAACCCCTGTTACCCACACTTAGCCTCCAATTTATTTCTTCTCTTTCCAAAAAAAAAACAAGAAGAAAAAATGGTCTCGGTGGTAAAAGATTTGGCCGAGGCAATGAAGAAGTGGAGTCTGGACGTTGATGGAGCTGCTCCATGGTTCTCCTCACACTTTAGGGAATATTGAAGCTCTTCAATATCGCTGGGTGTGGGGCGTACGGGTTAAGAGTTGTCCGCTGTTCCCACTGGAACCTCCTTAACTGATCAAGGAAGACACGGAGAAGGGGAAAGCTGCGTCCCCACTACAGCAAATCGGAAGTGGCGTGGGACAAGTACCAAGAGCCCGTTGATGTGACAGGTCCATGGTTTCTCCTTTACACTTTACACACACAGAGAGGGAAGGAGGGGATAACATCGAAGCTCTTCAACATCGCAGGTGGGGGCATACCCGGGTAAAGAGTTGTCCGCTGTTCCCACTGTGGAATAGTCGGCCAGCTGCCTCCTAAACTAGTCAAGGAAGGCACTGAGAAGGGGAAAGCTGCGACGTCACCACACAGCCAATCAGAAGTGTCGTGGGGACAAGTACCAAGAGCCCGCAGGGTTTTTTCCCTGCATCACTTTTAGGCGAATTGCCGGGTAGGATCCTTAAAACTACAACGTCCAGATTCCACTTATGCATTGCCTTGGCCAAATCTTTTACCACCGAGGCCATTTTTCTTCAAGTTTTTTTGGGAAAGAGAAGAAACAAATTGTAGGCTAAATGTGGGTAACAAGGGTTGCGGGAGGATCCTTTAAACTACAACCCCCTGGGGTACCTTCCTCTGCCCTTTCCGCAACCTCCCTTCCCCCCTCCACGTGCGTCTGTGTTAATTCCCCGCACACCGTAGGCAACGCCGCGTCCTCACCCATCATCCTTCGTGGCTCGTACTATATAGTTATACATCAATATTAACAGTTCATCATAAAGAAAGGTAACAACGTGGTAAATTAATCACTATAATAATGTACGGACACACAACACTGTCGCACGTGTCGCCGTGTCTTTGATTTTTCCATGGCCGCGGGGGACTCGAATCTCTTCTTGGGCCACGACTTTAGTTTTCAATGAAAAGTTTACAGCTGCAGTTGAGTTCACGTGGAAGCGCGCGCCTTCTACATTAACGACATTTTTCTCCCCCAATTCAACTTTTTAAAACATTATATCTACGGCTGTTTGTTGTTGCTTCCCCCCCCCCCCCGCGCCCACACACCGACACGTGACTGTGACACCACCACAGTAGGCTCCGAACCGTCCCTCGTGGTTTTATTCGCTTCTAGGTGTAAGAATACAGTAACAGTAATTAATTTCACGTTGCCTCCACGCAGTTGTGAGCATTTCTATTATTCCTGCCCCCCCCCCCCCCCGCCGTGTCTCTTTTGAATTTTTTTTTGGGGGTGTACCAGAGTGTTGAGGCAGACACACATTAAGCTAAAAACCCACTCTGGTGTGAGTAGGCCAGGCCTCTGTGAGCATCCCCCAGCCAGCCTGCACTTAGCTCTGCTTCACAGCTACTTTAACAAATTTTCATCAGCGTCAAGGGGGGCGGCTTTTGTAAATGCACGCCTCCGCTAACTAAGCTCCGTAATCCTATCAACCTTTTCCACGCCAAAAAGTTTTTTTTTATATATTCCTAATTTTTTTCTCCCCCCCCCCCCACACCAGCTCCAAGCCCGCAACAGCTGCTAAAATGCAACCCCCCCTCACCCACCCCCCACCCCCGCGTACACTCCATCACCATCACCACACCTTTTATTTTATGCGAGGGATCATAACTCATGTTGTGTGTACGTGAATGAATTAACAGCGAGCGCGTGGACGGGCCGCCATGTTCCTTCTCTACACACACAGAGTCGCAGAGAGAGACAGACAGGTCTGCCAACGGAACCGGTTCAAATATTCCTGTAGCTGAGAAAAAAATAAAAATGGGTTGTAGAGAACTAAAAGAATATACTTGTCCATGTTTCTGGCGACGAATTTCCACGAATTTTTTGTTTCAGTACCCCTGAGCAGTTATTCTCTTTTTTTACTATGGCAGCCATTTGCCAGGGGGGAAAAAAATCCCTACCGACGTCATCCTGTGTACTACAGCTTCGGACCAGGGTTGGATTTTCACGTTATCTTCTTCTTCTTCTAATAAATAAAACAGTGTGTTTATATGTATGTATGTATGTATGTTCCTTATACAAATCTGCATCCGTGGAGGAAAATTTCACCAAATTTCGTACACCTGTTCCTTGCGACGAGGAAGCAAACACTGTGTGTATGTGTGTGTGATTAGGGTGGGGGTTAAGACACACACAGGACTACCGCCCCCCAGGAGCGGGGGGGGGGGGTGGACGGTTGTGGAAAATTATCAAACATGTTAAACGGTCGATATTTTGAGTCGAATAATTTTTTCCAGGGGGTCCAAGAGGTTGATAGTATTTCTACCGACGTTCTTTGAACATAATTTCAACCCCCTTCGACATAGGGAGCATCCTTAGGGGTGGAGGAGCGTTGCAAAAAAAATAACGCAAAAACAACAGACACGGGGGGGGGGTTACATCCGGGGTTATGGATGTTGCTGAGATTAATGATGACAGCCCCGGGCAACGCCAGGGCACCCCCAGCTGTGTATGTATGTATGTATGTATGTATGTATGCTTCCCTATACACGTTACGAATGTAGTTGCAATGTTTGTAACTATTTTTAGTGTCACCCTGGCACAGACATCTGTTATGGTTGCGAAGAGATTGTAATGCAGATATGAAACAACATGCACTTTTAAGGGGTTACAACGTGCCTGTCCGAGCTTTCTGTGAGTCGACCCCCCAAGGGACAGATTTTTCTCCTAGTCACAAGGTAAACTTCAGAATTTTTTTTTAGGGCAACAGGCTACATGAGGGTAATCCACATGGTGGCAACTCCCCTTTAATAGCATAGGAAGGGATTTGCAAGGGAGGATGCGGAAGGGTGGAGGAAGGTAGCCAAGGGTTAACTAGGGCCCCCGGGCTATGTTTTAAGGATCCTACCCCGCATTCGCCTAAAGAAATGCAGGGAAAACCCTGGAAAAACCTGCATCAGGTAGGTCGGGCATTGGGTACTTGTCCCACGCCCTTCCGACAGCGGGAGAGGAGTTTGCTGTGGGGATGCAGCATTCCCTTCTCCGTGCCTCGACCAGTTTAGGAGGCAGCTGGCAGACTATTCCAATGGGAATAGCGGACAACTCTTACCGTATGCCCAAGCTCTGTTTTATCTCTACTTTTTTTTTATCTTTTTCTGACGGAAGGAAGCCTGAGAGAGAATTCTCTCGCAGGTGAACCTTCCCAGAGAGCTCTGGCGGAGGCTACCTCTGGGGATGCCGTCACATCTCTCTGGTTTTTTGAAGTAAGGTTCCCACACGCCGAGGAACCTCGGTCTGTTTTGAGAGGTGTATGTTGCAGACTTTGGGGCATACGGTAAGAGTTGTCTGCTATTCCTATTGGAATAGTCGGCCAGCTGCCTCCTAAACTGGTCAAGGCACGGAGAGGGGAAAGCTGCGAACCCACAGGTAACCCCTCTCCCGCCATCGGAAGAGCGTGGTACAAGTACCAAATGCCCGACCTACCTGATGCAGGTTTTTCTAGGGTTTTCCCTGCATTACTTTTAGGCGAATTGCTGGGTGGGACCCTTAAACCATAGCCTCGTTTTAAAAAACAATCCATTCACCAAAAAGGGGTTAAGTTGTAGCTGGAGAGTTTTTCCAGAAGTCCTGTGACACGCGCAGTAAAGGGAGGGCGAGTATTGTAGTCCAGAGGGAGCCATGACCGTTCTTAAAAAGCATTCACTATATTGTAACGAACAGACAGACAGACGGCAAAGTCTCTTAACCTTTATGGATGAGGTCATCACAATATATATCATGGCGTCAATGTTTTCAGATTAGTTGTTAACACTACCAAGTTGCCCGCACGCAGGCTCGTGATGAACTGAGCTGCGGTATCGCCCCCCGCCCCCCGACCCACTACCCTACCCGTGGACCACTGCGCATCTGACGTTCACATCACGTCTTGCTACATCTCTCGACCTAGTATAATTTTTGTGGACGATTATTATTTGAGGTGTATCATGTTTCTCCCCACTCCTTCGAGGACTAACGAGTGGGGGGGGGGGGAAACCAAACAAATAAAATCAAAAGTCCTAAAGCTGGTGGCTGTAAAAAGAAACGAAGAAAGTCTTCAGGATCCTCAGGGGAGTGACGTTAAGCTTCAAGTCAATAGAGTTATTATATTCATTAATAAAAATAAATTATGTGAAATAAAATATACAATTTTCAGAGGATATGTTGGGGGACAATGAGAAGAACGTTAAAAGGTAAAACCCCAGAAAAGAAACACACAAATAATTAAATTTCATATAAGGTGAAGGCAGTTCCTACAATGTTGTCAGAATGCTTGGGGGAAAAAAACATAAATAAAGAGCTCAAACAAATAGAGAATTTCTTAGAGAAGTGTACAATGGATGGATAAAATAAGGAGGACTTCCATAAGTGTTCAGGCGATCACAGATAAGTTAAACAGGGGTATGAAGAAAGGTGGAGCGAGAACATGCCTGGAGACAGTGCTGCAATATAAACCATTGAGGCAAAAGGAGTGTTGGAAGACCCCAAGGTTGAGATGGTGAGGTGAAGCCTAATCTTCGAAAGCAGAAGAAGAAGGAGGAGGAGGAGGAGGAGAAGGAAGTGGAGGAGGAAGAGGAGGAGGAGAAGTTGGAGAAGGAAAAGAAGGAGAAGGAAGAGGAAGTGGAGGAGGAGGAGAAGCAGGAGGAGGAGGAAGAGGAGAAGGGAAATGAGGAAAAGGAGGAAGAGGAGAAGGGGAATGAGGAAAAGAAGAAGGAAGAGGAGGTGGACGAGGAAGAGGAGGAAAAGAAGAAGGAAGAGAAGTGGAGGAGGAGGAGAAGCAGGAGGAGGAGAAGGAGGAGGAGAAGGAAGAGGAGGAGGTGAAGGAGGAGGAAGAGGAAGTGGAGGAGGAGGAGGAAAAGAAGGAGAAGGAAGAGGAGAAGAAGGAAGAGGAGAAGGAAGAGGAGGAGGAAAAGAAGGAGAAGGAAGTGGAGGAGGAGGAGGAGAAGGAGGAAGAGGAGGAGAAGATAAAGGCAAGAAAAGTGTGAAGGAGACACGGACAAGGAAAACAACGCCGTGGAGGAACTGGATGGCGCTGAGGACAGTTTCGTAGCCAGGGATTGCCTGAAAGGAGGGATGAAGGACATGGACAAACTCTAGGCGAGTGAGTGGTGCGAGGATTTCCAGAGTATTCTGTTACATTAAAAAAAAAACATTTTTAAAAGCGTCGTCTGCTTCAAAAGAGTCGCGTTTACGTACCGTGAAAAAAAAAGGGGGATTCAGTTTCAAGAGTGAGATGGAGGAGACAATCGGAGAGTGAGAGAAAACCCTTCAGATGTACGACGAGGACAAACATCACGGCAGGCAGCGGGAGTGTCTCTGTCTCGTCTATTATGGTTTATTCTCCCACCACTCAACCCCCTTTCCCCTTCCCCTCCTCTTTGACAGTCTACAAGAGCAACATCCGGCGGCTGATTTTCGCTTTAACACGGCGTCTCCCTTACATGTTCCTCTTCGCCGGCGTTTCCTTCCTCCTGGTTTCCTTTTAAACTGCGATATTGCCAAACCATCCCTCTCTCTTCCGCCGCTTCCTTTCTTGTTCGTCCTCTCACCCCTCCCTTCACCATCGATAAAAACATAACCCAAACAACAATTCTACACGAAGGGAATCCGAACACGTGTCCCCTTACCTGTTGTAACCCCCTCACCTTCCGCGATCATGAATCCTAACACAACCCAGTAA
>CM073590.1:249850928-249898428 GCA_037074705.1 Zhengitettix transpicula | reverse complement strand
CGGAGAAGGGGAATTCTGCGTCCGCACACCTAACCCCTCTCTCCCTCGCCATCCAGGGAAGGGCGTGGGACAAGTACCCAATGCCCGACCTACCTGATGCACGTTTTTCTAGGGTTTTCCCTGCATTACTTTTAGGCGAATGCCCGGGTAGGATCCTTAAAGCATAGCCCGGGGGCCCCTAGTTAACCCTTGGCTACCTTCCTCTACCCTTCCGCATCCCGCCTTTCCAAATCCCTTCCTATGCTATTAAAGGGGAGTTGCCACCATGTGGATTAGCCTCGTGTAGCCTGTTACCCTAAAAAAAATTAAAAAAGTTTTGTCCAGTTCGTTGTGTGAGATCGTCTGTGGAGGTTTCAGAGAGGAGATCCATCTTTCTGTTTCTAAGATCCTACCGTCAAGGTCCAGAGGGTTGGGTCACACTCGACGGAGAACAGGAAGGAAGGAAGGAAGGAAGGAAGGCGTCGTGGTCAGCACTCGGCGTCTCCAGAGGGCGCCGCCACTCACAAGGGATGGGGTTGGGGGGTGGGAGGGCATCGTGATTGTATCTAATGGACGCAAGGGACCACGGATGACAAAAAGACGGAAGAAAACCACGAACGCAATCCAAGGGAAAAAAAGAAAACAAGACTTTGCAGACTGAATCAATGAATGACACATCCAAAAAAGGTAACTTGCGAAAAGAGAGACGCCAACAACGTAATACAATAGGACGTGAGGCAGAAAACTGAAAGAAAATTTAAACCGAGGCCATGAACAAAATTAACAAAAGAAGTCTGATTAACAGAAACGTAAAAGAAGTTAATAAGGCCAAAGAAAAACGGTACATAAAGCGGAAGAAGGAATGTAATCAAATTTAAATCGACAAAAGAGCGCAAAATAACCGTGAAATTCAAACTAAAGTCATGAATTAAAAAAGATGAGACGGAAATGAAAAGAAATTAATAAGGGGAAAAAATGGGCGAAAGGAAAGGGAAGAAAATCTGAACTGAAGCCAAGTTCCAAAAGCAAACGTGGCTGTCACAAATTATAAAAATAGGATAAGCAAGAAAGATAAGTTGGGATAGAAGAAAAGTCCGTAAGTAAAAATACGAAACGGAAAAAGAATGTAGGCTAATTATAACTAAACCCAATTAAAAATAATAATTTTTCAGAATTAATTAACGAAAGAGCTGTAAATAACACAAGTTGGAAAGGACGCTAATGAAAATAAATGGGGGAAGGAATGGAAGGAAAACTAAGTTTTCAGTGGGGAAAGATGAAGGAAAACAAGTTCATAAGGCCGGAAAAAATGACGAGGAAAGTGAAGAAGAAACGGAATAAAAATTTGAACTGATCACAAACCGAAAAAAAATAAAAAATAGAAGAGTTTCAAACTCAATTAATAATAAATTAAGGAAGGTCGGAAAATACATCATAACGCAAAAAAACTGAAATAAAGGGGAAGAAATAAGAGGATTTAAAAAAAAATAAAACTAAGGTAAATAAAACATTACAATAATTTCAAACTCAAATAATGAAGGACGAAAAAAATTCAGGAAGATAAGTTGGAAACGAAAATAATTTTAAAAAGGGGGGAAAAAAAGAGGAAGAAAATTTGAACGGAATGGAAAGAGCAAAGTAACAAGAATTTCAGGTTCAAGTAAATAATTAAAGATCAATAGAAAATAACAAAAAGAGGTGGGAGTGGAAACGAAATAAAAGAAATCGAGGAGGATAAATTGTAACCGAGGATGCACGCGTAACGAGCACAACAATTTCCCGAGTAACCCAGCTCCGCAGAGTCTCCCCCCACGTTGATTTATGTGTGTTTGCCCCGTGGCCCGGGGGTTGGCTGAGAGAGTCGTAGGTCACGTCCTGGTCGCCATGGCAACGACGGCGAAGCAACAGGTGCGTGGGCAACAGGTCGGTGTCACGCTGTCACGTCGCGGCGAGGGTTGGCGCCGCATATCACTGTCACGTGACGTGACGGCCATCAAGGTGGAGCGTGACTGCGGCCCGTCACGTCACGTCTCCTCTGCCACGTCACAGCAGCACTACATCTAGTCTAACACCTAGAGAACTAGAGACAGTCACGTGTACAGATTCTGTCTTATATCACAGCCATATGTAGTTACACACGTGTGGGGGGATTATAAATATCATATCAACATTCAAGTCCATGTCCTTAGACACGCGATTCTTTTTTTAGGGCAACAGGCTACATGAGGGTAATCCACATGGTGGCAACTCCCCTTTAATAGCATAGGAAGGGATCTGAAAGGGGGATGCGGAAGGGTAGTGGAAGGTAGCCAAGGGTTAACTAGGGAGCCGCCGGGCTATATTTTAAGGATCCTACCCGGCATTCGCCTAAAAGTAATGCAGGGAAAACCCTGGAAAAATCTGCATCAGGTAGGTCGGGCAATGGGTTCTTGTCCCACGCCCTTCCGATAGCGGGAAAGTTGTTCCGTCCCTGGATGGCGGGAGAGGGCTTAGCTGTGGGGACGCAGCATTCCCTTCTCCGTACCTTGACCGGTTTAGGTGGCAGCTGGCCGACTATTCCAATGGGAACAGCGGACAACTCTTACCGTATGGCTCAAGGTCTGTGACCCAAGAACATGCAACCTCTCAAAACAGGCCTCGCCTTGTGGGAACCGTAGTTCAAAAAACCAGAGAGAGGAGGCGGCATCGCCAAAGGTAGCTTCCTCCAGAGCCCTCTGGGTCTTAGACACGCGAGGCTTATTTGCCGTTATTAAATAACAATAACAGGACCTGCCTGAGAGAGTAAGGCGGCTTGGGAATTTTTTTTATCCGACCCAATAATTAAATTAAATGTGACGAAGTAGGGCTGATGGATTTAACATTCAGTCATATAAAGATAACTCGTGTATTTCTCTTGAATTTAGGTGTATTTTCGTAAATTGTAGATGATTTATTGAAACCCCGACTGTGCGTTAAAAAGAGGATTAAATTCTCTACAACTTTCCTCCGATGAGAAATTAGTGTAGGAGCGACCATTGTGGAGACATCAGGAGTTACGCCTTCATAAGGGTGAGGTTTTAGTGGATTATTAACAATAAATAATAATACTTAAGGTAATTAAGCCAAATAATTCTTGGTTCTATTGGGACAACGTGACCAGGGATCCTCAAGCGCCTGTAATAACGTTTAAAAACAGAATCCAGACTGTAAAACGTGACATGGCGTGACGTCACGTCCCAAGACACGTGGCAGCGCAGTGACGTGACAGAAGGCAACAGTGGCAGGTCACAGCGCACACTACCGGGGGGCTTCAACGTTATACATCACGTGACAGAGCGTGACAGCGGCGGGTCTCTGTATCTGTATAGGAGGAGGATGGCCTCGGCGTGCAACGGACCAGGATGAGGGGGGAAATTAAGCATCTACTAATGATTCCAGCAAGTGCGGTGGCGCTGGTGGTGGGGAGAAACTGGAACGCGTAAATGCCAAGACTGCACATGTGCCGCTGCTGACGTCAACGGTGACGTCACCGCCGGCGTCAGTGGGACGGGGAAGGAACCAAACGCCGCCAGCTCCTCCCAGAACTTCCACACGGCGTCGTGTAACTTATTACTTAAAGTGTTTCAACCACGATTTAAATTAACGTGGGCCTTGCCCGAGGCTAAAATATGGACGCGCTGAGCCATGAGACAGACATTATTATGCAAAGAGCTCCAACTGAAGGTTAAAACCGTCAAAGAACCTTCCTACAGTCGGAACCAAGGATAATAAAGCTTTCAACTACTTAATAAAGAACGTACTAATCGTTTGTATTCGCGACGTTACAACGAAGGCGACTTTGCTGGAAGACCATGGCAGGGAAAACCAAAGAAAAACCTGCATCAGGTAGGTGGGGCTCTTGGGTACATGTCCCACGCCCTTCCCTGGATGGCGAGGGAGAGAGGAGCTTGCTGTGGGGACGCAGCATTCCCCTCTCCGTACCTCGACCAATTTAGGAGACAGCTGGACGACTGTTCCAATGTGAACAACGGACAACTCTTACCGTATGCCCCAAGGTCTGTGACCCCGGAACATACACCTCTCAGAACAGGCCTCGGCTTGTGGGAACCTTACTTTGAGGGATGTTCTCCCGCAGGCAGAACCTTGTAGGAGATACACGAAGGGGCTACCTTTGGGGATGCCTCCTCCTCTCTCCGTTTTTGAACCAAGGCTCCCACAAGCCGAGGCCTGTACTGAGAGGTGTATGTTCCGGGGGGGTCACAGACCTTGGGGGCATACGGTAAGAATCGTCAGCTGTTTACATTGGAACAATGGGGCAGCTGCCTCCTAAACTGGTGGAGGCCACGGAGAAGTGGAATGCTGCGTCCCCACAGCAAACCCCTGTCTCCAGGCATCCAGGGATGGGCGTGGGACAAGTACTCAATGCCCGAACTACCTGATGCAGGTTTTTCTAGGGTTTGTCCTGCATTTATTTTAGGCGAATGCCGGGTAGGATCCTTAATCTCCTAGTTAACCCTTGGCTACCTTCCTCTACCCTTCCACATCCCCCCTTTCAGATCCCTTCCTATGCTATTAAAGGGGAGTTGCCACCACGTGGATTAGCCTCGTGTAGCCTCCTGTTACCCTAAAAAAAATCTTTCCCCCTTGAGTTCGTTGCCTCGTCGAGCTCTTACTACCCCCCAGCTACGAAATATCCGTAGCATCACAGCCAGCGAGAGACACTGTGCCTGTGTGTGTGTGTGTGCGAGTGTGAGAGAGAATGTTTGAAGATGACATCATCGCCCGCCAGAGTTAAACAAGTGTTTAAGCACGCAGCTTCGTCGCCGACGAACCACCACAAAGTGTCTCTCAAGGTTACCGTCACCAACCACACCACGAAGACGGACTAGAAGAAAGAAAAAAATCCGTCGAGGATCCATCGCGCGAAAAAAAGAAGAGGAAAAAACCCCACGCGGGTTTTTTTACAATTAAAACAAAGCCCGAACACTTTTGACCCCCTAAAAATAAAGACAACCATCCACACCTACAGTCGGGGAAGGCGAAGGAGGGAACGAGTCCAAATAAAATACCATGCAGGACTCATCAACATCCCTCGATGACCCGCAAACCACGGGCAGTCGCAATGTTGAAGCTTTATGACAGGTGAGGGGGGGGGAGAAAAAGTCAAACAACCCTTCGTCAGTCTCAAAAAACACAACGACCTTTCAGTCAAGAAATTTACTGTCAAAAAAAAATTAGAACGTTGTAAATAAAAAAAACATGGAAAGGAAAACCAGGAACAAGAAGGTGTGTAGGCAGACCTAGAAAGAAATGGGTGGAGAATGTAGAGGAAGATATGAAGGAGTTGGACATAAGAGGATGGAGGAGGAAAGCAAGAGATAGTGAGGCAGGCTCTAGCCCTACAAGGGCTGTAACGCCAGGGTGTATGTATGTATAAATAAAAAAACACGACAACGTTTCATCCCTAAAAATATATAAACTAAAATAAGGGATGAAAAAAAATTAATTACAACCATAACGACGACGTCACCACCACCACAAAAAAAACATACATATAATTAGAAGTCAAATTTTAATTTATTGTGTAACGTAACAAATTATATTTTAATAAATAAATAAACCCCCCCCCGGACTTTCTTCTTCTGATAATCAGCGTAATTTATATACGTGGACATGAACCTATACATGAACCTATACATAAACACACAGACACACACATTGACTGAAAATTTGCAATCAACTCAAGGAAAAAAATAATAAGTTTTAAAAAGGGGATGAAACGTCGTATTTAATTATGAATATTTTAAAACAATTATAAAGGATTACAACACAACCAAACCCCGGCACACACACACACACACAAATAGGTGTTAAAAAAATTTATTTAACCACATTCAAATCACTAAAATAAAAAAAGGATGTATGTTTGTATGTATGTATGTACTTACGTTAATTTCTATATACAAATTTACACGCGTGGACAGACTGCATATTCTTCAAAAAAACAACACGAGAAAGGGAAATTTTGGTGTGTGGGGGTGTGTGTGAGTCACGCCTATCACCACCACCTACCCCCCAGGAGCGGCAAGGGGGCGAATATTTTCAAACGAGCTAAAACGGCCGATATATTTGAGTCAGATAAATATTGTTACGGGTCAAAGGGATTTTTTTTACTGTGTATAATTTTAACCCCCCCCCGTCCTCCTTACATCACGGGAAAGGAGCACCCACAGGGGGTGGACGGGGCGTTGCAGGAAAAATAACGTGAAATTAACCGAGATTGAGGTCAAATCCAGGGTTGTGGATGTTAGCCGAGTTTAATTACGACATTTAACTTGCCATTTAACCACCATGGGGGGAGGGGGGGAATTTTGGAACATGCATACACACGGCCGATATTTCCGTTGATATAAATATTTTTCAAAGGGTTAATTATATTGATAGTATTTCGACCGATGTTGTTTGTGTATAATTTCAACCTCTTTTCCCACATGGGAGGGGAACACGCTTAGGGGGTGGGGGAGGGGTGGAGGAGCGTCACGTAAAAATAACGCTAAATCAGCTGATATTCGAGTCAATTCGTTATGGGTTATGGGAATATGAAAACCCGGGCAACGCCGGACACGCAGCTATGACGATTAAAATGAAGCTTTCAACCACTCAGGTCCTACTCCTGGAAACCAAAGAAAGTTTTCTTCGGGCCCATTTCGTTTGAAGAGGGAGATTTGAAATCTCTTGCTGGACGCAACGTTGTCTGCCGCCCCTTCAGCCCCCTACACGCCTCAAACACCTCACCTGGGCTGGGGCGATGACGTCATCACCGTGATCGTTAACCCAAGTAAATCCTGAAAGACCACACTCAGCAGACACAACACACTGTAGCGGGGGCGGTACTGACCCGTGGAGGCGTCGGGGTGGAGGCGCGCCGCCCTTCCCTGCCGGGCGGCCTCGGTGGCGGCTTCGGAGGCAGACGCTCCACGAAGGGTTCCCCGGGGTCGCCCAGACACTGCCGCCCCCAGCACGGCACGATGCCCACGCCCCACGCAGCAGCAGAGGAGCCGCCGCCGCCGACCACCGGAGGCGCCGTGGGGGCGGCCGGAGACGGGGCCCTGTACCCTTCCCAGTACGAGGCCTGCGACGAGGGCGGCGGCGGCGTGTGTCGGCAGCACAAGACGGGCGGCGTGGGGCGGCGCTCGATGAGCACGTCCCAGCCGGGCCCGGAGGCGGCGCCCACGCTGGACTTTCGACGAGGCACCGGGGGCGACGGGGACGGTCTGAGCCGCAGCAGGAACGTCACTTCCTCGTCCGCCTCCATGTCCTCGTCCGCCGCCCACATCCGCGACACAGAGAGAGCGCGCGGGGCGGGCTTCCGCGTGGACGGGCGGCTTCACACGACACACACGCACACACACACACAAGGGAGACCAGAATAGCGCGTGGCACACTTGGCCGGAGACCGCGGGCGACTGAAGGGACCTGCGACAACGCGCCGGCTCCGCCTCCACGGACACGAGCCAAAACAACCTCGGCCAACGTCGCTCCGCCGCATTCCTCAGTCGCGACCCGCGTAAATTAATCCCACTTCATTTTAAGGACCTGTGTTTGAACACTACGAATCTCGCCTTCGATATCAAAGACTTTATCGGCTGTAGTCCAAGGATAGTTCTTTCTGGAATGGAGAAATGCGCATGCGCAGTATTTCGTTTCGACCGTCCGCCCCTTGCGACCACCACCCCGTGTAAAGCTCAACAAGCAGCCGCTCTTCTCGGTGCTGCGGTGCAGACAGCACGTAGGAACAGGGCCCCGGGGCTGTGCAATGACACAGCAGACGCGGACGAATCAGGCACAAGCAACGAAATCAAAATAAACGTGACCGACGCAGTAAGTCAAAAAAATTATAACCTCACTAATTTTTTTAAAAAATAGATGGTTAAAAGGACCAGTGTATTATTTGGGTAGTCCATTGTCTTAGAATAGGCAGGTGAGTAAGAAAAAGATAAAAAAGGCAAACAAAAGGAAAAAAAACGAAGAAAAATAGAAATATAGAGGCAGGTTAAAGGAGATGACGTCAAAGATCGTCTAGAAGTTCAGCAAAAACATGTAGAGATTTACTCAAAACGAAGAAAAACCAGAAAGAGAAATAGAAAGGCAGTGAGCAAGAAACAAGTTAGGTTAAAGAAACTCCAACGTTTCCAACAGTACGGGAAAAACTCTGTTCGTCACCAGGGAGCGAACAAAACTCATTAGAGCGACAGGTGGCCCAGTAGGTAGAGTCCCAGTGACCTGCCTCCTTCTATCTGTCTATAAATAATCTGCCTAATAAATAAACCAGACTGTATGCATGTTAAATTTTAAACAAATCTACACACGTGGAGAAAAACAATGAGGGGGTAAAACAGGTGTACCAACCCCCCCCCCCCCGGGGGAAACATACAAACTTAAAAAAACACTGTTTGGAAAAAGAAAACGTTTCTGGGTCATTGAAATTGATAGTGGCTCTACTGATGTTATCTGAGTATAATTTCAACCCCCTTACAGCATGGGACAGGAGCACCCCATGGGGGTGGGGATGGAGAGGCTTTACAAGAAAATAACACAAAACCCCACCGAGATTGGAGTCAAATCCAGGGCTATGGATGTCGCTAAATTTATTTATGACAAAGTGACCAACGTGCGTGAGGGGAGGGGGCGGAAGGGGGAGGCTCTGGGCGGTGGTGGTAATTTTCAGACATGTTAACCGACCGATTTTTTGCGACCAATAAATACTTTTCGGGATCAACGAGAATCAAAATTTCTGTACACGTTATCTGTCGGGTCTCTGAAGGGACCACCCTTAAGGGGTTGGGAGGGGGGGGGGTGGAGTTTCATTACACATAAATATGACGCAGAAACAACCGAGATTGGAGTCAATCCCAAGGGTTATGGATGTCGCTGAGTTTCATAATGACAGTCAACTTGCCGTTCAACTGTCCGCCCCCCCCCCCAAAAAAAAGCGGGGGTAGTCGCGGGGTGGTAGAAAATTTTCAAACAAGTCGAACGGTCGATATTTGCGAGGAATATATATATTTGTCTGTGGGGTCACAGACGGTGATAGTGTTCCTCCCGATGTTGTTTGTGTGTATAATTTCAACCCCCTTACAGCATGTGAGAGAGGAGCATCAGAACGTTGATGGCGTGGTACATGTGTGTGTGTGTGTGTAAGAACAAAATTGGAGGCCGTTCGTATCGGATGAAGCACGTCCAAGGAAGGATGCTCCCCCCCCCCCCCCTCGAGAGTAAGTGGATCCACTGAACGTTATTTCCCCCGGGAGGGTAGGTGCGTGCGTGCGTGCAAGCAAGTGTCTTCTTCTCCTGGATGTAAGCAAGCAAAGCAGTTAGATTTCTCTGCCAGAGACAGACACACACACAGAGACAGACAGAGATAGCAAGTGTTATAAGGATTTATCAGGGCGCAGGGAGAGGAGAGAAGGAGAGTGGGACACAAGAGACGGGAGGGGCCCCTACATCCTCATAGCTTTTAATTGAACGGCCAATGGTACCAACCCACCGGAGCACAGAGACACAGCCTCATCTCCTAAAAATACACACACACACACACACACACACACACACACACACACGCACGCGGGAGCGGAGCGACAGACAGAGCAGAAGAACTCATTTAAGGTCAAGCAACTCTCCACGTCCACGTTCACTCACTCTCATTTAATCAACTTTATTAATAATATTTTTTCAAATATAAATATTACTTCGAACCCAGAGAGCTCTGGAGGAGGCTACCTTTGGGGATGCCTTCCACATCTCTCTGGTTTCTTGAACTAAGGTTCAAACAAGCCGAGGCCTGTTTTGAGAGGTGTATGTTCCGGGGTCGCAGACCTTGAAGGCATACGGTAAGAGTTGTTCTCTGTTCCCATTGGAATAGTCGGCCAGCTGCCTCCTAAACCGGCCGAGGCACGGAAAAGGGAAAGCTGCGTCCTCACAGAAAACTCTTCTCCCGCCATACAGGGAAGGGCGTGGGACAACTACCACAATGCCCGACCTACCTGATGCAGGATTTTCTACGGTTTTCTCTGAATCACTTTGAGGCGAATGCCCCTGGGTAGGATCCTTAAACCATAGCCCGGGGGCCCCTAGATAACCATTGGCTACCTTCCTCCACCCTTCCGCATCCCCCCCTTTCACTCCCTTTCCTATGCTATAAGACGGGAGTTGCCACTGTGTGCATTAACCTCCGTGTACATAGCATGGCTACACTCACACGCTGTGACGCGTAACACACATGCAACACCGAACGAACAATGGCGGTGTAATGGGTTCATCGTCTGTAATTATAATGCCCTTTTTCTTTAATTCACTCATTTGGCTACATGAAGAAGAGTGTTGTTCAGCTTACACAAACATATTCTGTTTTGCGTTAGATTAAAAATGGCGGACGTATCACAGGGGGCCTTACCTTACCTACAGAGGCACTGTAGCGAATTTCTGACGTCACGAGGCAACCCGTGACGTCACCCTCGTCGTCATCAAAGAACAACATTACGTTACGTGAATGAGATTATTTAAAACTCTGCCCCAGTAAAGATTTTAAACTGTAAGACCCGGGGCTGAAACGTTGACGTAGTTGTTGTTGTTGAGCGGAGCTATGCGGGCGCAGTGCGTCTGGAATTCCACATATGGGCTGGCAATCCTCACATGGCACACACACACACACACACACACACATGAGAGAGAGAGAATAATTCCAGGGCTCCCAGTTTCCAGGAGCAAACTGGAAATAGAAACATCCCCCTGCACCCCACCCCGGTCATACCACCACACGAGGAGCTTTCATTTTACAACCCCCCCCCCCACCACCACCACCCCCACACATCAAGAGCGTATAATTAAAAAAAACACCAAGCATGCAGTTGAAACCGACTGGTAATTTTTTCCAGATCACAAAGTATCACGTTATGAGGAAATCAGGAATTAACCAGCTGCAGCAACAAGAACTGTAGCACTGACGCGGACGCTCTAATGAAAAAACAAAATGACGGGGGGAAACGTTTAATTTATGTAGCGTCCTCCGACGTCAAATCCGTCCCGTTAAAGTCCAAAGATAAATTAACAAAGGTTTCGCCGTTACTGTTACTAAAACTAAACTATACACATTACAGTTTCAACCCCCAGCTTACAGTGTTGGAGGAACAATATTTCAATTTTACCACCACATCCCAGGTGCAGGTTGACAGCCGTTATTGCAGTGTGTGTGTGTGTGTGTGCGTGTGCTGCGGTCTGGCCGTTACTCGCGAGGAGTATCCCGAATATTGGCGTGCCCTCTTTCACCGCTGTACTCTGCTATCGACAGCAGCACGTACCACACACTACTATCATCGTTTTCTCACCTTCTCACAAAGGCCATTTCTACAGCGAGCACGTGTCGCTTTTGGACGAATGCAACGTTGCAGCGGCCATTTTTGAAGAGAGATGATGCTATGACAGCCGCCAGTCACAGCGGTAGAACGGTGAAGGGAGGGGGGGGGGCGATGCGGTGTTTGATATAAGTTTTTGTACACGAGTGGGGAATAGGATGTGAAAGCTGTTCTCACTCGCAGGTCTGGAGAGACGGAGACGGCTACTTTAGGGGGGGGGTTCCTTCTCCTCTCTCTCTCTCTGTCTCTCTCCGTCTCTCTCTGTGTCTCTCTCTGTGTCTCTCTCTGTATCTCTCTGTCTCTCTCTGTCTCTCTCTCTGTCTCTCTCTCTGTCTCTCTCTCTCTGTCTCTCTCTCTCTCTGTGACTATTCTTAACTAAGGTTCCCACAAGCCGAGGCACGTCGGCCTTGTTTTTGAGATGTGTATTATTGTTCCGGTGTGTCACAGACCTTTGCGGCATACGGGGTAAGAGTTGTCCGCTGTTCCCATTGGATCAGTCGGCCGGCTGCCTCCTAAACTGATCCAGGGCACGGAGAAAGGGAATGCAAACCCCCCCCCCGCGCTTCTCTAGTCACCGTAAAGGGCGTGGGAACAAGTACCCCAGAGCCCATCCTACCTGATGCAGGTTTTCTGGAGTTTTAGGCGAATTCCGCGGGGGAAAGTTAATTAAAAATACAGCCCCAGGGGCTCTATTTAGTCCCTGGTTGCCTTCCTCTTCCCTTCCTATGCAATTAAAGGGGAGCTGCCACCACGTGGATTAGGCTCATGCAGCCTGTTACAAAATAAAATAAAAATGGCGGACAGGACGTGTATCTATCAACGCTTAAAATGTAAAAAAAATTATTAATGGAGCCCGACCGATTAGGAACTACGAAATAACTCTCGTATTGCAAGTTTCCGTTATCGACGCCCCTCCATTACTTGTGTTACGATTTGTCCATCCACCAGTTAACAGATCCCTCGAGCTCTTATATTTATGAAGAAATAAAAAACAATTTAATTAACAATCGTGTACATTGCTTTTTTGGGGTGTGTGATCTTTGTAATATTCAACTTAAATTAAAACTATTTAAACCTCATAAGGGAAAAGTAATTTATTGAGGTTCCTTGTCCAGGGTAAGAGCTCGAGGGATCTGCTAACTGGTGGACGGACAAATCGTAACACAAGTAATGGATGGGCGTCGGCAACGGAAATTGGCAATACGATAGTTATTTCGAAGTTCCTAATCGGTCGGGCTCCATTAACAAAAATTTTTATAGTTAAATTTAAGGAGTCACAGTTTAGCCAGTAGATAATTTCTAATAATAATAATAATCAGAGGGAGTAATTACAGTAGTTGTTGCCTGCGTACGGACGACGGCACCAGCACCCTCAAGACCTGTGTACAGGTAAGGGAGGAGGAGGAGTCGCACCTCATTAACCCAATTAGCGCTCACCATCCATTGTGGTGCAGCGCTGCTCCTTGCTTATTAATGGAGCCGCGTAATTCAATTCACCGTGCGAAGGGGCTGAAACTTGGGAGCTTCCTCTCTTCCCTCTGGAGGGAAGGGAAACCTCAAACCACACGACCCAGCAGCACAAGACTTACCAAAGATCATCAGGGTGCGCTGGTGGAAAACCGCTTCCTCAAGGAAATAAAGATACCACAGCGGTACGGTTGGTGATGGATGTGACGGTTGGCAACAACGGTTTTGTCCAAAGCGAACGCGGAGAATAATCGTTGGCATTTGATGGAATTAACAAAGTTGGACTGCGTGGTGTTACAAGTGACATGAAACGAAAACATTTTTTTTAAAAGAAGACACCACACACATTGGCGCCCAACGTGGGGCGGTCCAGTATTTGGTGTCCCCTTCATAAATATCTGTACCTGATTTTCCCTACTTTAGCATACAATAAAAAAATTTATTTGAACACATTCCACACAGATACTCTTTGGAGCAAGGAAGTTGGCATTGTTCACATTGGCGCCCAACGTAGGGGGCAGTCCTTTATCTGGTGTCCCCTTTATAAATATCTGTACCTGATTACCTTACGTCAGAATAAACAGATATTCGGGGTTTAAATAAATAAATGAGTAAGTACACGTGGCAACGCCGGGCACACAGAGATAGTAGATACATATTAAAAAAAAGCAAAACTTTAGATCGATTGGTAGCGCGACTGAAACAATTAAGAAGGCGTTGTAAAGGTTCTGAGGAATATTCAGATAATATACATTCGTTTATATATATATAGATATATAGATATATTGTAATACTAATTAGAGGCCATTAATTGTTTTAATATAATTGGATTGTTAGCGGTACATTTCTTGAAAGAAACAATCACGGCTCTTTGTCGGCGAAAGTTGTTGGAAACCGCGCGCTCGTACGGAAGTCATTCTGGCGAACGTTTCCAGAGAGGAAGGGGGGGGAGAGAGAGACGGGGAGAGAGAGACGGGGGGGAGAGAGAGACGGCGAGAGAGAGAGACGGGGAGAGAGAGACGGGGGGAGAGACGGGGGAGAGAGAGACGGGGGGGAGAGAGACGGCGAGAGAGAGAGACGGCGAGAGAGAGAGACGGTGAGAGAGAGAGACGGGGGGAGAGAGGCGGGGAGAGAGAGACGGGGAGGGAAAGAGACGAGGAGGGAAAGAGACGGGGAGAGAGAGACGGGGACAGAGAGATACGGTGAGAGAGAGACGGGGAGAGAGAGACGGGGAGAGAGACGGTGAGAGAGAGAGAGAGACGGGGAGGGGAGAGAGAGAGACGGGGAGAGAGACGGTGAGAGAGAGACGGGGAGGGGGGGAGAGACGGGGGAGAGAGAGACGGGGAGAGAGACGGTGAGAGAGACGGTGAGAGACAGAGACGGGGAGGGAGAGAGAGACGGGGAGGGAGAGAGAGAGACGGGGAGAGAGAGACGGGGAGAGAGAGACGGGGAGAGAAAGAGACGGGGAGAGAAAGAGACGGGGAGAGAAAGAGACGGGGAGAGAAAGAGACGGGGAGAGAAAGAGACGGGGAGAGAAAGAGACGGGGAGAGAAAGAGACGGGGAGAGAAAGAGACGGGGAGAGAAAGAGACGGGGAGAGAAAGAGACGGGGAGAGAGAGACGGGGAGAGAGAGACGGGGAGAGAGAGACGGGGGAGAGAGAGAGACGGGGAGAGAGACGGAGGAGAGAGAGACGGGGGAGAGGGAGAGAGAGACGGGGAGAGAGAGAGAGGATGATAACCTAAAAAGTACGAATAGCGTGGTCCAGGAAGTTCAACAGCGAGATCTATTAAACTCTATAAACACACAAGTAAATAGTTGTTGACGGAGAGACTCGTGATATAAAATCGCAAAGTGGAAGCAAAAGGTTTGCAACCACACAGATGCGGAATAACACTTCGCATAAAGGCAACGAGGATTCCAGGTGGAACAACAACGAGAAGTACGACCGTGTGTATTAATAATGAGGTGTAGAATCAGTGAATAACGGCCTTTTTAGTGAGTGTTGTCCTCAAGCTCCAAGAAACAGATCTGGTACCAGAAAGACATTCGTGAGTACAAAAACAACTATTTAAAGTTTGTAAACGAGGATTAAAGGTAGAAGTCAGATTTAGTCTTCTTTATTGTGCTTGGAATTGATATTCCGTTCATTTCAATTTTGATTCGTTAATTAGTTTATTAAATTTGTTTGTTCTTACTATCAAGCCCACAGAGTTTTCCCTGGTTCGAATCCCGGCATACGGATGGGTGTTTGTGGTCGTCCTGGTCAAGAAAAATGGGGTTGGTTAAGGCTGTTGGGGGAGAATCGACACTGACCAGGTCTGACTCCTAAATCCAGAATGTGTCATGTAAGATGACAGTCTGGCAGCCGTCTCGGTAGGGGCAAGGCCCTTCATGGGCTGTCGAGCCAAGGAGTTAGAGTTATATATACAACTTTTATGGAACAAATATAATTAGGTCTGATTTATTCAACAATTCACATGGATTTTTATTAAATTAGAAGACCATCAGAATGACGCTTAAATTTTCTTTCTAGGAAAATACATTTAAAAAAACCCAGAGATAATAAATATTCTGAAGTTGACCTTGTGGCGAGCAGAGAAAAAAATCTGTCCCTTGAGGTTGACTCACAGAAAGTTCGGACGGGCGTGTTTTAACCCCTCAAGTGGCATGTTGTTTCATATCTGCATCACAATCTCTTAGATACTCACCAGATGTCTCTGCCAGGGGGGAGGGGGGTGATACTAGAAGGTTATGTTGCATAAGTGCTGCACTGGGGCGCTGGAGGGTTAAAAAATGGCTGCCTGCCTCCAGTCCAACGGTTTCTTACATTAGCTTCCACGCGGCCACCTTCATGTACAAGATCCATACTCGTGTATGTATGTGTGTGTGTGTGTGTGTGTGTGTGTGGAGAAGCGATGAGTATTCGGGTCGGGGTGTAGAGTAAATCCCCCCCGGGACCCTGTTATCACTCGAGGAGCAGACGACATAAATATCCCTTAGCAAGTAGAGAGTGGGGGAAAAATATATAACATGTAATAGAGATTTCTGGTTTCTTTGATATTTCCATGAGTCTGGGATTTACACTAACCCTTGTCACGCCTCCTTCCACCCCTGCTTCATTCCTCCTTCGCACAACAGTACCAAGCGTCATCCGCATATATTTGAATGCTGCTAATTGACCTTCCTCTTATTCCACACGCGCTCCCGACCCCCTACTCCAGTTTTTAAAAACAGTCCTTATTTTTTAATTATTCGCCTGACTGCTGAGAAACCCTCCCAGTCATCTCGTTTACCGTCTATGGAACCACAGAATAATATATATATATATATATATACGTTCATATACACTTGCATTTTCTGAGTAAAATCAAAAGTGGTGTTCCACAAGGTCCTAGTTTCGGGGTCAGTGTCAAAATTTCCACCCCCGTATGAGAATCTTTTTTTAAAAAAAATAATGTGATAATCGAAGGTAAAAGAAACAAATTAATATAAACAGCAACAAATTGTAACCCAAAAAAAACTGGCATCCCTCAAGGTTTTTATTTTCGGGGTCAGTTACAAAATTTCCGCCCTCGTATGAGAATCTCTTGTTGAAATTATAGGGTAATTGAAGGTAAAAGCTTCAAATGAATATAAACAGCAACAAATTGTGACAGAAGAAAAGTGGTGTCCCTCAAGGTTCTATTTTCGGGGTTCATCAACGTATGAAAATCTGGACTTGAAGTTATATTGTAATTGAAGGTTTAAGTGTCAAATTAATACCCAAAAAAAAGTTTAAAAAAATTATCACTTTCAGCTGAAGATGTCCTTAAAAACAATCGTTGTGTCATTTACAATAATTCAGCCGTCAACTTTAAGAACAACGACAAAAATAAAACACATTAACTAATTTTTCTTACGAATCAGATCCGTTGCTAGTTTACGTTCATCCTGAGGCCTGAATTCATTTATCATAGACGGAGAGAACGTTTTTTTTTTAGGAGGTGCTGATGCGAAATATACTTGGAAAGTAACTCTTGTTATATCGGACGAACGAAACGACGGCTAAAAAAACCGAGAATTAACGGAAATAAAATAAAAATGATGGTCCAAAAATATCCTAACGTCTTGATGGAAATAAATTCAATTCATTTACCAATAACTACCTGAAAGTTTTAGGGGTACTGATGCAAAATATACGTACAATGTAACTCTTGTTATATGGGACGAACCAAACGACGACATAAAAATCCCAAGAATTGATGAAAATGAAATAAAAAAGAAGGTCCAAAATTATCCAAACGTCTTGATGGTAATAAATTCAATTCATTTACCATTAACTGTAAACTTTTTATGTTGCTGATTGCAAAATATGCCTAGAATGTAACTCATGTTATATCGGACAAACGAAACGACGAAAAATTCAATTAATGTATCATTAAACGAACTGGAATTTTTTTTGGGGGGGGGTGGGGGGAGCTGATGCGAAATAAACGTACAATGCAACACTTGTTATATCGGACGAACGAAACGAGATGTAAAAATCCGAAAATTAACGGAAATAGAATAAAATGAAGGTCAAAAATTATTCAGACGTGTTGTTTTTTTTAAAAAAAAATAATTGGGATGTTACAATATATAGATTTTAGGTGAAGTGTGTCAATAATTTCCAGGATTGACGAGTGAAAGCGTTGCCATATTAGATCCAATGTTTTCGGGCGGCCATTAAAGGTTAAAAAATAATTTCTTTAAAATTTCTTACCGTTTTCTACCTTTTGTTTTATATATATATTATCACCATTGTTACTCTTAAGCAGCCCTGTCAATGTAATAGTAATTTAGGTGGCAACGTCGCACGATGATAAATTCTCAAATTGCAACGGGGTGAAATATATATATATATATACATGAATGTTTACAGTCCCCTGGACCTGAAGGATTCTTCGGCCTCACCGTTGTTGTTGTTGTTGTGGTGACGTAGCAGCTCGTTGCTTGCTGTCTCTGGTCTTTTCAACGAGGGTGTTTGGTGATGTATTAGGGGGTTGGGGAGCTTTAGCTTTTTTAAAAAAAAAAGAAAGGGATGGCGGGCGCGCATTTATTCGGCTAGCGATGATTTAATTAACACTCGGCCGATCAATTCAGAAGCGAACAGCCGCCGCCCACACACACACACACACACACACGTGACTTCCACACCAGGGCGGACTTTTGCTGACTCCGTGTTGCGTGCGTGTGTGTTCGCCTTTTACCAAGAACAATGAGCAATCGTCTGTCGAAAGAAATACTACACATACTACTTGACTCGGCAAAAACTCAACACGGAATGCGAGCACGCAGGGGCAAGGGGGGGGGGGGGCAATTGTTAAAATGAGGCCAGGTCTGTGTGTTAAAAATCTTTAGAAAACACTCCTTATATTAATAATATTATCAGTAGTCGGTCGTCAATCCCCATCGGCAAGGGGAATACAATATCTACTTGTTGTTGTACTATGGGACTGGTAAATCGGCCTACTCCTATTTATCAATTATGAAGCACAGAAAAAATATATATAAACATTCAGGTCCACGTAATGGGGGGACTAATTACAAGATTATTATTTAGATTGTTCAGGCATTCCGTTGTTTTGGAGCAGAGATAAGAGAGGTAAAAAGGGATAAAAGGCAAAGAAAACAAGAAAAAAACAAAAAAGAGAGAGAGGGAGGGAGGGAGGGAGGGAAAGAGAGATAGAGAGATATATATATAAAGAGATAGAGAGAGAGATAGAGAAATATATATAAAGAGAGAGAGATATAGAGAGAGATATATATATATAGAGAGAGATAGAGAGAGAGAGAGATATATATAGAGAGAGATATATATAGAGAGAGATATATATAGATATATATATATATATATATATATATATATATAGAAAGATATATAGATATATATATATATAGAGATATATATATATATAGATATATATATATAGAGAGAGAGAGAGTGAGAGAGAGAGAGAGATAGAGAGAGATATATATAGAGAGAGAGATATATATAGAGAGATATATATATATATATATATATATATATATATAGAGAGAGAGAGAGAGAGAGAGAGAGATATATATATATATATATATAGAGAGAGAGAGAGAGAGAGAGAGAGAGATAGAGAGAGATATATATAGAGAGAGAGATATATATAGAGAGAGATATATATAGATATATATATATATATATATATATAGAAAGATATATAGATATATATATATATAGAGATATATATATATAGATATATATATAGAGAGAGAGAGAGTGAGAGAGAGAGAGAGATAGAGAGAGATATATATAGAGAGAGAGATATATATAGAGAGAGATATATATATAGAGATATATATATATATATATATATATATATAGAGAGAGAGAGAGAGAGAGAGAGAGATATATATATATATATATATAGAGAGAGAGAGAGAGAGAGAGAGAGAGAGATAGGGAGATAGATATATATATATATATATAGTGAGATATATAGAGAGAGAGAGATATAGAGAGAGAGATATATATAGAGAGATAGAGAGAGATAGAGAGAGATATATATATAGAGAGATAGAGAGAGATCGAGAGAGATATAGAGAGAGAGAGATAGAGATAGATAGAGAGAGATATAGAGAGAGAGGGGGGCTGTGTGTGGGCGAGAAACAAGTTTGGTTGAAGAGAAATTACGTGAAAAATCGTCAGGAAGTTCAGAGAGTAAGATATCGCTACATCTCTTCCAAAAATATGGTTCTGTGACTAAAATAGCGGGGGGTAGTTGATATCAAATTCTAAAAACGGGGATTAAATTTGATAGGATCGTGTGACAGTTCGAAATTAAAGCCTTCGTGCTAATTGTATTAAAGTTCGCTTAGTTTGACCCATAAAACAATTAGTTCAATTTATTTTATAAGCACCGTTGCTAGTTAACCCTTGGCTACCTTCCTCTACCCTTCCGCATCCCCCCTTTCGGATCCCTTCCTATGCTATTAAAGGGGAGTTGCCCAAAGTGGATCACCCTCTTGTAGCCTGTCACCCCCAAAAGCTCTGCGTAGGATATTAGAGGATAACTTCCAGGTACTGTCATTTGGGGGGAGGGGGCGGTTTTCGCAGAACAACGTCCCCCCTGCGATTTATCGAGCAACCGTGGCTATTCCCGGAATCGTGACGAGGTCTACGTATTTAAAAATGAGGACGGGTGCGGCCTTTGCGCGCGCATGTGTGTGTGTGTGTGTGCAGTGAATTGTCGCACGTCGTCTCGGCTGTGACACAAATACCAAGGGACGAGCCAACGTGAAGGGGAGGTATTAAAAGAACACTCTACAAACGTAGACGAGGACAGAGAAATATTAATTAAATACCCCGCTCTAGAAACCGAAGGCGAGGCGAGGCGAGGCAAGAGCCAAGTAATGACGTGCTTGCAATCTCTTTGGAATGGAACGTTTATTACTGCAATTAAGCGAGGAACCATGCGACTGTCACAGCGAGGGGACGAGACAACACAGTTACAAAACAGCTAAAAGACAGCCAAAGGGTTCATTAAATTCCCCTTCTCTCTTGTTAACACGCAGGAGTTGTTGGCGCCGCTCGTCACCTCCATCTTCCCGCGTGACGTGAGCGGCCGCTCACACTTGTAGGGACAATCATAGTGTCATAAATTAAGAAACAATACAGCCAATATGACGGGGATAAAATATTAATTAATTAAACTCGAAAAAAGTTCATACCGCGTTTCGTCTACAATGTCAGGATATATTCTGGCACCTTTCAATGTGTATATATATATAAAATATATGTAATGTGTAATTGGGTCATTACAATATATATATGTATATGTATTATGTAATTGGGTCATTAATATATAAATGTAGGTGGGTCATTAATATATATATATATGTAGATAGGTCATTACAATATATATATATATATATATTATGTAATTGGGTCATTAATATATATATATAAAATATATGTATTATGTAAATGGGTCATTACAATATATATATATATATATATATGTATTATGTAACTGGGTCAATAATATATAAATGTAGGTGGGTCATTAATATATATATGTAGATAGGTCATTACAATATATATATATTATGTAATTGGGTTATTAATATATATATATATATATATATAAAATATATGTATTATGTAAATGGGTCATTACAATACATATATATATGTATATGTATATATATATTATGTAAGTGGGTCAATAATATATAAATGTAGGTGGGTCATTAATATATATGTAGATAGGTCATTACAATATATATATATATATACATATATATATATGTATATGTATTATGTAACTGGGTCATTAATATATATATGTACATAGGTCATTACAATATATATATATATATATATATATATATATTATGTAATTGGGTCATTAATATATATGTAGATGGGTAATTACAATATATATATATATATATATATATATATATATATATATATGTAGATGGGTCATTTATATATATATAATAGTTAAGTGTAAGAAATATTAATTTAAAGCCACCGACTGGGTCCTACGACTGTCGCAGCCAAAATGTGCATGAACTGATTTTTTTTTGTAGGGGTTTAATTATTTTATTGACACAAATTTTTTAATTTATCTATTCAGCATTTTTATATAGTTAAGTTTTTTCCTACCTATTTTGTAACCTCCGTGTCAAGGAAACTCTCTGGGGAGGGGGGGAGGTGGGATAAGAATTTGATTGCAGCTAGGTGGTTGTCACACACACACACAACACACATTAACATTAACGCTTGATTTGAAATTTGGGGATAATTGTGAAGTAGCATCATTACATGAATCAATACGTAATGCCTCCTATACTTCTTTTTATGTGTCCAGCAAAAAAGCAATTTCCACGGTGTTTATGACTAAATCTTCACTTTTCTCCGTCGGTTGCCCCACAGTTATTGTCCACCTTTTAACAAAGGGCGTGCATTCAACTACTGGGGTTAAAAAGCGTGGTCTTGCTTCCTAAGCCGTCGACGCCAACGGTGTTTCACCCTACAGCGACATCCACTGTTACACTAATTTTCAGCCCTTTTCATTAACATCTTCCGGCATTTAAAGAAGTCAATCGCCAGAACGCTATCTAATACGTTGGTCTACTTTCAGCCTATATTTTGCAATGCTGCCACCAGTTGATTTACGGGGAAGTCGTTACTCCAGTCGATGTCGTGTGTCTGTGTGGGGGGGGGGAAATGTTTCAAATTTTTCACATTATTAATTTTTGATTAAAAGAGAAAACAAATTTTGGAGGCATCACTTACAGAACCATCCCCCTCGTATACACACGGGGCGTGAAACAGAACTCTCGACGGCAATATTGTGATGAATGTATTCCCGTGTATTGACACGTGTACGGGGGGGGATGCGTAATTACGGAGGGTTACCCGAGCTTTATATGAGTGTTAGTTGCGTGACGTCACGCCCCTTGTTATCTGGGGACTGAAACGCGAGACTCTGTTACAGTTGTTACATGAGGAAACGTAACGCCCCCTTCACCCTGGCCAGTGTGCTCACTGCTGTGTATCACGTTCTAGCTATGTATTGTGGAAGACGTGTAGGAACTCGTGTGTATATATATATATATATATATACCTACATATGTACTCGTACTATCCATTAAGAGCTCGACAACTAAATGAAACATGAATTAATTTAAATAATAAAAAATTTTAAAAATTAACCAATTTGTAAATGGGTCATTACAATATATCTATCTATCTATCTATATATATATATATAGGCTAGTTATCGGATTAAACTGTCCTCGAGCATTGTTTACTTTTCTCTAGAACTTTCTAATTTCGTCCTGCCTCTTATTTAATTCCATACATTCCACTTCCGTATTAACCAATTTCCCTTTTCTTACGTCGGTGTATCTTCTTTTCAATCCTCCTCTTATTTTTGTCGGTACTTCTCCAGGGTACTTCTTGTACAAATTCGTCTGCAATGTCCTTCTGTATGCACTGGTGTTCTCTTCTCCTCCTTTCAGTAAACTCTCTTACACTCTTCATCAAATCATATAGATCTTTTTAGATTGTCTTTCCGTCCCCCGGTATCTGCTTGGCCGAGTTAACTATAGCTGTTTTTATGGTTAGTCATCTTTGTTCCGTGCTGTTACTATACGTATACGTACACACACACACAAATATATATATATATATATATATATATATATATATATTTATATATATATATATATATATATATATTGTAATAATAATTAGAGGCCATTAATTGGTTTAATATAATTGGATTGTTAGTGGTACATTTCTTAAAAGCAACTATCGGCGATAGTTGTGGGAAACTACGCACTCGTACGGAAGTCAGCCTGGCGAATGTTTCCAGAGAGAGAGGAAGTCCAGCGAACGTTTCGAGAGAGAGAGAGAGAGAGAGAGAGAGAGAGAGAAGAGAGGCTGACCTAAAAAGTACGAATAGCGTGGTCCAGGAAGTTCAACTATTAAAATCTATAAACACACAAGTAACTAGTTGTTGACGGAGAGACTCGTGATATAAAATCGCAAAGTGGAAGCAGAATGTTTGCACCACACAGTTGCGAGACAACACTTCGCATAAAGGGCATCGAGGAGACACACAGGGCCGAGGGAGCGGCTGATCTTAAACTTCCAGGTGGAACAACAACAACTACGACCCTGTGTGTTATTAATAATGATGTGTAGAATCAGTGAATAACGGCCTCAAGCTTCAAGAATCAGGTCTGGTACCAGAAAGACATTCGTGAGCACAAAAACAACTATTTAAAGTCTGTAAACGGGGATTAAAGGTAGAAGTCAGGTTTAGTCTTCTTTATTGTGTCTAGAATTTATATTCCCTTCATTTCAATTTTGATTCCTTAATTAGTTTATTAAATTTGTTTGTTCTTACTATCAAGCCCCAGTAAAGACCCTGAGAGAGAAAGTAAAATTAGTTGTAATTGTTGTAAGATTATTATAAAGTTGTATTTTTCTAAAAGGCCACAAATAAAATAAAAATGTGCAAAGTGAGGCTGATAATTTGTATCTTTGAAGAATAAAATTGGTTTTCTTTAATTAATTAATTTTTGTAATTGAAGCCGTACATTTAATCATTATAATATATATAATAAATTTTGAAACAAATTGATTTAATTTATGAGAATATTTTTTAAAAATAATTAATATGTAATTGTGTCATTACAATATATATATATATAGTAGTGAATAACATCGGTAAGTGGCCGCCCTTTGTCCGCGGGCCTGAGAAGAAATTAATTAAACGTGCACGTGTGCTCGAGAAGCCCCAAGAAGCCGAGGGTACGAGTCCCTTTTTTTTGCATCGTTTGGGGAAGGGGCGCGGAGTGAGGGTATATACTCCGAACCCGGCTGAAAGTGGACAGTCGCAGGCAGAGAGACAGAGAGGAGAGGACTGAAAGTGGAGTGAGAGAGGCGAGAGGGTGGAAAATTTGGCGAGCTGTAAGCAACAAAAGTTTTTGGAGAGAAGACGTCCATCGCGGGGAGGCCGAAGAAGGAGATCGTGTCCTGCTTACTACAAGACCAGCGATCCGCTGCAAGTCGGCTGACGCCTACAAGTTAAAGTAAGGATCACCACTATTAATGTGAAGTGTCATCAGGAGTTAAAGATTTTTTTACACAGTACGGAACTAAGCTCTGTTCATGAATAGTTACCGAGCCGCCCACATTACCTTGTAGAGAAGGAGGATTTCATTAACCAAGCCGGAGCTAATTAATATTTTTTGCAGACTCTATATATATGTATAGCTGCTGACGCCAAATCAATTTATTTATGTATCTTTTTGTATTTTTATGCAATAAAATTTTTTATACAATATATTGTTCTCCGAGTTCAACCAGGTTTTGCATAATTGTAGAACGCAACGTTTCGACGGCTAAAAGCTCTGTCGTCATCTTCTAGGCGAAGTCTAGAAGTCGCCTAGTAGATGACGACAGAGCTTTTAGTCGTCGAAACGTTGCGTTCTACAATTATGCAAAACCCGATTGAACTCCGAGAACAATATATTGAACAACTGCACCGGGACAGGCTTCAATCTTTGAAGTTTTTTATATATGGTAATAAAGTCTAATCATTACAATATATATATATATATATATGTAGTTAAATTACGTGAATATATATTTCTCATTAACATAAAATTATCTGGCGCCCTATAACGTTTCGGAAAGCGACGAAAGGACGAGAGGGGTCGCTGTATTTTCCATATATATATATATATATATATATATATATAGATAGATAGATAGATAGATAGATAGATAGATAGATATATAGATATTTGTTTAGGCGAATGACGCAAGTTCCCAGATACGCGCCATGACAAACGCAATCCCGGCGACTACAGCTGCCGGGTCCACTCACTCACATCCGACTGGTCGGACGTCAATCCGTCCTCATCCGCGTGATGATGATGGTGGTGGTTGGGTTGTGGGGAAACTGGGGAATGCGGCCGTGATTAAAGAGCGAACAAAAGAGACCTTCGTCGCGCGCGCGGGGGTGAGAGAGAGAGAGAGAAAGAGGATGGAGCCAGAGGCGATCTCCCCCCCCCCCCCAGGGGACTTGGCTAATTACATCGCCAAAGTTTGTGCCAGTAGTCTCTGTTAGGTTTTTTTTAATATCACAGTCACTGGTGACGAGGATTATCTCAAGGGTGGCGGGCGAGTGGCGGTCACTCACGCGCGAGGGAAACAACGCTCTGGTCGAGCGTGAACCAACCGCAAACGGATGAAAGACAAACAACACTCACACTCACACATGCGCGCTGCTGCTGTTCTGGTTTTTTTTTACAACGCTGTAGAACGCCACGATTTAAGCGGACCGAATTTAATCGCTTTTAATTGGTGTTTGAATTCTTCCTCCCTTAAACACCGCAGACCGCTGCATAAAAAAAGGGGGGGTTGGCAGCCGTTGCTAACAGGACCAACGTTCAACTGGAGCAACGTTCAATACTCAGGGGGGGCATCAAAAATAAACCAGTTTCCCAAAAAATGACTAAGAGGAATTTTTAAAAAGGATATTTTGAGGTACAACTATGAAACGCCGGTAAGTCTTTTTTTTAATGTGTTAAAAATATGCAGATGAAGGCCAATCCGCGGACATTCATTTGTCAAAAATCTTCTAATAAATAAAACACTGTGTGTTGTATGTGTGTGTGTACGTTCCTTATACAAATCTACACCTGTGAAGCAACTTTCACCAATATTCGTACAAGTGTCCTTAGCGACCAGGAAACAAAACACTGTTGGTTGTGAGAACACGTCTAGCAACCCCACCAGGAGCGAAGGGGGAAGGGGGGGGGTGGAAATTTTCAAACACGTTAATACGGGCCGGTATTTGATCCGTATAAATATTTTATTTGAGGACAAAGAGATTGAAAGTGTTTCTACTGATGTTATCCGTGTATGATTTCAACCCTCCTTTTACAGTATGTGTGGGTAAGGATCACCCTTAGGGGTCGGGGTGGACGATTTGATCCTTACTTAACGTTTACAAAACTTTTCTAAATTTTATCTCTCTACTTACAGAGTTGTCTTTGCTGGTACCAGGCATTCGTTTTGGGCTCTTTGACACACTTTACACTATGCACATGTAACAGGCCATCGTTTCACATAATTTAATTTTGGTTTCAAAAATACTGTCGAAAACTTTCGTATTTTCACCAGGAACGATTACTCCGTACAACAACTGTGTACCTCCCCCCTCTCTCTCTATCTCTATCCCTCTCTATCGATATATCTCTCTATCGCCATCTCTCTCTATCTCTCACTATCTCTCTCTATCGCTATCTCTCTCTATCTCTCACTATCTCTCTCTATCGCTATCTCTCTCTATCTCTCACTACCTCTCTATCGCTATCTCTCTCTATCTCTCACTATCTCTCTCTCTATCGCATCTCTCTCTCTATCTCTCACTATCTCTCTCAATCTCTCTCTATCGCTATCTCTCTCTACCGCTATCTCTCTCTATCGCTATCTCTCTCTATCGCTATCTCTATCTCTCTCTATCGCTATCTCTCTCTATCTCTCACTATCTCTTTCTATCGCTATCTCTCACTATCGCTATCTCTCTCTATCGCTCTCTCGATGGAATTTTGCAAAAGTCTTTTACTTGTTGAATTTCTAACTGAGGCTTTACTTATTGAATTCTATGTCGAATCTTTACTCGATTAAATTCTGTGTGCCACACCACTCTTAATAAAAATCTTGCCTGCGACCTTTACTCGACGGATAACTGCCCGCGAGTGGCTCCTGTAAACCCGTAGTTTGGCAGGACAAAGCCCGCTTGTTCATTGTTGTGTTTATGTTCTCCCTGATAACAATTTAGTACATATTTCAAATTATTAAATCTCTAATTGCCTCTAATTAGTATTACAATATATATATATATATATATATATATTGTAATACCCAGTTAAGGACTTTAATTTTGTTCTTATTTGATCAGATTTTTTTACCAACTCAGACTGGGGATTCTTGAGTGGTTTGTATAAAAAAAGAGGATAATAATACAATGATGGATAAGCGGCTCTTAGAGAATGGGAGGACTATAATTGGACGTTTAGCGGCTCTTAGAGCTAATGGTTTTGACAGACATCGGGACGGAACACTAAAGGCATAATGACAGAAGTTTGGTGCACACACAATTATATTAAATAGAAATGTTTTATTTTAATTGTATTGAGTGGCTCTCGGAGCGTGAGAAAGCCAACAGTTGGTGTTTGTTTGGCGAATGTGGAAACTCAAAAACTGTGAAAAAAAGGGAATATTCTGGAGAGGGTGAAGCAGATAAAAGTTAGTTTGGACTGGAGACCTCAAAGGAGATGGACATGGAGTCGGGTGCCAGAGCGCAAGAGGGAAGGATGTAGGAGTGTGGTGCCAGAGTTGGGAGGAGATGGACGTGGAGGCGGAGATAAATATTCGGTCAAATTGAATGGTGGCCGTGACTAAACATAAAATAAACATTTTAGTCCATTCAAGCTGTCAGGAGCCGGGATATCAAGAAGGATAAAGTGAACGTGTCTGTGAAGCGTGTGTGTGAAAGTCTGTGCAGGGAAGGGCATTGTAGAGTGAAGAGCATTCCTGAAAAACCCCAAATAAAATTGTAAGTAGACATTCAGTAATAAATTCTGTAAATAGTTAAACAAGGGTAATCAGTCAGATTTCGTTTTTAATTTTATTTAATTGCATTGTTTAAATTGTAAATTTTAGTTTTCCGTTTCCTCATCAACCCAGTGAAGATCCTGGGGTACAGAGGCTGATCTATAAAATATAACTGGATTAGTAGTGTAATTTAATTGTTGAGGTAAAAGTATATAAAAATATACAGAGATCTTCTTGAGTTGTATCATAGATTAATAAAATTGTTTTGTTTATAAAATTTAATAACTTGTTTAATTTAAATTCCTATAATCATAATTATCTATAGTTTGGGCATTCAATGGGAGCAAATTAATTAATTTTCAAGTTTCAAAATGAAGATAAAAATTAATTATCTACAAGAGGGGTATTACAATATATATATATATATATATTAGACAGATGTCAGTCTTGATTCCAAGTGCACAGTGATAATTAGTCCAACATCGCATCCGCCCCGCACCTGTCCTCAAGAACCAGTTTGTTTTGCTAAGACGTGGTTTTCGTGGAGTGTTTGGGGGAGCTGCTGGCGGAGGGATCCCTGCGAAACGTAATAATCCTCTTCCGAGCCATCGCTTTGGGCTACGATCGCTAATTAATAACGCCGGGGTGGGTGGGAAAGGTGAAAATGAAAGGGACCTGCCTGCCTCCTAATTAGTCGCCATCTTGTCTTATGCTCACTGGTGGATGGGTGTCTAGTCAATAATTTTCGAATTCTAAATTATATATAAATGTGGCCTCCACGAGGAAAAGGCCGGGTATTTTATTGTTGTCCCCCCCCCCTCCATCTCCCAACCTTTACATGTTGTGGCCATTAGTGACAAACCAAGTTTTCCCATTCCAAAAGGGGGGAGTTTCTGTGGCCCTAAAAAAAACACACGACATTTTGGCACCTCTTTTAAGTTTTTCGCTGGTAGCAAGAGCATGAAGCTTTCTATTGAAAATAATGTTCAGTAATAAATTGTAGAGGATAAAATTCTGCACGGAATGGTGGACTCGAGGACGAAATTCGGTCCGAGGAAGTGGTAGAAATCCTTCGTCAAAGTTACGACAGTGTGACTTCATTTTCAGAGAGACTGCAGTTTGTCGTATTTCTAGCGCTGATATCTCCAAAATGGCCGCCAGTAGAGTAATTTGTCACGGAATAAAAGTTTTAGAGAATCTAATTCCCTTTCCAACGCATGATCTGGTTTTAAGAATCCGTTGAGAATGGCCGAAAATACACGCACATGTCGCTGTCTGTGCACAGGCTGCTGTCATGGCGGCGCTGAGGATGATGGGAGTGACGTCACGGTCTTGTGGCAGATGATATTAAAATGTCTGCGAGTAATGTTTCTTCTAACAGTGAAAAACAATGAGTCCACCGTTTCAAAGAGTATCTATATGCCCACAGATACTCTTTTTTTCTTCAAGGAAGAAACAACACCCAATAAGAGTAAATTAAACCATCCGAACCGAAGGAGAGTTGGTTTTCGTCACTCGTAGAACCAAAAAAAAAGTTTCAACCTTTACAGTAAATAAAACCTAATATATTTGAATGATTCTGTCAAATAAATGCCAAGCGATGACGATATTTATACTGTAATTCATTGGATTATTTGAAATGAATGGCCTCAAACACCACGATATTTGCGCCTCTTTCCCAGTTTTTCGCTGATAGCAAAAGCATGAAGCGTTTTATCGAAAACAACGTTCAGTGATAAATTGTAGATGATACAATTCTGCATGGAATGGTGGACTCGAGGACGAAATTCGGTCCGAGGAAGTGGTAGAAACCCTCCGTCAAAGTTACGACAGTGTGACGTCACTTTCGAGGAGACCGCAGTTTGTCCGTCTTTCTAGCGCTGATGTCTCCAAAATGGCCGCCGGTAGAGTAATTTGTCACCGATAAAAAGTTTCAGATAATTTAATTCTCTTTCAAACGCATGATCTGATTTTGAAAATCCATCGAAAATGGCCGAAATTAAGACACATGTTGCTGTCTGTGCACACGGCTGACGTCATGGCGCTGAGGATGATGGGAGTGACGTCACGGTCTTGTGGCAGAGGATGTTAAAGTGTCTAAGAGGAAGAAAGACTTCAGCGGTTCAAAGAGTATCTGTACTCTTTTACGACGGAAAGAGACTGCAGTTTGTCGTATTCCTAGCGCTGATATCTTCCAAAATGGCCGCCAGTGACGTAATTTGTCACGGAAGGAAAGTTTTAGCGAATTTAATTCTCTTTTCCAACGCATGATCTGGTTTTTAACAATCCGTTGAGAACTGCCCCTGGTAATACGCACATTAAGTAAATGATTGATGACGTCACGGTGTAACGTCATAAGGACTGGATAATTAATTGTGAAGGATTGACCAGAAACTCCTGGATATTGTATGTGACGCTGTACGTCCGTTTTCATGCTGCGCGCGCGCTCAGGGTCTTCCACCCCCCCCCCTCCTCTCCTCGTTAAGCATGTACGGTAAAGACGCTGTTGCCGTTGCTCACTGCGTCGTCGTGTTCGCGGACTTATGAAACGAGGAAACCGCCAGGGCTCGCTCCGGATCAACAAGTAGAGCTGCTCTGTCTTCCGTCAGGGTCCCCGAGGATGGGGGGGGGGGTTCAAAAATCCATACAGCAGCAGCAACAACAAGAAAAAACGAGGATGATGGTAGCGGGCGGTTTAATTCTGACACAGAAGCACGTCACGAATCTGTCGAGGTTATGTTTGCTACGAAGACACCCTGACCTCTACCATACCGGAGCGCCATTTTCTTTCAATCCCCCTTTCTCTCTCTCTCTCTCTCTCTCTCTCTCTCTCTCTCCCTCCCTCCCTCCCTCTCCGTTACATCGCGCCCACGTCCAGGAGGCGACCACCGACGCAATTTAATTTCAAAGTTATCTCCGGGAGCCAGGTCAGATGCAGCGGTGAACTTTGTACGACATCATCATCACATCTCAGAGATGATGGAATGTGTTTTTCAATTTCCTACCAAAGGGCCCTGCCACGGTCGAGAAAAGCTACCGTAGTAGTAGTTTCTCTGGGAAAACGACGTTGAGGTGGTAAAGAAGATTCTACTTGGAACCCCCCACAGGAGGACAAAGAGAACGACGTAGACCCCGAAGAAGATGGATGGACGGAGTGGAGGAAGATCTACGGAAGCTAGGATGTAGGAAGCAGCGTATCTTCGGTCCAGAGGTCCCACTGCGACCACTCCCGTCAGTATTTTTTTTCTCGGGTCCGTTGCCGCAGTGGTAACGGTGTGATAATAATATCCTTCCTTCTAGTGACTCTCGTTGACCATCATTCAGGTTTAGTATCAAATTATTTCTCTTTCGATACTTTTAAAATATTTTACTGTCATAAGTGGATGTTATATTAGTGTTTTTTTCTTATTACAACGTTCCGTTTTTTTCTGTTTGTGAACAATTCTGGGATCTTCAGAAAAAAATATATATACTACTTGAATAATATCCTCAAGACGTTGTTTTAAATTCGTGGTCTTGCTTTTAGAAGAAGAAGAAGAAGATAATTACGACACACATGTTGCACCCCAGACGAGGAGGACGACGACGATGTTGAGGAATCGTCAGGTGAAGCGGCCTGTTCTGAGAGGTGTATGTTCCGGGGTCACAGACCTTGGGCATACGCTAATAGTTGTTCCCTATTCCCATTGTAACAGTCGGCCAGCTGCCTCCTAAACTGGTAGAGGAACGACGAAGGGAAAGCTGCGACTCCCCCCAGCAAACTCCTCTCCCGCCATCCAGGGAAGGGCGTGGGACAAGTACCAAAGAGCCCGTCCTACGTGATGCAGGTTTTTCTAGCGTTTTCCCTGCATCACTTTTAGGCAAATGCCGCCGGGGTAGGATCCTTAAACCATAACCCTGGGGCCCCTAGTTAACCCTTGGCTACCTTCCTCTACCCTTCCGCATCCCCCCTTTTAAATCCCTTCCTATGCTATTAAAGGGAAGTTGCCACCATGTGGATTAGCCTCATGCAGCCTGTTACCATAAAAAAAAGGAACTGTATATGATGATTATAATTATCAAGGATACTGAGAGATAAGAAAATTTTATTTTTAATAAAATGGCCAGTTTCAACTTAAAACCAGAGAGTTTGTTTCCAGATCGTAAGGAACACTTGTACAGTATTCGGTCTAATTAATACACACAAACCCCACCCCCACAAAAAAACAAGCCAATTATTTTTATTATAAGAAGAAGAAGATAGGTTGCTGTATATTTCTCCCCCCCCCCCTTGTGGTCTGATGGTCCATGTCGGCGTGGATTTGCAGTAATTCAGTATTGAAGAGGAAAGGTTAGATTTTTGGAGGGGGAGGAGGAGAGAGGAAAATATAATTGTTTAACGAGGGGATTCGGAAAACTTCCCGTCGCAGACGTGGATTTGCTTATCTTAGCCCAGGCGAAGACTTGGAGGCTATTCCTGGGGTTTATGGGTCTGCATAATGGCCGCAAGGGGGGGAGGGGGAAGGGAAGGGGATTTCCCCAGCGCTTGGGCCGCTGCTGCTGTAATAACGAGCGGATCTGCGGAAGGCAGCAACCAGGTAGACCACCGCCGGTGCAAGAGGACTTCCCCCTAGAAGACGTAGCAGTCAGTCTCTGAAAGGAGGAGGAGGAGGAAGAGAACAGTTGTTCCTGTTCCCCTTTGAAAATATGGCGGCCACGCCAAAGGAACGAACACGTCACGCGGTCTTCATATTATTTTTCTCTCACCCGACATTTATAAAGGGGACACGGTGACACTGAAGGCTCATATTTTCGTTTTTTTTTAATTCTGCCCTGGGAAGACTTAATCAAGAGCAAACTAAACTCAACCCTACCAACCTGATCGTGAAAACCTTCCATATTGTTTTTATCTTCTAATAATAATAATAATAATAATCATCATTCGATGTCACGTGGTCTACTGTCGGTAATTTTAATTCAGACGACATGATCCTGATTTTTTACTTCATTTTGTCACGCGAACTATTTTTTTTTTAAAAAAGTGTTTAATCTGGCCAAGTGACGTCACAGACCTGCGCATGCGCAGTAGATTATAGCACAAATGATGAGTATTTTCTTTTAAAAAAAAAATCTAATATACCTTTCACCTTCATTCTAGTGGGGGTTCTCGTCCCCTCACACAGTGTTCTCCGTTGTTGTTGCTTTTATTTTATTTATTTTTAAAAAATAATTTGTTGCTATTTTTCCTCTAGTTTTAAAGGGTTCTGTAGGGAATATAAGAGCATTCATATAAACATGCATCCTTTTTTTATTATATTTTCTTCCACAACGTGGGGTAAGATAATTAATTAATTAGTTCCCGTTTGATTATTACAATATATATATATATATATTGTAGTAAATAACAAACTTAACTGGACGCCCTTGTGTCCGCGGGCCTGAGAAGGAATAAATTAAAAGTTCACGTGCGCCGGAGAGGCCCCAAGAAGCCGAGGGTACGCGTCCCTTATTTTTATGCATCATTTGGGGGGGAGTAAGGGTATATACTCCGCACCCGGGAGACTGACCAGAGGACTGAAAGTGAAGTAAGAGAGACGAGTAGGGTCCAAAATTTGGCTAGCGGTAACGAACAAAATGTTTAGAAGTGTGGACGTCCATCGCGTGGAGGCCGAAGAAGGAGATCGTGGGGTGCAACAAGACCAATGATCCTCTGCTGATGCTACGAGATAAAGTAAGGATCACCATTAATGTAAAGTGCCTTCAAACACAATACGGAACAAAGCTCTGTTCGTGAATAGCTACGGAGCCGCCCGCATTACCTTGTAGAGGAGGAGGATTTCATTAACCAAGCCGGAGCTAATTATTGTTAATTTTTTTGCAGACTATATCTATATATATACCTGCTGACGCCCAATCAATCTTTTAATGTATTTTTTATGTAATAAAGTTTTTTTATATATATGGTAATAAAGTCGAATCATTACAATATATATAACCAGTTGTTGTAACAACAGGCCGCCTTTGTGTCCGCGACCCTGAGAAGGAATAAATTAGACGGCCACGTGCGTCCGAGGGTCCCTAAGAAGCCGCGGGTACGCGTCCCTTTTTTTTGCATCGTTTGCGGGGGGGGGGGGGCGGAGTACGAATATATACTCCGAACCCGGGTGAAAGTAGACAGACGCAGGCAGACAGACAGAGAGAGGACTGAAAGTGGAGTGAGAGAGGCGAGAGGGTGGAGAATTTGGCGAGCGGTAGCCAACCAATTGTTTTGGAGAGAGGACGTCCATCGCGGGGAGGCCGAAGATGTGTTGCATACTACAAGACCAGTGACCCACTGCAGGTCGGCTGACGCCACCAGTTAAAGTAAGGATCACTACCATTTCTGTAAAGTGCCTTCAGAAGTTGAATTTTTTTTTACACAGTGCGGAAATAGGCTCTGTTCTTGAATAGCTACAGAGCCGCCCACATTACCCTGTAGAGAAGGAGGATTTCATAACCAAGCCGGAGCTAATGTTAATTTTTTTTTGCAGACCAATGTATAGCTGCTGGCGCCCAATAATATTTTTTAATGTATTTTTTTATTTTCATGTAATAAAGTTTTTTTTAATATTTAGTAATAAAGGCTAATTATTACTATATATATATATATATATATATATACATAAATAAATGTTTCCTTGTGCCCCCCCCCCCCCCCCAATGCGTTTCTAAACCATTCGTCCAATTGCGATGAAACTTCAGTGAGTTGTTGTTCGTACTCCCTCTGTGAAGGTTTCTGTCGGCCTTTCGAAGCGTCACGAGACTCCCAACGGTGGTATTTAAAAATATATTTAAAAACATGCTAAAACAGAAGATACTAACGTCGAATAATTAGTTGGCGGGGACGACGAGATCAATGGTTTCTTCTTCAGATGTTACGGCGTATAATTTCAACCCCCTTAAAGCACCAATAAGGGAGGGGGTGGAACGGCTTTATATATATATAAAACAGTAACGCGTAACAACCCGAGATTGGTCTCAAATCCATGGTTATAGAAGTCAATGAGTTTAATTCTAATATTTACTACGTCAGATAAGACATAGTTCAGCTCCCTGTGTGTGAAGGGGTGGAAGGGGGTGAAACAAATTTCCGTACACAATCTTAAACGTGATGTGCAATTTCTACCAAACTTTATACACGTCACTTACGATCCAGGAAGAAACGCAGAGGGATGACACACCTACCACCTTTATAGATGGGGACTGGGACGGGGTGGAATTTAAAAACATCCTAAACGGTCATTATTAACGTCGAATAAACCGTTGTTGGGGGTCGCTTAATTTGACAGTGTCATTGTACAATTTTTAAGTGTCAAATTTCAACTCCTAAGGGCAAGTACGGGTGGCTGTGGGAGTTACATATATACTACTATGAAAAAAAACGTAATTGGTGTCGATTCCGGGGTTATAGGAGTCGCTGAGTTTAAATTTTGGCATTAACCGTGGTGGTTAAGGATAGTTCCTCGTCGTGGAGGTGGACGTGGGTGAGAAAATGTTACCCGGAGTAGTTTCAACCTCCTATAGGCACGGAGGGTATTTTTGGCTTTTCTTAGAGTCCCAGGTATATTTTGGTCTCTGTGTAGTTGAAGGTTGTGTTTCTTCACTCCATTAAGGTACCGAGAGTATTTTTAAGACTTTATTAAATTAGCGAGTATTTTTCACCGTTTAATTTCGTCGTTATTAAAAGACCCTCGTATTTTACGTAGTAGGATAATTCCCGTGTTGTTAAAGCACCGTCAGTCGTCATCCAGGTTTACTTGAAGTTAGCTGTCGACGGCTTAGGTCGGGCAGAGTGGAACGTAAATGGTGTCAATGTTCCAAACACTTGGCGATTACCGAGAGGTTAGTGGCGAATCAATTACTTCTCCAGGGATAATTTAAATAAATACCTGGGCAACGCCGAGCACTCAGCTGGTAATTAATATAAATCAACGTGCTTGTTATATAATTCGCGTGGTGGTGTGATAAACGAGATAGAGTGAGGAAAACATCCGCAAGAGGGCTGTATAGGAGATGCTGCTGTCGATCGCAGTGTAGTTCGTCAAGGAAAGCAGATTACGTGTTGTTAAAGAGGGGCGCGCCAATCTTCGGGATACTCCCGGCAAAGCAGCGGCCAGACGCCACGACATACTCACTGCAGTTACTCTTGACAATGACATGCTGCTGTCGATTGCAGTGTAGTCAGTCAAGGAAAGCAGATTACGTGTTGTTAAAGAGGGGCGCGCCAATCTTCGGGATACTCCCGGCAAAGCAGCGGCCAGACGCCACGACACACTCACTGCAGTTACTCCTGACAATGTGATGCTGCTGTCGATTGCAGTGTAGTCAGTCAGGTAAGCAGATTACGTGTTGTTAAAGAGGGCGCGCCAATATTCGGGATACTCCCGGCAAAGCAGCGGCCAGACGCCACGACACACTCACTGCAGTCACTCCTGACAATGTGATTCTGCTGTCGATTGCAGTGTAGTCAGTCAGGTAAGCAGATTACGTGTTGTTAAAGAGGGGCGCGCCAATCTTCGGGATACTCCCGGCAAAGCAGCGGCCAGACGCCACGACACACTAACTGCAGTTACTCCTGACAATGTGATGCTGCTGTCGACTGCAGTGTAGTCAGTCAGGTAAGCAGATTATGTGTTGTTAAAGAGGGGCGAGCCAATCTTCGGGATACTCCCGGCAAAGCAGCGGCCAGACGCCACGATATACTAACTGCAGTTACTCCTGACAATGTGATGCTGCTGTCGATCGCATTGTAGTTCGTCAAGGAAAGCAGATTACGTGTTGTTAAAGAGGGGCGCGCCAATATTCGGGATACTCCCGGCTAAGCAGCGGCCAGACGCCACGACACACTCACTGCAGCTACTCCTGACAGTGTGCTTCATAAATAACGTGAAACAGACGGGATTTACGAGGAAAAAATTTAATTTAATTCCCTAAGGAACATAAAAATAGGAAAACTGTAGGATGTTGTGCATTACGTTTGGAGCGACCATCCGTACATATATATATTGTAATACCGTCCGTCCCAGTTCCCAACTGGTCTTCACAGATGAGAAACTCCCGGGCAAGTGAATGAGGGAGGCGCCCAAGTGCTGTTTGCGCTGCTTGAAACTGCAGCTAAATAAGGACGCACATGCTCTTGTGTGTGTGTCTCTGGAACTCTGCGCGGCCTTTTATTTACCCTCTCCTCAGCTCCCACGTGAAAGTAAAGAAAATGGGGAAGCGAATACTCTTGACCTTTTTTCCGATTCCAGTGAAGAATACCCACACACAAAACACACACACGCACACACACACACACACACACGCTCGCAAGCCAGTAATTTTCAACGAAAGTAATTAAGATAATTAATCCAAGTTGGCCAATACGGGAAAAAAATAAAAATAATAAACCAAACAAGGGTAGGTAAATTAAAGTACTGAAAAATAGCAGCCCTATTAGGGCAATCAGGGAAAAAAAATTAACTAATCAGTTTAAAAACGTGATAAATATCAAACTCGACGTTTCGTCCCTGATTCATAAACAGATTGATATCACTGTCACGTGAAGTGTGTGATGCCAATGTTGTGTTTACGAGGACAGAGACACTCTTCTGTCACGGCCCGTCACGTCACTGCCGCTGTCACATATCTGTGACGTCACGTCACGCCACGCCATGTCACGTTTTTCATTCTGTATTCTGTTTTTTAAACGTTATCACAGGCGCTTGAGGATCCCTAGTCAATGGATTATACATAAACGCAAGACAATGTTAACAATTCGCCCTCGAGCCAAGAAAGCACGCCATATGTGGTAACATTATATTGAGGCCAAGAGCCAATCAGAGCGCGCCACGCAACCAACGCGTTGACGAGCGCAGGTGGAGCCCCGCTGCCATCACTGTCACGCGTTGTCACGTGATGTCACGTCAAGTGTCTTGAAAGTGTGTGATGCCAATGTTGTCTTACGGGACCAGAGACACTGATCTGTCACGGTCCGTCACGTCACGTCACTGCCGCTGTCACGTGTCTGTGACGTCACGTCACGTCACGCCATGTCACGTTTTTCAATCTGTGCTCTGTCTTAAACGTCATCCCAGGCGCTTGAGAATCCCTGGTCACCTTGTCCCCAACAGAACGAAGAATTATTTTACTTTAATTACCCTTAAGTATTATTATTTATTGTTAATAATCCACTGCAACCTCACCCTTATTATGAAGGTGTAACTCCTGATGTCACCACAATGGTCGCTCCTACACTAATTTCTCTCGTAGAAGGAAAGTTGTAGAGAATTTAATCCTCTTTTTAACGCACTCTGGGGGTTTCGAAAATTCACCTAAATTTAAAATGACTTCTCCCTTCGTCCTATATAGCAGGAAAAATCTAAAAACATCTAACATCTCAGCAATTGACAAGTCAAAGAATGTTTTTGATTAACTAACATCTCTGGAGACGACATTGCTTGCTGATGCGCATATATATATTTTTCTTTTCTTTGATAAGTGGGGGTTTTCAGTGGCCTTTTAGTTTGTCCTACGTAGCAGGAATTACAATCAGAGAGCAGGATGAAAACGCTACCTGTGCCACACAAAAGAATCCTTAGAACCGTCGTGTTTATCTTTTCGAGACGACAGACATATTGATTGATATTCGTGTAATTGTTCTTTGGTATGGAGTTTTTAATGTCCTTTAGAGAAAATTTTGTACTTTTCTGGTCTGCACATGTATATATATATATATTGTAGTGAATAACGACCTTAATTGGCCGCCCTTGTGTCCACCGCGGGCCTGAGGAGGCCTGAGTATGAATACATTAGGCGTGCACGTGTTTCTGCCTGAGAAGGCCAAAAGAAATCGCGGGTTCGCGTCCCTTTTTTTTGCATCATTTGGGGGGCGGAGTTCGAATAAATACTCCGAACCCGTGAGACGCAAGCAGACGGCAGACGGGGACGAAGACGCAGGGAAAAGCAGGGAGACGGAGAGACAGAGAGACGCAAGAAGGGACGCAGGCAGACAGGGAGACGCAGGGAGACGGAGACGCAGAGGTTTTGAGGAACCACCATCGCGGGGAGGCCGAAGAAGGAGATCGTGTGCTGACGCAACAAGTAAAGTAAGCATCACAATATATGTAAAGTACATTCAAAAGTGGAATTCTTTTACACAGTGCGGAAATGGACTCTGTTCTTGAATAGCCACCGAACCGCTGTTGAGAAGGAGGACTTTTTAATCAAGCCGGAGCTAATTTTAATTTTATGCAGACCAATGCTGGCGCCCAACAATATTTTTTAATGTACTTTTGTATTTTTTGTAGTTTCAATGTAATAAAGTTTATTTTTTTATATTTATTAAGTAATGAGAAGACAAATCATTACAATATATATATATATATATATATTATAAATATTTGTATTTGATATTTGTTGACGATGGTGAGGTAACATTTTTATTTAGATTATTCGGGTATTCCATTGTCTGAGAGTCGAAAGGTGAGCCAACAAAAACTGAAAGGAGAAAAGAAAATAATACAAGAAAAACAGAAAGAGGCAGGTTAAAGGTATGACGTGAAAGAAAGTCTAGAAGATGAGAAATAAATATATGTAGAGATTTCCTCAAAGCGAAGAAACCAAAAAAAAAAGGATAAACGCGAAGAAAGAGGCAGTGTGCAAGAAACAATGTAGGTTAAAGAGATCATGTGAATGATCGTCTAGAAGTTCAGAAAAAATATGTAGAAGCACCAACGTTTCGAACAGTACCCGAAAAAAAAGAAGCTCTGTTCTTTGCCCTCTTTTTTTCAACTTTCCTTACTCACCTTTCTTCTCCGAGAGAATGGAATACCATAATAATAAAATATTTTGCATTATGTCATAACTGTCAGTATCTTTTCGAGACGACAGATTGATTTGATATTGGGGGGTAATTGGTTTTTTTTGTCAGGACCTTTTAGTTTGTCCTATGTAGCAGGAATTACAGTCAGAGACCGATAAATTTGATACAAACGAATGCTTGTATTTGGAGTTGCTGACATCTTGGTAGATCACTGATGGCTTGGTATTGGAAACATGTTCATAGCTACCGTGGGGAGGTGGGGGAAGGAGTTTATTTTTAATGGCCATTTCGTTCGTCCCGTGTAGCAGGATTTACACTCCACGACGGCGGAAGACTCGACAGAACGTTCATTATATTGAGTTAAGTGGGATCCTTACAGCTTCCTTGTGTTTACCAAGCTTTGAATTGTGCTGCGGGATTTTGCAAAAAAAAAACCTCCTACTATGTTTACTTCGCCAACAGCTTAAGAATAAAAAAAGGGTTGGTGAAACGTAGCGTTGTAAGGTGGTATTTAATTGGTCTCGGTTAACCTTTTCTGGTTTTTTTGTTCTTGTTGGGAAGGTCTGGTATTCTTTTATTACGGGGGGGGAAGGGAAATATATATATATATATATATATGGAGATTTAAGTGCCTGTGAGTAACAAACAGTATGTCCGTCGTTTTCAATAACAAGAATATTTATGAGCTTTATAAATTGTACAACCTTCGTATTTAAATAGCCTGTAAAGAATACACACACACACAACACACACACACATATATATATATATACATTTAGAATTTTGACTCATCACAATATATATATATATATTGTAATGAGGATTCACCACAATATATATAATTATATATTGTAATGTGCCTATATATATTGTGATGAGTCAAAATTCTAAATATACATATATATATATATATATATATATATATATATATATATATATATTGTAGTGAATAACATCGGTAAGTGGCCGCCCTTTGTCCGCGGGCCTGAGAGGGAATTAATAACGAGTGCACGTGCGCCGGAGATGCCCCAAGAAGCCGAGGGTACGCGTCCCCTTTTTTTTTGCATCGCTTGGGGGGGGGGGCTGAGTAAGGGTATATACTCCGCACCCGGGAGACTGACCAGACAGAGAGGAGGACTGAAAGTGTAGTGAGAGACGCGAGAGGGTGGAAAATTTGGCGAGCTGTAACGAACAAACATTTTGGAGTGTGGACGTCCATCACGTGGAGGCCGAAGAAGGAGATCGTGGGCTGCTACAAGACCAGTGATCCTCTGCTGATGCTACGAGATAAAGTAAGGGTCACCATTAATTTAAAGTGCCTTCAGACACAGTACGGAACTAATCTCTGTTTGTGAATAGCTACGGAGCCGCCCACATTACCTTGTAGAGGAGGATCTCATTAACCAAGCCGGAGCTAAATAATTTTTTGCAGACTATATATGTATAGCTGCTGGCGCCAAATTAATTTTTTAAATTTATTTTTATGTAATAAAGTTTTTTATATATATGTGGTAAAAAGTCTAATCATTACAATATATATATATATTGTGATGAGCGAAAATTCTAAATGCCTCAAACTTTGCTTAAAACTAAATTAAACTGTGAAAGACGTTGGAGCGTCTTGGAAAAGACGATATCTGGGACGGGGGGTTAGGGGGAGGGGGTTGTTGGGGTGTGAGTGACAGCGGCCGGCTTTTGTTGAGAAATTGTATGGCGGTCTCTTTCACACATCTATTTGTCAGACCAGAGGTAGGCAACTGGTTGATAGCCGTCGTGAGCGGACGAGAGCAGCTCCAATAATCTTCCAGTGTAAACCTTATTTTACCGGTCAGATTTATTTAAATTCCTGTAAAGTTTTACTGGATTTCAGATTTAGTTAGATTTTTTATATTAATTGTTATTGTAAATTTCATTATTATTCTTTTGTAACTGTTTCTTTTATTTTCATATGATTTGATGATAATTGCAAATTACTGTAACAATTACAGTCCCAATAAGCGACCCTGAAGAACTTCAGAGTTTCACTAAAAGCTGAGGGCAATTATTCAAAATATGTACAGTAACTAATTTAAATGGAAATTTGTATTAAATAATTTTTTTTCATCTTTAAAAAGTTGTTACAGTTCAGTTATAAACCCTATTAATTATAATTTTCCACATTAATTGGTTTCAACGTGGTGACTTTTATTTTATTTTTCTTAAATTGGATATCACAATATATATAAATAAATAAAATAGGGTGAGTGTAACAACATATTTAAGTCTTCTAGATTTTATACCCTACGTGAACTACTCGAGGCTCTTGTAAGAGAAAGTGTGTTCTTAATAAAAGTTTTGTAAAACCGCCGCTAGGAGCGCTCAAAGCAGATGATAACGTCCCAGATCTGGAGGAGAGCAGACTACTTACTGGCTGGCGATAAATTAAAGTGTAACTACAAGTAGTTCCTTGTTACACGTTCCTCGCCCAACGCACACGATTGCCAACCTCCCCGCAACAAACCTCATCACAATCACCTCCACATCCCGCCGCATCCATCCCCTCCCCTCGGATTTTATGCCTCTTACATCCACATAAATAAATTCCTCAGCTTTGTAACTGACTGTCCTTGCTACGTTACCAACACCAGAATCCACAATGTCCTAAATATTTCTTCACTCCGAAGAAATAAAAAAACAATATTTCAAACCGCCCTAATCCAACGTCATATAAATCTCCACCCCTTCAATCCCCGCTATCTCTACTTCAGAATCCCACCCTCAAGAAAAAATTATCTGTTTCCAGTCAAATGAGTCATCACGAAGTTGGTTACTTGTTGTCGAGCTAAGGAAAAATTCAAATTGCAAGTACAAAAAAAAAGTTAGAAGGGGCTGAGGGGGTGTGTAGATTTATACCTGGTACAATTTGGAAGCCAACTCGTCTTTGGAACGAAGTGTCGTCATAAAACGGTAACAGTCGGACCAAAATCCAGTACTGTTGAGGAGGGTGGTAGAAATGAACGGTTCAACGTCACGAACAGGAATAAAAAAAACCCTCTCTTTGTGTTATTAACTGACCACAGGCAATGGAATCGAGGTCTCAGAAGTCCCGGACGGTTACAAGGGCCATTTCAAGGATACCTTTTTTGCTGCACCCAGTTCTATGAAATTGATTGGCTCAGCTGAACGCTTCCAAAGGTCCCTCTGGTGAACCCTGGAAATTTCTCCAACGTTAAAATTATTTCCTTGATATCAGCAGTTCCTCGTCAAGTGTGTCGTAGGGTTGACGAGGATGAAATGGAATCAGGAAACTCGTGAACCATTCTACTGCCAAGACCAGGATTTTTTTCCCGTGATATGAACCACAGTGACAAAATCGTTCTCAAGTACAGTTTCAACGAACGAGCCATGATCTCTCTTTTTTCTTCTTGTTTTTCAGAGAGTATCCACCACCCTTGATTATTTTCCGTACGAATTGCCAAGACGACGACGACGGTGTTAGAGAGTTTTTTTTTGCGGACCTACCTGCTGGTTGAGCCAGTGCATGAGGACTGTGGCGGCGGGAGGGTCCGGGGGCGGCGGCAGGGGCGACGTCTGCTGCAGAGCCGCCACCAGCTGCTGCACCGCGTCACACAGGGCGACGCCGCCGCCCCCGGGAGACGTTCCCTCCGACGGCTCCAGCCGCGCCCCTGAAACAATCAAGACCAACGTCAGACGAGAACAATCTTCGATATATACATATATATTGTAATGTCAATTAAACAGGCTATTAATTGTTTTAATATAATTTAATTGTTGGCGGTACGGGTGCTGAAAGACGACGATCGCAGCGGGTCTTTCTTTGTTAACAATGGGAGACTGGAGACCGCGCGCTTAGAGAACTCAGTCTGCGTCGAGAACTGGGACATGGCAGTTTGGTCCACATAGAGAAATAAAAAAACAGTAAAAGTCTGCGGATCTAGAATTATGAGTAGGGCTATCCAGGAAGCGCAACGGCGAGATATAATAGTTTACATAAAACGCAAGTAAACAGTTTTGACGGAGAGACTCATAAAATCACAGTTTGGAAGCAGAACTGAACTAATTGTCGCATAGAGAGACTTTGAGGTGATCTACGTCCGAGGGCTGGCTGAGGGGGAGATGATCCAGGTTCCAGGATAGCAGAGACACGAGAGGGCAACGACCGCGTGTGTTCTAAATCTAAAGTGTAGAATCAGTGAGTAATGAACGGCCTGTTTAGTGTGTGTTGACTTCAAGAGTCATAACTGGTACCAGCAGCACTGTCGTGAGTACACAACAATTATTAATGACTGTAAACGATAATTAAAGGGTAGAGTCGCGTTTCGTTCGCTTTTTTCTCTTCATTCGTTTTCTTTTACTTCTTTGTATTTTATATTGTATTCCCTTAACTTCAATGAGTTTGAATTGTTAATGTTTTAGTTCATTGTATTCGTTCTTCCTATCAAACCCAGTGGTGACCCTGAGATAAGGAGAAATTCAACGTCGTTTGTAAAAAAAAATATAAAACTTTGTTTTCATAGAACGCTACGAATTAATTGAGATATTTGTTTGTTAAATTGACGGGAATTCGGCAGGGCTTATCATGTGTAATTAGCAACAATAATTGTTTAAATACATAATAATTTTGTTAATTATTCCTATTAAGTAATACCACCTTTTTAAATCATTACATAATAGGCTTCCTAAACGTGGGGACAATTTAATTAAATCTCATTTTTAATTTATTACAATATATATATATATATATATATATATATATATATATATATATATATATTGTAATGACGCCCAATATATGTCAGGAAACGATTTTATAAATTATTCAATATTATTTGTATTGTCAGCGTAATATTGTGGCCCAGGCAAGAGTCAGCGATACGACATGAACGGTGAAGGTTTGTCTGAGTCTCCGATACAGGCGCGGATCAGAAGAAGTGATATACGTGGCAGTCAAGACAGTGAGGACTGCTTGTTAGGGTTACTCTTAAAAAAACATGTTAATGAATCTGCTAGTAAAAGTCGCCGAATAAGACAGTGATTAAGGTTGTTGGCGCCAGAGATTGGAAGAGGCGCGTGTAAATTGTAGGAAAAGTTGTACTGGTTATTGAATTAAATCGACATAATTATTGAAGTTATTTAATGGAAGGTGCATGAAAATAATTAATAAATTGTTTATAATATTTATGGCGCGTGCCAACGTGAGGCAAAATCGTTTTAAATTCATTCATTTCAATTAGTAATAAATTTTGCTGTTTATAACATTTATGGCGCCCAACGTGGGGCAAAATCGTTTTAAATTCATTCATTTTAATTAGTAATAAATTTTGCTGTTGATTACATTTGTGGCGCCCAACGTAGGGGCAATTGAGATACATATATTATTTTCGTTTGTTTATTACATTTATAAAACCATTTTAATTAAATAATTTCATATACATATTGTAATACCAATTTAACGAGCCATTAATTGTTTTAATATTATTAAATTGTTAGCGGTACGAATGCGTTTTCATTTCAATTAGTAATAAATTATGTTGTTTATTACATTTATGGCCCCCAACGTAAGGCAATGCAGATAAATATTTTATTTTCGTTTGTTTATTACAATATATAAATATATATATATTGTAATGACCCGTTACTGGCTAATTTCAGAGCATTCACATTTTTAATTAAATAACCTTTCGGTACGTGTCTGTTCCTTCTTCAAGTCTCTTCTAATTGTCACTAAACGTTAAAAACGAGTTGACACTAAATTCTGAAAGGTTCCACTTTGGCTTAGGACGGGTAGATCGATTCAGTGTTGGGTCTTTGCTGTCCTTCTGTTTGTCAGAGCCCCGGACACGGAAACTGAATTTGAACCCCCCCCCCCTCAACTAAAGCATTCTAGACTGTCCCTGTTGTTTTTTTTTCATAAGATTATCAACAAATTAGTCGTTAAGCCTAGGCTTTCCCCATCCAAAAAAGAAAACAACAACAATCCTCAAAGGAGCAGAAACCGCGTGTACGTGTGGCCCAGGACAGTGGTTAGTTAGTGAGAGGAGCAGCGATTACTCCCGGGGCTTTGTTCAATATTCCCTCCCCTCCGCTTTGCTCGGCTCGCTGTCTGTGCTTGAGATATTCGCACGCAATAGAAGGCCGTGAATGCCGAGACGCGCTCATTATCGACGGTTGTGGTACGGTACACCCCCTCAAGGGAGGGGTTGGTGGAGGCAATTACAGCAGCAGTCCTCTTCGATAATCACTTCCCAACCGCCGCCGCCACTGCCACCATTTCTAACGACGCTCCATCAAGAAGGTGAGCTGCTCCGTTTACGAGGGAAAGAGAGACCTTGCAAGAGGACGTAAAGCAATTTCAATATATCATTGGAAATAGCGATCAACGAGGGTGAAGAAGGTGAGGAGATAGCGGAGGCCACCTCGCGGAAAAGACTCCACCCGACAGTTATATTAATATTACAGTATATAACAAGCATTAATTTGTAATTAGTGAGACTTGAGGAGTTTCACAAGTGCTTTACTCCCCTGTAGGATTATCGACCAACCACCACCAGCTAGCAGCAGCCTCGATGCAATTCTGTCTCCCTTTCTCAGAATGTTTTTCCCCTCAAGGCACTGGAACTGGAGCGAGCAGAAGAGGACTTTTCCACCTTCTGCTTCACGACTGCACTGCAGCGGGTCAATCCTCGTGAGTGGTGCATTAAACCTCCTCCAGGGTTATCTTATCTGAACCACTTCTGATATCAGCAACTGGCTCCTTCTTTCCTCTATTCAACAGACGACAATGGCAAACCCTAGAAAACCTGCATCAGGTAAGTCAAGCTCTTGGTACTTGTCTCACGTCCTTCCGATGACAGGAGAGAGACTAGGGATCCTCAAGCGCCTGTGATAACTTTTAAAACACAGCACAGATTGAAAACCGTGACATGGCGTGACATCACGTGACAGTGACGTACCGAGATAGAAGAGTGTCTCTGGTCTCGTGAGACAACACTGGCAGGTAGCCTCGCATACTTCACGTGACATGGAGTGACATCACGTGACAGTGACGTACCGAGATAGAAGAGTGTCTCTGGTCTCGTGAGACAACACTGGCAGGTAGCCTCGCATACTTCACGTGACATGGCGTGACATCACGTGACAGTGACGTACCGTGATAGAAGAGTGTCTCTGGTCTCGTAAGACAACACTGGCAGGTAGCGTCGCACACTTTCGGGACACTTCACGTGACATCACGTGACAGGACTCTGCCATTGCTCGTGTGAAGTAAATTATCGAAAGTCTCCCCCCCCCCCCCGAGCAGACTTTCCGCTGTCCCCGTCTGTTCCAGGAATCTCCTCCAGATAGTTGGACTTTGGATTCCATCCCAGCTTTAATAATATCGGGAAATTTCCTTCACTCTCTGCGTGTGTCTGATCCTCTTCGGCGTCTCCCCCCTTGCTATTAATCGCTGCTGGAGACTGCAAGCTTCCTCCTGTCGATATCAATAATTTAATAACCGAAGATGTCGACGTCTACATGATAAAAATAATAATAACAATCTGGCTCGTCTCAGCGACGCCTGGAATTCCCGGCGAAATCCCTTCTCAGGAATGCTAATATCGCTCAGGAAACCCAATAACCACCCCCAACCGCCCCCCCCCCCACGCAACCCCCACCAAGCCGCCGCCTCCCGACCAGCAGCCAGGCATCAAGCC